>CM062818.1:128902075-129402075 GCA_031772625.1 Pinus tabuliformis
ATTAATTTTAACTGACATGTAACTGTATACCAATTTATGTATTATAAATTAGACATATTAATATAAATTCAACATATAAAGCCACACATGTAAAATGTTTTACAACTTTTTCTACATTACATCTACGCATTACCTCTATAGCAGTTAGTAGAGCGCCTCTCAGCGCAAATACAATTACAATTATATTTATAATGCTCAATCTCATTAGGCATACAAGCCACATACAGGCGACTAGTGAAAGCAAAAGACGCACTCGCTTCGACAGAAGTAATGCCAACATTTTCTTAAGGGATTTAGAAATAGATTTAGGCTCCTTGACATAGAGTAACAACATTGATCAAATTTATTACACTTTTACTACAACCCTTTCCACTACCATTAGCAAGTTCTCTACCGAGACTTCGTATAAGCATAATAACAGAACTTCCAATCTCTCGTATGACAATGACTATAAAATTACTAGGAAGGCGATCATAGGTGCTCCTAATGAAATATTTAAGCTATTAAATATACTTATATACAAAGCTCTCATCAGAAGGAATAAGAGGTGATATATTAGTAAGAGACTAGAGCATCCTCTCAACCTTTCTAAAGTTTCACCTAGAAATTTTTGGCAAACTGTGCTTATTTGTAAAACAAAATATAATCATTCGATCCCCTTAGATGTTTGGGACAACTATGTTAAGAAGTGGTATGCCTCTTCAAACACCACGGGCACCATCTTAAACACTCCTATTAAGTAAGATACATTTTCTCTCAAAGACCTTGAGTCTGGGATTAATAAGCTCGCTAATGTGAAAGCTAAAGACATTTAAGGATACCAAGATGAGATCTTTAAAATGGGAATATTTATCCTCATTTATCATCTCCACAAGCTTCTCAATTTAGCCATAAAGCATATCTTCCCTAATTCTTGGATGCAAAGCCTTATTGTTTCTATCTTTAAAAAGGGGGAAAAAAGCATTCCATCTAACTACATGACCATTATGATTAGCCACATCCTAGCTAAGCTATATGGGCTGATTTTGGAAAAGAAGATTAGGCTTTGGCTTGGAAACCATGGTAAAAAAGAGCTAAAGGGCAAGCCGGTTTTAGGAGACATCACTCAACTATCGATCAACTTGTCATTCTCATGATCATTGAAGAGGAATGTCGTAGTAGTAAAGACGATATCCTTTATTGTTTTGTGTACTTTAAGAAAGCTTTTGACACTGTTCCTTGAGATAATCACTAGAAGAGACTTGAACAAATAATGGTTCCTCTTGAGTTAGGGATTGTTGTGATCCACCTCTATGAAATTAACATTTCCAAGCTTAATACCAACGAAGGGTAGTCCAAAGATATTAAATGCAATATCAGGGTTAGGCAAGGGTGTCCCCTATCCCCTACCATTTTTTGCATTTTCATCGATAAGCTATACGAGTGTCTGGAAACTACAAGTTGCAAGGACACAAATCTTTTTGGTATAATCATTGCTCTTCTCCTTTATGTTAATGATGTTGTTCTTCTTGGAAAAGCTATGATGACATAGACAAGTAGCCTAAGATTCTTCATGTCTACTATTCCAACATGGGTATGACAGTTAATACTGACAAGACTAATGTCGTGACCATTAAATCCAAAAAGGTCACCCATGGCAATTTCGTATATGGTAACCATTGCTTAGAGTAGGTTTCTTCTTATAAATATTTGGGTATTGACATTCCTCATTAGCTCATATGGAATTATAGCATTGAGAAAAGGATTATTGGAGATTGGAAAGCTTATTATGAGCATGAAAATAATTGCAAGTCAATGGAACTTTGTATTTGGATAAAAAAAAGGTTCCTCTTTGAGACACTCATCACCCTTGTTGTCTTATACAGATGTGAAGTTTGGGGTTGTAGTATATCCAGAAAATCATGGAGAAAGATTGAGATGATTCAAAAGCAATTCATAACCTACAATCTCATATCAAAGGAAATACTCCCTACCCTATCCTCCTGACCGAAGTTGGCATGTCTCCCATTGAAAGAATTACTTCGTTTAGATATCTTATGTATAAGAAGAATCTTTACAACATGGAATCCAATAGGCTCCCAAAAATTGCTTATAATTTTAGTCAAAACCCCGACCTTCGCCTCAAGCATGGGTGGCATAAAGATGTTCAGTCTTGGCTCAACCATTGGGGGCTAAAGGAAGACATCATCATGGGAAGAAAGGATAAGTCGAAGGTAATATTACCTCCAATTTTAAGGATAAGTTGTGGGATGACAAGAAGCTTGAGGGTAAAATGAAGCTAAGATACTATAAGGAAGTGATCAGCCCCACCCTTGATAGCTAGACTTATCTTTTTGTGTTGACCAGCGCTAAGAAAAAAATGAGCATCACTAGGATAAGAACAAATTCTCATGAGCTTTGAAGTGAAACTGGACAGTCGTCTACTCCTAAGACTCACTTGGATGATAAAATCTGTCAGATTTGTGATACTAAGAGCGTGGAAGATGAAAAACAAATCCTTTTAGACTGCCCGACTTCCACAACAATTCCCTAAAATCTAGCACACTTACAGTATTCTTGACTTGTTAAGTCAACCCAACTATAACCATTTTGGAATGCTTCTTTCCCTTATTTTTTATCTAAAAAACAAGATTTTGAAGAATCAAAATTAGATTATTTTTCTTTTCTTAAGGTTCGACAAGATGCATTGCTCTTAGTGGATGTTAATCATCATCATCATCATCAATATAATTATTATTACAATACAATATAGTTATTGTAATTATAATATAATAATAATAATAATAATAATAGTTTTTTAATATAATAGTATTTTTTATGTTATTATAGTTATTGTTATATATTTATCCATATGAATTTTAATATTAATATTAAATCTACACCATTCGACCACATTTATTGATATGATTGTGCATGTCATTAATATATATGCCTATTGAAATATATCGACGACATTTATTAATATAATTACAAATAGAATATTATATACACATTAAATACCTACCATCATCAATATAACTAATCTGATTCCAAAATAATGAAACTTACCGAAATAAATATCGTTAGCTCAACAATCCTCCGTTAGAATTATCTTTGTATATCAAACTCTGAAACATTGTCCTCAAGCTGGCATATTGTCTAAGATTTTTTTTTTGCATATGAGCCCTAGTTAATCTACTTTCGTCATGTTATTTCCTCATCTTATCACCCTAACATTTCGCTGTTATTAACTCCAAATGTCTCACACCTCTGTCATTAACACCAGATGTCGCACACTTATAAATTATTGGCAATAAACCACCGTAAAACATTATGAAATACTCAGGTAGGATCCCACCATTAAAGTCATTCTAGAGTCGTCCACTAAAAGATGGTGATATGCCCAAGGTTTGGTGGATTGTATGGGCCATCTGTTGAAGATAATGGAGAATATCCAAGAATAGGTAGAGTTGGTTCACGTAACCTCATGATAGAAATTACTTTCTATTTCTTAGGATGTTGTTCTAACTTCCCTAAAACTATGTTTTCTATTTAATGTGTAATGTGGATGAACAATGTAGAGCATTCTACAGAGCCAGACTCTCTTCGTTTAGACTCTCTTTCGTAGAGCTGAAAAGTGGGTTTTATTTTAATACAAACATTACCATTTTTATCATGGTATCAGAGCGTCAGGTCTGAGGAACCTATACGTTGGCTGGTGCATGGTTCTTTGAATCGAGATCATCACAGTTGTGAGGAGGATAACTGCGATGATTCCGAGATCATCGCTGGTTCTGAGTATACCTTTGCGAAAAGGGAATTGTAGCTCCTTCGCGCAGGTTTTCTAACTTTTTCTTTGTAGGAAAGATGTGTAGAGTTGTGATGACGTCACAGAAATGATAGGCACTTTTGCGACGATCGTGTAAGCCAAGAACAAGGTTGTAGCTGTGAGGGGAAGCCAAGAACAAGGTTGTCGTTGTTAGAGAAGCTGTGTTGAGAAACCAATAACAAGGTTGTAGCTGACAATAGGACGTTGTCTTGAAGCTGAGAAGGAAGCCACAGTGATCTGCACGTGTGCTGCGAGATCAAACAACATTGAAGAATAGTGATCTATCTCTGTCGTAGATATAGGGTAAATTTAACATCTTTTACCTGTCAATTTTTTTT
This sequence comes from Pinus tabuliformis, assembly GCA_031772625.1. Classification (NCBI taxonomy): domain Eukaryota; kingdom Viridiplantae; phylum Streptophyta; class Pinopsida; order Pinales; family Pinaceae; genus Pinus; species Pinus tabuliformis. Next base: position 128,906,222 of record CM062818.1, read on the forward strand.
TCTCTAAATCGCCAAGATGAATAACAATATTTTTGAAGCATGCATGAGTGAGCATAACAAGCTCGATGGCTCCAATTATGCAAATTGGAAATTCAAGATGCAAACTCTGCTAGTAGCGTAGATTACTTGGACGATTGGGAATGGGGATGAGACGAAGCCCGCAGCTGGATCAGCAACAATCCCAGATTGGGAGAAACGAGAAAGCAGAGCAAGGACAATGTTAAAGATGTCAGTGAAAGACTGCATTATACTGCACACCAGAGAAGGTAACTCAACTAACGAGATTTATGGAATTCTGAAGGAATTATACGTTTCCTTTGAATTCAAATCGTCTTCTGTTCCTCAAAAGTAAGATTGTATCCATGAATATGGAGGAGAATGAAACAATTGCTTCATTCGTAGAAAGGATCAAGGATCTAAAAGCTAGATTATTAGACATTGGTAAAACAGTTGACGATACAGATCTTGTAACCATTACAATGAATGGTGTCACTGATTTTTATCAAATGTTCATCACTATGATAAATTCCATAGAGAAGATCTCACATTTTGAAGAGCTGACAGGTATATTGATGCAGGAAGAAGAGAGGAGACCAACTCTGCAACCCTAGAGTGTCGATCTTGCATTTATGGAAAAGAAGAACTTCTACAAAGAGAAAGGAAGCCAACAATAGCAAAATGGAGAAAGTTCACGGAAACAACCAAATCCGACCCAAGGTATGCATTCGAATAAAAACTACTCTGAAATTAAATGTTTTTATTGCGGAAAATTGGGTCATATTGCCAAGGAATGTAGGAAAAAGAAATATCATGAAGAACAACAAAAGTCGAAAAGGCATGCAAGTCATCTTGTGAATGGTGATCAGGTGTAGAATTTAGGATTGTTCATGGCAAATTCTGATGAAAATGTTGATGCAGAAATCTGGTATGTAGATTTGGGAGCGTCAACACACATGACAGGGAATAAGCATTGGCTGGAAGATTTTAAAGAAATCAATGAAGGTGCACAGATTTACCTAGGTGATGACAGAAGTCATCAAATCAAAGATGTGGGAAATTTTTTTTCATCCTACCTAATGGTAATATCAAAAAAAATTATAATGTGTTGTATGTGTCTGGCATAACAAAGAACTTGATTTTTGTATCAATGATTACAGATCAAGATTTGAAAGTTGAATTTTTAAAATCTAACTATTACATTAAAGATCTGCTATATGGAATGAAGAAAATTGCTACAGGAATCCGAACAGGAGGACTGTACAAGTTGGATGTGAGGCCTGCACTAGTTTGAGCATTGACAGCAACAAGCTTGACTACAGAAGAGCTTTGGCACCAGAGATTTGGCCACATCAATTACAATAATTTGTTGTTACTAAAAAGGAAGGAAAAATGCATAGAGAAGAATTCCTTGTTAGAGTAGAAAAGAAACAGAGGGATATACTGGAGTTAGTGCACACAGACCTTTGTGGATCCATGCAGACAAAATAATTAGGAGGTGCACTATATTTCCTATTTTTTATTGATGACTATATGAAGTTTTCTTGGGTATATTTCTTAAGTAAGAAGAGTCATGCATTCAAATACATTAAGCAGTTTAAAAATATGATTGAAAGACAAATAGGGAAATAGATAAAAATTCTACATTCTGCTCAAGGGGGAGAATACATGAAAGATGAGCTTATCAGATATTATAAAGATCATGGAATTTTGCAACAATTCACAATACCCCATACTACACAGCAAAATGGAGTAATAGAAAGAAATAACAAAACACTGGTGGAATGTGCTAGAAGTATGCTGAAAGGTAAGAATCTTTCAAATGGTTTTTGGGCTGAAGCAGTAAATACTGTAGTTAATTTCAAAAATAGGATTCCTACAAGAAGTCTTGAGTCTAAAACTCCTTATGAAGCATTATGTGGATATAAACCTATAGTAAAACACTTAAGGATATTTGGATCAAAAGCATTTACCCACATTCCAAAGGAATATAGAAGAAAATTAGATTCTAAAGCCATTACATGTATTTTTATAGGGTATTGTTCGTCATATAAAGCATACAGATTATTTAATACCTCTACTCACAAAATTTTTGTCAGTAGAGATGTTAATTTCCATGAGCAGGATCATGAAGAACCTAATAAGCACTATGAGGAATGGGACATTTTGTACTTTTTGGATGAAGAAGAAGCAGATGACAATCAGGGTCAGCAACAAACAAAGGTAGAGGATGAACAACAACAAAAACAACAGCAGCAACAACAACAACGACATCAACAACAGCAGCAGGAAGAAACAGTAAATAATGATCAAATAAGTTTTGAAACCACCACCCCACCACTCAGGAGATCAGGTAGGAAAGCTCAAATGTCTGCAAGATATAGGGAAAATGCTTTTATAACTAGTATGATGAATGTGGTTGAAAAAACTAGTTATAAAAAAGAATATGAATGTAGTAAATGGAAAACATCCATGGAACAGGAATATGATTCAATAATCAGAAAGAACACTTGGGAATTGGTTGAAATTCCTAGAGGAAAACAAAACATAGGTTGTAAATGGTTATATAAACCAAAAATTAATGCATATGGAACTATAGAAAAACCAAAAGCTAGGTTGGTTGCAAAGGGATACTCACAAAAATAGGGGATAGACTATGAAGAAACCTTCACCCCTGTAGCTAAATTGAACACTATCAGAATGTTAATTGCTTTAGCAACTAAGAAATATTGGATGATGCACCAACTAGATGTAAAGTCTACATTCTTGAATGGAGAACTAAAAGAAGAGGTTTATCTAGAGCAAGCAGAAGGGTTTGTCCAGAAAGGAAAAGAACATTTAGTCTATAGATTGAAGAAAGCACTTTGTGGACTAAAACAAGCTCCCATGTCGTGGTATGAGAAAATTGATTCATTTTTTTCTACAAGATGGCTACAGTAGAAGTAAGAATGACCCTAATCTTTACACCATGAAAGATGAACAAGGGTGCGTAGTGCTGATTTCATTATATGTAGATGATTTGATAATTACAGGTGATGCTACATATGTAATTGATGAAATCAAGCAACAAATGTCATAGATGTTTGAGATGAAGCATCTCAGTGAACTCAGATATTGTTTAGGTCTCAATATCTGGAGAGATTAAAGTCAAACATTTATGTCAAAGGCCTACTAGAAAAGTTTAGAATGGATCAGTGTAAGTCGGCACTGGTACCATTGCAACAGAACATCAAATTGCAGTGTGAGGATGGCTCGAAAGCGGCGGATGCAACACTTCTCAGAGAACTGGTTGGGAGTCTGATCTACCTGACCACCACTAGACCTTATTTGCCTTATGCAGTCAGCATGTTAAGCCAATTTATGTCTAAGCCACTTGAAAGCCATTGGATTGTAGCGAAGAATGTTTTGTGGTATCTACAAGGTACTGTAGATTATGGAATTATTTACACTGACTCTTTTGATGTTATATTGGCAAGAATTGTAGATTCAGATTGGGAAGGAAATGTAGATGATCGCAAATCTATAAAAAGTTATGCATTCAGTCTTGGATCTGAGGTGATCACATGGAGTAGAAAGAAGTAGAACATAGTCTCTTTGTCCTCAACAGAGGCAGAGTATCAAGCAATGTGTGCAGCAACATGTGAGGTAGTTTGGTTGTGGAGACTTCTCCAGGATGTTGGGGAAGAACAAACAGTCACAACAACAATCAGATGTGACAATCAGAGTTCAATTAAACTGGCCAATAATCTAGTGTTTCAAAAAAACACTAAACATATTGATACTCAATTCCAATTTGTCAGGGAGAAAGTGCAATCCAAAGAAATTCATTTGGAATATTGTAATACATGTGATAATGTTGCGGACATTTTTACTAAGCCTCTTGGAAAAGTTAAGTTTCAAATGTTTAGGAAGATGTTAGGCATATTTGTGAACCCATTCTCCATTAAGGGGGAGTGTTGAAGATAATGGAGAATATCCTAGAATAGGTAGAGTTTGTTCATGAAGCCTGAGGATAGGAATTAGTTTCTATTTCTTAGGACGCTCTTCTAACTTCCTTAAAACCATGTTATCTATTTAATGTGTAATGTGGATGAACAATGTAGAGCATTCTGCAGAGCCAGACTCTCCTGGTTCAAACTCTCTTTCGTAGAGCTAACCAGTGGGTTTTATTTTAATACAAACATTGCCATTCTTATCACCATCAATGGTTGTGCAATAAAAGGATGTGGATTGTGCTTGCAATTGATGAGCCTAGTGCGAGGAAAAATTTTTCCTCGACGCATGGTAACTGGGCCACTCGTACCCGCCTATCCATTGGGACATTTTCTATTTCCTACATGCTTTTGATTCCATCACAAAAGTATCTCTTCATGAACATCACAGACATTCCGTCACAAAATTCTCTATATGGACGTCACAAACATACCATCACTGTGTACATCTGTGAGAACTTTTAAATTCATAGGTAGAAAAAATAGTATTTATAAATACCTCCAATCAGACTGACATATTAACATACATTTTGGCCTCTTCGATAGACGAGATGGAGATCATCAATGTTGAGATGGAGAAGGGTTCCTCAACTGAAATTAATGAGATAATTGCTTGCAATGAGAGTGTACAAGTCACTGCTATTAATATCAAAAGGAGTGAAAGAATTCAAATCCATCTTCCATGAAATTTTATGACGACCAATTGTTTTCCATATTTATTAGTTTATAATTTTATATTTTTATGCCGATAGGCATTTCCCCTATCAAAATCGGAAAGTTAATCATTTTCTTAATTAATATTTTTGATCGGATGGCCTAAATTGAAGGATGCTAGTATATTCTTGTAGTTGTCACTAAATCAATGAATGAAATTCACAACAGTAAGTTTATTGCATGTCTAGAACACATGTTTAAACCATACTTCAATTAAATTTTTACAAAGCATGATTAAAAATTTATTGTGCCTCTCATTGATAACCACGTATGTAGGATTAAGAAAAAATAAAATAAAAAAATTTGTGTCCAACACCCGTCTTTCACAGTGCCTTTGAAAGTGGTCTCTTTACATTCTGAAACATATGAATGGATGAAGCATAAGGACACGTTTTGATCCATTACAATGACGATTAAAGCATTTATGCACAATAATCATCCATAACCATGAAAATGAGGTATGTAGGCATAAATTCTAGTAATAAGGACACATTTCATTCATTACAATGACGATTGAAGCATTTGTGCCCGACAATCATCAATAACTAGGACAATGAGGTATGTAGGCATAGGTCGATGAAACATTTATTTAATTCAGTTAAGTATAGTCAAAATATGAAATGTTTTGCCTATTCATATTCTCCTCCACCAAGGGTTTTGAGTTTTTAGTTACATTATAAAACTTCGAACCTCATACTATGGCACATTCTGTATATTATAACCAAATGCTCCATGGATGTATGCATTTGTTTGTTAGCACTTAGGGTTGTTGGAATTGTTGAAGGATAACTGGAATGTTGGCTTCTCTCGACTTCTATCTGGTAAAAAATGTGGCAAATCTCATTGCGTTTTTAATTTTTTCCAAGCTCTCATGGCTATATCTGATAATTTGGTGTAGTTCATGTATGATTGAATTATTCCCTACTATTTTTTCACGTTTCAGCATTGGAGAAACGCTTTCTGAGTGATTGTCAAATGTTCTGTGGATGCATGCATTTCTTTGTTAGCACTTAAGGTTGTTCGAACTGTTGAAGGATAACTAGAATGTTGGCTTCTCTCAGCTTCTATCTGGTAGAAAAGGTGGAAAATCTCATTGCGTTTTTAATTGTTTCCAAGATCTCGTGGCTATCTCCGATAATTTGGTGTAGTTCTTGTGTGATTGAATTATTCCCTACTATTTTTTGAGGTTTTAGCATTGGAGAAACACTTTCTCAGTGATTGTGTTTTAATTGTTTCCATGCTCTCGCGGCTGTCTCTGATAGTTTGGTGTAGTTTGTGTGTGATTCAATTATTCCTTACTATTTTTTTAGGTTTCAAAGGCATTCAGAAATCGATATTACAAGTATGTACAGTTTTTCTTTCCGCGATATTTTTCCACTTAAAACCACTTCAAACCTTTACAAAACCACTTTGCAACCTTTACAAAACCTTAAATCCCACATATATAAGCTCCCCCTTACAAAAAATTTGGTTACACATGTTTTTAACACATAAATCTCTTATCGGCACATATTTCCTTATAAACCATTTACAAAGGAAAATTCCTGCATAAACATACCTTTCTGCCCTTTCATACAGCCTTGTCACATTTCCCGAGGTTTAACCTCATCACAATCAACCATCGATCCTTCCACGATCATATGTATATATATGTATCTTCATCACACCTTCTGCTCCGATATGCGATATCAGAGCATTAACATATGTTTTAGAATTAAACCACTTTAATGGAAATATATGTATTACAGAGGAAACCTGCTCGAAATCATATATATAGCGGATCTCAAATTTTATAGACTCACCACTATATGCCCATTGGTTCCGGGTCTCCAAGCCTTTCCATTGCGCACTCCAATCTACACTTCCTCCGATTGTGATTTGCGATCAGATCTTGACTGTTGATCTGATCCCCGGTCCGATGCTTTAGATTAAGTCACGCAGTCGCATATTGCTCGAGCTCAATGCCAAACTCCTTCTGATTCCATGTGCTGATCCGATATCTTTACGGAACCCATAGGGATATAAAACATTCCATATAATATTTCGAGTCCAACACTTGCTTCCAACTGTGTTTTTCACTGTTTCTTAGTGTAATTGGGTTTTCCGCTTGGGGGAGTTAAACTGAATAATGACCCCGCCGATGTGATATTTCGCCTTCCCAATTTGATCTCAGTCATTGATCTTCCCAGATATAATGGTTCTTTAGCATCAACCTTCGCTCCTCCGCTCATTCCTTTTACTCAAAATTTATGCTAAGTCTTCATTTTTTCTCTTCTTTAAAGGTTTCGTCCCGTTGTTATTTTGTTGCGCACTCTTCCTCCTGATCTTTGATTGGTTCTTCTAATGGATTCAACACCCCATCTTGATCATCCTCTTTATGTATTCTCTATGTGATTGCTGCACTTCACCTGCACATATGTATGTATGTATATATATATATATATATATATATATATATATATATATATATGATATAGTTCACTCATCTTCCACCGTTCGATGCTTACACTTATTGAATTTGGGATTAAATCTCTGGACATATATATAAATCAATACATAATTACAAAGTAAGTGTAAGAAATGCAATGTCTCTGTGACATTTTATAATTATTTCATCATTACTTATGTTTCCTGCATTGATACACAAATTATTAGTTTGGAAATCATAAGGTTCAACAGTCTCAACTGTTGCTTCATGTTTCCTGAGGTTTAACCTCATCATAATCAACCATCGGTCCTTTCGTGGTCATACGTATATATATGTATCTTCATCACCCATTCCGCTCCGATATGCGATATTGGAGTGTTAACATACGTTTTAGCATTAAACCACTTTAACGGAAATATATGGATTACACAAGAAACCCGCTCTGAATCATATATATAGTGGATCTCAAATTTTATATATTCACCACTATACGCCCATCAGTTCTAGGTCTCCAAGCCTTTCCATTTCACACTCCAATCTGTGGTTCCTCTGATTGTGATTTCTGATCAGATCTTGACTGCCGATCTGATCAACGATCCGATGCTTGAGATTAAGTCACGCGATTGCATATCACTCAAGCTCAATGCCAGACTACTTCCGCTTCCATACGTCGATCCAATATCTTTATGGACCCGATAAGGATATAAACCATTCCCTATAATATTTCAAGTCCAACAGTTGATTTCTATTATGTTTTTCACCATTTGTTTGTGTAATTAGGTTTTCCACTTGCGGGGGTTAAACTGTATAATGAGCCCACTGATGCGATATTTTGCCTTCTCGATTCAATCTGTGATCTGACGGTTCAAATTAACTCATGTGATCGCATATCACTCAACCTAAATGCCAGACTCCTTTCGCTTCCATGCGTTGATCCAATATCTTTACGGACCCCATAAGGATATAAACCATTCCCTATAATATTTCAAGTCCGACAGTTGGTTCCAACTGTGTTTTTCACTATTTCTTAGTGTAATTTGGTTTTCTTATTGGGTGAGTTAAACTGTATAATGACCCTGCTGATGTGATATTTTATCTTTTGAAAGTTACTTCTCCATACTTCTGACAGTTTCAAAAGATTGGTCATCCTCTGTAAAATACTCCTCTCTTAGTTTTCCTTCTCCCAAGGTTAAATCGTATGCATAGGTTCCTTCCTTCTTAACATCTTTCAGTAGATGTCCTTCCTTCTTAGTGACTGTCTCAAGATCTTCCATGCCTATTTGCATTGTGTCTATCATCATGGTGGATTCATGATCCTTTGCTATGTTTTCAGTTAACATAGTCTCAACAAAATGGAAAATTGTTTGTGGTAAATTATGTATTTATGTTACTTTTAATTTTATTCAACATTAAATTATTTTAATGATATAAAATTCCTTTCTTTTTATTGTTAGGTGATTTAACTATTTCATCATGGATCCAACTATTTGGAGTTCTCTTCCATTTGAAGTTCTTGAATTTGTCTTGTTGTGGCTCCCTTTATCGGCTGTGATAAAGTTTGGCATTGTGTGTAAAAAATGGAAGAATGCTTTGCAGTAGCCTTCTTTCTTTTTATGTTGCAATAATGTCTCCATGAACCAATTTGGATTTCTCAATTGTTTCCTCAATAGTTAAGACAATTGTTTTGTTGCCCAACACCTTAATCAGAAAGGCCACATATATCAATTTCATTTGGGATTAACAGATTCAAGATATAGAGTAGAATGTGTTGTTGGACCAATGGTGGCTTTACCCTTACCAACAGAATGCTCCCAAACAAACAACTATTTTGTAGAGAATCCATCTACAGAGGCATTTAAAAACATAGGGCCAGTATGAATTGGAGACTCAGGGTTCTTTTCATTATTGGAAAATGTAAGCAACAAAAAATATGATTGGGTTGTTCTAAAACACATCTATGACGGAATGCAGTCTGAATTTTATGTTTGTAGTACGGTATGGAAAAGGATTGATGTTCCATTTGGTGGCACTTCACCCCCCAAGAATGTAGTGTTTTATAAAAGTAAATTGTTTTGGTTGTATCTCAACAAGGAGTATGAATATTATCCTCGACATGGGTATACAATCTACTGGTTTGATGTAATAAAAAATGAGTGGGATTTTTCATTTGTTCCAATCAGTGACATACGTTGTATGTTGTTAGAAATATACATGAATTAGTTGATATGCCTTGCCAACGATGGGTCCAGTTCTGTATGGTCAATTGAAGAATTAGATCATTTCCAATTTGGTCAACTGTGTTTTGAACGAAGAATTGACTACTTTGAAGGTGATTTGGGTTTCATATGGAGGTTGTTGGAAGAAATTTCTGCAGATATAAATAGCAAATGAACTGGATATCTTTTGTTCGAACAGTCCATGGTCTGGTTCTTATGTGCAAAAGCAGTGAAGTTCCTTTCCGATTATATGACATGGTAACTCGCATCCGTTTTCCAATAGATATTGATCATTCAACTAATGATAAGATGTCTTGGTTTTGGTACCCAGCACAAGAGGACTGTAATGAGCTGATTGAGTATGGAGATGTTTTTGCAATTGTTGCCCGTATGGATTTTGTTGATGAGATTCCACCATTGGATATGGTGATGGATTCTTAGGATATTAGTATTCTTAGGAGTTCTTATAGATATTTCCATTTTATATACTCTCTATGGTTGTGGAAAATATTTCCACATTTTCCTCTATACATACTATGTTTCTTTATGGTAATACTTTAAAATTATGTTTGTATTGATCTTTGTGATGTAAAATATTTAATATTGTTTCCGCTAAAGTTTTCTTATTTACATGTAGATGTTTCTCAATGTTATGCTTTTTTCTTTGTTTGTATAATTATAATTTCTATGATTTATGTTATACATTATATTTGTAATGGTTTTTGTCATTGATTCTCAAACAATTTTATATGTTTATGTTCATTTTAATATTTATATTTATATTTTGATAGTATATATAGTTCCAAATTTTTAGATTCTTGTGTCGCAATAGTATGGGTTCCATTTTGATTATAATATGATACATGGAAATTTAGACTTCTTTTTTTGTTTGAGCCATTTGGAAGAATTCATTTGTTTTTTTTGCCATTTTGAAATTTTTTGTTTTTGTTTTTAGGCATTTGGAAAAAGCCTTATACATTTTCATAAGTTTATATGGTTGGAAAAAAAATAAGATATACACTTTTTATGTTCCATGTTTATGATTGCATAATGAATAATTATTATTCATTGTAGACATGTCATCTGAAGGCACAAGCATGCGTGCAAAAAAAAGGACTTTGTCATCACAATCATGTGAGAGGTCTAGTGAAAGTCGTCATTTTCGGTATCAACAAAATAAGGATGTGATAAATGAGCATATTAGAGATGCATATAAGAGAAAAATGAGTGAAGCCACCCTTCAAAATGATTCTATACTTGCTTTTAAGTATCGTAATATGGACGATATAATGGAAAGAACATTTCCTATTGATAGTTCATTATTAGGATATTTTCCTCCTCAACATAGTCTTGTTGTTCGATGGTCTTCTGAAAATGTTCATAACATTGGGGAAACATCTTGCAATCAAGAAGAAAGCCATATCAATATTGTGCATGCAAATGTCCACCCTAACCCTTCCATGTGTCCAATTGCATGTTTTGATGGCGAAAGGTTGCAAATAAGCCACGGTCGAGGTAATGATGACATTTTGTGTGATGATTTGAATGATAGTTTACTTGGCTATTTGTTTGATAATTTGGATTCAGCTGCTCGAAACAAAAGACCTTCAAATCTCGCTTCTCAAAGTAATGTGGTCCCAACAAGAGAATCAATCATCCTTAATATCATTTCACGTGGCACAATGGAGGTAACACAATTATATTTTGGTTTTCACTGCAATAGTGGTTGTTCAACTACATTCCAGACTAATGTGAATTTTCGGTGTTTTTGATTTTCTTTTAATTTTTTAAATTTCTAATTGCTTAGACAATGAATTTTATGGCGTCTTTTATTTTCTTTGAACAGGAGATAAGTCATTCCAATAGAGGCATAGAAATTAACTTTGTAGATGTTACATCTACTGATGTTAGAAGTGAAGAGGAAATATCTCATAGCATTCATCCACATCGCCAAATAAATGTAAATGTTGAGTGGATTTGATATTTTTCTCATTTTCTCATTTACAGTTGCCTTGAAATTGTGTTTTCTAACATTTCAGGGAGAAACCATGATGCCATCTCATTAGGTTGGCCAATTGGAATCCAAAATATCAAATTGTAAAACTATTGTAGATGTATTTGATTTATTTTCAATTTTTGAATCTTTCTTTTTTGTACATTTAGTTTTATAACGTATTTTATTTTTTTGAAATAGGAAACAACTCATTTGAATAGAGGCAAAGAAAATACATGCAATAATATTCCATCCACTATTCTTTGAATCCAAGAGCAACCATCTCATAACCCACGTGAAGACAGAAATGTAAATTTTGAATGGATTTGATTCTCTTTCATTTTCTTCATTTATAGTTAGTTGCAAATTAAATTTTAAAGTCTTTTATGACAAAGAGACCTTTACATCCTCTCAGATTCACAAAATGCACACCATAAATCTGGAAACACATTCTCATAGTTGCATTCCATGTGCTTCAAATTTGCGAAGGCAATCTCATGTTCTTGAATATGAAGTAAATGTTAGAAGAGATTTTACTCATCGAAATGGTTTTCAACATGGTTTGGCAAGTAGAGATCATGTTCATTTTGATGAAAACATGATTGCAATGCAAAAAAGGTTTTGAGAAAAGATAGATAGCTTGTCAGTTGTCCAGATGTGCCACATTTTCCAAGAATCATATCCCAGAATCCTTGTTGTGAGACACTCTGAAGAACCTATTTGTAGACGATGTTAGAGTGAAAGAGGAGCCCATCGTTTTTGTTGGTATAATAACATGGATCCTATTGAGCAACCTAATATTTTAAGAGTTCTTAATCAAGTTGAAGAAATTCTAATAGCACGTTGAATCCCATTTTGCAAGTTACACATGCTCGAGGTGGGAAATATAAGTATAGTGGTCATACAATTAGCTTTCCTCAAGATATTTCTACAATTGTACAAAGCCTTCCCCGACGTGTTGAAGATATTGAATTTATAATTGTGAGGGGACATGGTGCTGAGTCTAAATATTAAGAATGTTATGTCACAAGATCTCGAGTGATGGATGCATTACTTTTCAAAATCTAGTGTGATCAATGCTATCGAGATGTTGTAATTGATTATGATTCACTAAATGCTCTGCCTGAAAGATCAACATATATCTCCTCTAGGCTTAAATTTGTTGATTGTCATATTGAAGAATCTGAGATCAATGAAACTAATAATGAAGAGTTTCATGTTGAGCATTTTCCCTCTCATCCTTCTTCCTTTGTTGCTCACCTACCAAATGAATGCAGATAAGTTGAAGAAATTAGAGCATTTCTTGATAATGTTCATTCTTCACATGCTCAAGACATGGATTGGTTCACTATTAGAACCTCTCCAATGAATGAATATAATACAGAGGGGCTATTCGATATGGAATTCCCAACATTGTTCCTCACTGGTGATGCTGATTGGTTGCAACAACGTATTTGTAGTGTTGAAGTTCATGAGTATGCATTGCATCTTCTTAGGTACTATGATCATAGATTGGGAAGCCATCCTCGGTTTTGATATTACCTATTAAACATGATAATGCGACATCATAGCCAAGCAACTCCTACAACTTTTGCAAAGAAACATTTACATGATAAATCACATACAACAGTTGAGGAGTTGCATCACCAACTATTTGATTTACCAGATAATAAGTTGGTTGAGCATCTTATGTGGTTTGATTCTTCTCTAAGGGGTACAAGGGCATACTTTACTAAGTGTTGATCTAAATTGATGGACATGATTACTCAGTTAGGATGTCCATCTTTAGTTTTTACTTTGGGTGCAGCTGACACAAAGTGGCCAGAGTTGCATAACCGCATGCCCATACATTCACATTATCATTCTTCAAATGAACATCGTATGAAAATTGGGAATGTTACCTAGTACCCTGATATTGTTGCAGCATTTATGCACCATAGATTCAATATTTTTCGAGAGAGTTATCCAAAAATACCTTAATGCTAAATACTTTTGGTACATGTTTGTGTTCAATTTTTTTTCTATACATTTTCAACTTTTATTGTGATTCTATTTATATTTTTTGTAGTAACTATAAGTTCATTTATTTCATATATGAGTGGCAACACAAAGGTTCAACACATATCCATGGTTTCCTATGGTTAGAAGGTGCTCTTGACATGGAAATACTTGATTGGTCAAATAATTCTGATGTACAACTTGCAAAGATGTTCTTCGACAAATATGTAACTGCATGGAATCCACGTGACATACATCATCGCAACATAATGGTTCCTTGAAGCCTCAATGATGACCCTTGCCTGTTAAATATTGGTAAGATTTTCTCTTGTAATCCTCATAATGATTACGAGGAATTGTTAAACTGTATCCAAAGGCACAGAAGGTGTACTGTGGCTTATTGTTTGTGAAAAAATCATGCTATTCTAACATGTTGGTACAATGATCCATGGGATATTTGTGGTGAATCAAGATTGTTCACAGATGATCAAGGAAGAAAAAATATGAACTAGCAAGAAATGACGACAGGCTTGATGTACATAACATTAACCTTATAACAATGTGGCATGCAAATGTTGATTTCCATCCAATGCTTTCTCAATATGATGTGTTGAAATACATTGCTAAGTATGCATCGAAAGAAGAAAAAAGGTCTGAAAGTTATCATCATATGTTAACTAGAATTTCATTGCTAAGTATGCATCGAAAGAAGAAAAAAGGTATGAAAGTTATCATCATATGTTAACTATAATTTCAAATTTTATTGGCTCTGAGGATCATGCTTTATGTGCATATAGAAATTTTCTTGCAGAAACGATTGTTGACCGTGACATTGGAGCATAAGAAACATGCCATATGTAGCTTAAGCTACCTCTTGTTTTTTGTAATCAGAAATTTGTTTCTTTGAATGTTGGAAGAAAGGTTTTTAGGAAAATATCAAGGGATGGCTTGCAATGTTCATCTAAGAATACTTTTTTTCTACACTATCAGAAGATACCTCTTGTCCTTGAACATCTATCTTTGATAGAAACAACAAGATCCTGGAAATTTGATAGCAAGTGTAAACAAGATCCATGGAAGGCTAGAGATGTTCATGCTATTGTTCGGGTTTTCCCATGATTTTCTTCTATTCTTGGTGATGCTTCAGAGGAATTTGAAACCTTTTGTTAGTCAAAATTGCTATTGTAGAAGCCATTTCGTGACATTTTGTTTAGTAATTGGCCTTTCAACTGAATCTATTATTGAAAGTTGGAGGAATTTTCGATATCGAGCGTGGCATGTTGATCGACACCCATCAATTATAAACAATATTTAATATGAAGAACATGGTGATTTTTCTAATCACGAAATGAATGTTGAAGATGATTTTCAGGAATGGAAGATTTTCTCTCATTTGGTTCCACCAAATGATGTGAATGTTTCTGATCTTCACACCCTTGGTCGAAGGGACTTTGATATATCCTTTGACTGGGAAAGTACAGCTATTTCTAATGATGTTGTAGAGGAAGCTAATAATTTTATAAGGAATGAAAAATCAGTGGGTGATATTTTTGACCTTTCAAACATAACATTTTCATCTCCAGATTCTTTGTCGGAAAAACAACTACATGCTTTTGAGATTGTTTTAAGGCACTTTGATTAATATGAAATTCGTGAAGCTCTTCTTATGATTATTTAGGGCACTGCGGGCACTGGGAAGTCTTTCCTTATCCATTGAATTTTTGAATCTCTTTCTAATTCGTCAAGTGATGGAAGAAGCCCTTTTCTTCTTCTTGTGCCAACAGGAATAACTTCTTTTAATATAAATGCAAAAACAATACACTCGGCTCTAAAAATCCCAATTAAATATATGCAGCCAATATAGGGGTAGTCACTTGCAGTATTCCAAGAAAAAATGCAACATGTTAGATATATATTGATTGATGAAATGAGCTTTCTGGGATTAAGGTTGTTTATGCAAATAGATGCTCAGTTACGAAAAGCATTTCCAGAGAAAAAGAATTGTCCTTTTGGTGGGAGATCCATCATCCTTGTGGGTGACCTTGGCCAATTGCCTCCTCTCAGAGATAAGCCTTTATATGCAGGTAATACAATAAGGAAAGTCTTGTGGAACAAATTCAAGATTGTTGTCACTTTTGGCACAATCTTTCACCAGCAAGGGAATAATGAGAAACAATCTTGTTTTCGTAGAGTCCTCAATAACATAAGAAACGTAGAACCTTTTCTTGAATATTGGGACTTTCTTATGTCTTGGTCTGATATGAGGTTGCATGCTATAGAAAGAGATTTATTTAATGCAGCAATTCACATGTTCCCAACAAATAATTTGGTGTCCTTGAATAATAGGCATATGTTAAAATCATTAAATTCTCTAATTGCATGATGTGTTGCTGAATATTCAAGGCGTTCAGAAATTGGTGGTGTTGTTGATGATCAATTGGACCGTGAAGTTTTGTTGTGTCGTGGTCAGCATGTTATGTTGACATGTAATTTGTAGGTTGAAGTTGGCTTGGTGAATGGTGCACTTGGTTTTGTTAAGGATATATTCTATCCGCCTACATCTAAGCCACCTCGACTTCCAATTTCACAACTGTTGTTTTTTATAAGTATGTTGGTGTTCCATTTGATGCAAGCATCCAAACATTGTCCCTATCACCCCACTGATAAGAGGAAATCAAAAACAAATTCCTTTGAAGATGGCATGGGATCTTAGAATCCACAAGGCACAGGGATTGACTTTAGAACGAGCGTCAGTTGATATCAGGAATAAGGAGCAACAAGGCCTTACCTTCATAGCCATATCAAGAGTGAAATCAATAGATGTTTTATGTATTGCACCGCCTTTTTCTTTCCAACATTATGCCAAGATGAAAGATAGCGCATATGTTACAATTAGGAACAAGGAAGAGGAGCGATTGAAATCCATATCACTATGAAATACAACTAATAACATGTGGCTTTCTTTATAGTTTTGAACTTCAATGTTGTAGTGGATTATTTGATGTAGACAAAAAAAATATATATGTTAAGACTCAATTTTCTTTCTATGGTTGCAATGTTGGTTAAATTGTGATTATTTTAAACACTAATGTTGTTTTTGTGTACAAAATTGTATATCTCTGGTCATAAAGTGTCCTATTATGCTGTTGTTCTTTAAATCCAATGTGTGCAATTTAGATGTGTTTTTTCATTTATGTTGCTTTGCTCCAATGGGAGTGTTACTATTTTATATCTTTATTTTGCATTTCTGGTTGTTGTGGTCTTCTGTGTGGATCCCTTTGCTTTGTTCACCAGGTTCCATAAATGAAAATATTGTTTACATTTATAATATTATTGTTGGGATTTCATGTTATCGGTGTTTGTACCAATATTCTTGAGATTTATACTATTAATGAATTCACGTATTGATATCAATGTATTTATGACCTAAATTCTATTTACTATTTAAAATGTAGTGATATAAGTGTGTTATTATTAATGTAGTCATGATTTATCATGTTTTAGTGTTTTATGGTTTGCAATGTGGTTCTTCTATTGGTTTTGGTTTAGATCACAATTGAACTAATCTATTTTGAATCTTCTATAGGAAATATTAATATTGCCACAAGCATCTTAAACAATAAAGTAACATTTACTTCATCTTCAAGAACATGAGATTCTCTTGGAAAATTTGAAGCATGTCGAATGGATCTATGACAATGCCTTTATCATACAACTCAAAACTATATAAATATTCTTATAAAAGTCAGGCAATTTATAAACAATACGATCTTTGATTATCCCTAAAAGACAAATAATCATATAGATGGCTTACTTATCAAATAGAAAGATGCATTCATATAATGATTTCTTGGTTTAAGAAATTAAACAAAGTAGTTATAAAAACATTATCGCATTCATCAAAATATATATATCTCTAACATATATCCTTTGAAATATAACAATTCTAAATCTTCAGAAATGATAAAGAATTATTTGAGAAAAAATACATATATCAACAATATCAATTGTTAAAGAACTGTTCATTCACATAAGTACTGCATGCATTTGAATCCTTCCAATGTGAAAAACACTTCGATTCCACTTTCCTATTTGAGAAAACCTCTAGAAGATGAAAAAGTGAAAGTCTTGAAGAAGCTTCTTAGTTTGCAATGTGGTTCTTATATTGGTTTTGGTTTAGATCACAATCGAACTAATCTATTCTCACTCTTCTATAGGAAATATTAATATTTCCACAAGCATCTTAAATAGCAAAGTAACATTTACTTCATTTTCAAGAACATGAGATTCTATTCACAAATTTGAAGCATGTGGAATGGATCTATGACAATGTCTTTATCCTACAACTCAAAAATATATAAATATTCTTATCTAAGTCGGGTAATTTATAAACAACGTGATCTTTGATTTCCTGAAAGACAAATAATCATATAGATGGCTTACTTATCATATAGAAAGATGCATTCATATGATGGTTACTTTTTTTAAGAAATTAAACAAAGTAATTATAAAAACATTATTGCATTCATCAAAATATATATCATTGACGTATATCCTTTGAACTATAACAATTATCAATCTTCAGAAATGATATGATAAATAATTATTTGAGAAAAAATACATATATCGACAATAGCAATTTTTAAAGAAGTGTTCATTCACTTAAGGAAATAAGACAAAAATAGTGACAAAAGTACCACATGCATTTGAATCCTTATGATGTGAACAACACTTTGATTCCACTTTACTATTTGAGAAAACCTCCAAAAGATGCAAAAGTGCAAGTGTTGAAAAAGCTTATTGATAAAAATGTGAAACCTTGATGCACTTTTTGATAAAAAGAATATTTAGAAGTATAGTAGTGCAACTTCCCAAGTCAAAATTTTATACAAATTGAAGACCCTTTCTAAATACATGAAAGGGTCTTAAATAATAAAAATAAAAACTACTATCAACAAAAATCGCTATAAGTGGTTCAAACCATGACATGAAAATCTGGGATTTTGTATAAAAAGAACAGTGCAATGGTGGTTGAACTAATTCATTGAATCAAATTCTTCTCTTGTGCTTGCAACTCACAAATTTCTAGCATTGGTTGGATTTCCGGAGGCTCACTTATCCTAAAATGTAGCTGGGTTGTATAGGTGGTATCAAAGGGTTCAGGAACCATGCAGTTGATTGCGTCAGATAGGCATCTCATGGCTATTTGCTGGCTATGAGGCTTGACTAGAAGAAACTAGAATGCATCCCATGTCAAATTTTGAACTTCTATCTCTGCTTGCCAGCTCCTGTCTCCAATGATATTGCAGTGCCTTCGCTTTCGGGAGTTTACCTAGAGAGAAATCGGAAATCAAATTAGACATATGTAAACTGTTACTTACTAATTCAATTACACCATTTGTTGTAGCTCTAGCTCTAGAGGTTTCTCTTTTGGCTTTCATTATCTGAGATTACCATTCCAAAAATAGGATTGCCTTGTGCGATTATTCTATTTTTGGTAGATTTGTAACCATTCCTTCCTTTGAATTTTTCCAAGAGAGAAAGTTTGTTATTTTTTCATCTGCTTTCTCCAATTCCAATCTTTTGTCAACTTCGTTCTCAATCAATGATGCAGAGATGTCGCACAATGGGTTGGCCAATGATATATTATGGGAAAGGATGTTCAATTTCTAGGACAAGGCTTTGGTTATATCCAAGTCTTCTTTTTTGAATTCAGTAACCTATGGATAACCCTTGTATTTTTCTATCTGTAATTGTACTTGTGAAATTTGATCATCCTTGGCCTTCTTTTCTTGCTCAATCGCTATCTGAAGGCTGCTTAGTTCTTGAGACAACTTCTGTTGTTTTTGGAGAGCCTGCTTATCAATTTTCTATTTCTCCAGATTCAACTGTTCTTTAAGTTTCTCATTTTGTTGTCTTTCCTTTGCTAGTTGTTGTTCTAGTTGATTAATATTTTGTTTTTCTTCTGCCGATTGCATCTCAAGTTCAGTGATACTTTGATCTTTATCCCTAATTAGTTGACAAACCTTTGAGGCTTTGTCCATTATTGTTGTTGTATAAGCCCCTGCATACTAAAATAATTTAGTTAAATCCTCAGAAGGATTGACTTCTCACTTCCATACCACATTCATCATTTCATCCTGAGGAGTTAAAAGAGGTCCTTGATCATTTTTCCTCTGTCTTTTATCTATAGACCTGTGCTTTGGACTGTAGAATACATCAAGGAGTGCTATTTCTTCTATTTTTAGTACAATCCCTTCTGTTGGATTTTTGGGAATTATTTTTATATCCTGCTACATCCTGGGTAGGTCGCTTGTCCCTTGAATCAGAACACTAATAACCTCAGACTGTTGTGTTGTGGGAGGTTTTGGTGTAGTGAGGTTTTGGGAGTCCTTTGGGTTTTTTATGAGTATATCGAATTTCTCCCATTCCCTGATTAAAGCTAGATCAATATTTATATTAGTATCAAGGAGCTCACTAGTTCCTTTCTTTGTCCTCTGCCTTTGAGGGTTCTTCTACTTTTCAGGAATCTTCTGGGTAGTTTTTCCTTCACTTTGGCCTTCATGTTGCAGCATAGGGGTGGTATTTAATAAGTCCATCGATAGAGTTTGCAACCTCCTTGTTTTGAACTTTAGAAATGCTTCTACTCCCTCTGCTCCTAATTTGATTTTCGTAAGTTGTTTTACTTGAGAAAATAACTCAGCTGAGGTGAACAAATCATCATAATCATCTTTCTCATGTTCAAACTCAGAAATTTTGACATGAGAGGTGAAGATAGGCTATTCCTTTTGGATCATATTGCCTCTTTGGAATGATTGCTAACTTTAGTGCTTTTATTTTCTCTGATTCTTTCTCTCCATGTTTGAAGTCATGCAGTGTGAAAGTACCACATGGGAGGGGGAATGAAGGCCACATTTGCTTTTTGGAGTCCTTTAGGTTTTTGGGTATCCCTGCTTCTATGATTTGATAAGCTATTTCCTTGGAAAATAGCTTATCAGGAATGTATAAGGGGAGAACATGTGGAGCAGCAGTGCTTCCAAAAAGTCTAATGTAGGTGAACTTTTCTTCACCAAACCAATTACCAATTGATGTTAAGTCAACACTGGCTTCATCGGATAACCAAGGCACGGATTTATTGAATATAGAATAATGAACAGGCAAGACAAAACCATGACATATTCTATAAAGATGGTTTTTATAATGGGTTTTCCACAATTCCTTATGATAGATGTGAATGGGGGTTGGGTCTTGTGGAGTCCATTTAAAACCTAGAATGGGGTAATCAAATTGAAATAGATAGTGTCCATAATGTGGGCACTCATATAAAATGGGGGTATTATGCGGGTAGTCACAAACTTGTTTCTTCTATAATTGAGGATATGGTTGACCATTTTATCAGACAAAATGGTTGCCCAATCCATGATATACGAGTTAACCGCTGCCTCCATTAAAGGAACCATTTCAATTGAAAACCTAGTGGAATTAGAGACTCCAAAGAGTCTACATATCATAGCACCAGCATAGCAGTAAGGAGATGCTAAGGAGTCAATGAAATACATACCCGATGATTCATGCTTGTGTTTGTTTGGGTAATGCCTCCATTGCCTGATAGGATCCAATTCCATGTCATTTTCTTTGGCAAAGGCTTCGACAAATGCCTTTTTGTAATGCTTCTACGATTCCACCAAATGGTACATATTTTTGATATCTTCTACTCTAAATGACCCGAACATCCTTCCATCAGCTGTAAAAAATGCTCTGTCTGTTATGTTGATACTCTCGATTAACCATCTAACTAAGTCATTCTAGGGTAATGTTCTATCGTGGGCAAGTATTCTGTGCATAAAAGAGTTGGCCAAATCCTTGAGATTATTCTCTGATTTGTCACTGGAATCAGTTCTTCCCTTTTCTTCTTAAATTTCTTTTGGATCTTTAGCTTCCAATAAATTGTATATTCTTTCCCATGAAGCTTTGCCCACGCCGAAGCAAGTAGTATCACCTATCAAGGCCTTCTTTACTGGTTCCTCTTTGGTTAAGACTGGAATCTTTAATTTCTTTGATTTCTTCAACATTTCTGTTGAATTGATGAATTCAAACTTACTTTGCAAAAGAAACAGATGGTCATAACAGAAGAGAAAATCCATTCCAAGATAATGCACAATACACAAGATTAACAACAATCAAGCGCAATAAGTGATATGAATTTGATATATTGTGTTACCACGAATGAAATCCTCGAAGGATTCAACCATAAATACTTTATGAATGATTTTGACAACTACCAATCATGATCATTAAATTCCATAATGATATTTCACATAACGCATATTAATAATGGTTCTTTAAAGTAAATAGTGTGACTTTCCTGATCAGCGATTAGCAATAACCGCATATTGCAAATCGATAGGCCCAACTTTATGCTTTAGATGTTTCCTTCATACATCTCTGATTGTGATAAAGAGTGAGTTGTCATAGGGAGGCAGGGTAATCTTTAAGAAATCAATAAATAATTTATTTCTCATTTAGTAATGATTTATGCTCTTAAAATCCACAAGCATTCATTTAACCATACTATTTCAACTTTATTGAAAAGCGCACCTTTATTTATGATGATGAAATCGCATCGGCGGATCTCAAATGGGAATTCGTTATGTGTTTCGGGACCTTAATGATGCGCGATTGTGATTGGCTTATCGCATCAGCGAAGTTGTATGACCCCATGGAATGTTTCCTTGAGAAATTTGCAATATGCGCTTTCTGATTGTGTTATCGCATCGAGGAATGCCAAAGGAAACATTAAGTCCATACTTTAGCCAAATTATGTGTGCGATGTGATATGTTTCATTTATAGTTTATCTTATGAAAAGGTTTTCTTTCACGTTTACATTGGATCATACCTCATCATAAGGATTTTCATGTATCATATGGATTTTTTGCAAAATGTGATAGTTATTGAAGTTATCCTAAAAGCAAAAAGACTTGTTATTTAGAAATATTGGTTTTAGCTAAGTTTATTAGAAAAGGTACCCATTTATTGTTAAAAATTTTATATAAAAATTTTGAAATGGGGAGGGTTGTTGTATAGCATAAGAAGCTTCTAATATTTTTCCTTTGGGTTTATTAATTCCCAATGGTTTATAATATCAAATTATTGGTTTTCTTCATTCTTCAAATTTTTAATATTAATAATTCGATGAGTTTATAATCCCTTGAGGTTTTATTATTAATCCCATGGGTTTATTATTTTTTGGGTTTATTATATCAATCCCTTTGGTTCATTATTCCCTTGGGTTTATATTATTAGTCCCTTTTGTTTCATAACATTGCCTTAGGTTCATAATCACTTGGGGTCTTAGAATTAATCCCTTGGGTTTATAATATCAATCTCTTGGGTTTATTATTCCCGAGTCAAACATGGTTTATTATAATGTCGACCATGGCCTAACATGGAATTGTGATAGGAATTGTCTCAGTATGTAAATCAATGATGGTCAATCATGTTTATTTTAATGTTTATAATATTACTCCCTTGGATTTAATATTATTCCCTTTGGTTCATAATCCCTTGGGGTCTTAGCATTAATCACTTCATTTTATTATTCCTTCGGGTTTCTCATATTAATCCCAAGGGTGTATTATTCCCTTAGGTTTATAATATCGATCATGGTAAACCATGGTTGATTCTCAAATTCTAACAATGATTGTCTCACCATCAAACTAAATCATGTTTATTTTGATGTTTGTAGTATTTACATTTGGGTTTACAATTGTTGGGTTTATAGTATTAGGCCCTTCGGTGTAATATTATTCCATTGGGCTCATAATCCCTTGGGCTTTTAGTATTAATCCCTTGGGTTTATTGTTCATTGGTGTTTTAGTATTAATCCCTTGGGTTTATAATATCAATCCCTTGGGTTCATTATTCTGTTTGGTTTATAATATCAATCATTGTAAACCATTGCCAATCATAGCCAAACATGGTCAATCATGGTTGAATGTCGCATTGTGATAAGAATTGTCTCACCATCAAAATAAACCATGTTTATTTTAGTGTTTGTAGTATATACATTTGGGTTTACCACTGTTGGGTTTATAATATTAGTCTCATGCTTCAATGTTGTTGGGTCTATATTATTAGGCCCTTCGGTTTAATACTATTCCATTGTGTTCATAATCCCCTTGGGATTATTGTTCATTGGGGTTTTAGTATTAATCCCTTGTGTTTATTGTTCATTTTGGTTTATAATATCAATCCCTTCGGTTCATTATTGCGTTTGGTTTATAATATCAATCATTGTAAACCATTGTCAATCATAGCCAAACATGCTCAATCATGGTTGAATGTCGCATTGTGACAAGAATTGTCTCACCATCAAAATAAACCATGTTTATTTTAGTGTTTGTAGTATTTATACTTGGGTTTACCAATGTTGGTTTTATAATACTAGTCCCTTGGTTGAATGTTGCATTTTGACAAAGATTAACTCACCATGAAAATAACCATGTTTCTTTTAGTGTTTGTAGTGTTTATATTTGGGTTTAACAATGTTGGGTTTAAAATATTAGTCCCATGGGTTTAATATTATTTCCTTGGGTTCATAAACCCTGGGGGTTTTAGTATTGATCCCTTTTTTATTATTCCTTTAGGTTTATAATATCAATCCCTTGGGTTTATTATTCCCTTCGGTTTATAATATCGATCATGGTAAACCATTGTCAATCATAGCTAACCATGGTTCAATGTCACATTGGGACGACGATTGTCTCACCATGAAAATAAATAATAATCCCTTGGGTTTATTATATCAATCCCTTGGGATTATTATTCCCTTGGGTTTATAATCCCTTGGGATTTTAGTATTAATCCCTTGGGTTTATTGTTCATTTGGGTTTATAATATCAATCCCTTGGGTTCATTATTCCATTTGGTTTATAATATCAATCATTGTAAACCATTTCCAATCATAGCCAAACATGGTCAATCATGGTTGAATGTCGCATTGTGACAAGAGTTGTCTCACCATCAAAATAAACCATGTTTATTTTAGTATTTGTCATATTTATTTTTGGGTTTACCAATGTTGGGTTTATAATATTAGTCCCATGCTTCAATGTTGTTGTGTCTATATTATTAGGCCCTTCGGTTTAATATTATTTGATTGGGTTCATAATCCCTTGGGCTTTTAGCATTAATCCCTTGGGCTTATTGTTCATTGGGGTTTTAGTATTAATCCCTTGGGTTTATTGTTCATTTGGGTTTATAATATCAGTCCCTTGGGTTCATTATTGCGTTTGGTTTATAATTTCAATCATTGTAAGCCATTGTCAATCATAGCCAAACATGGTCAATCATGGTTGAATGTCGCATTGTGACAAGAATTGTCTCACCATCAATATAAACCATGTTTATTTTAGTGTTTGTAGTATTTATATTTGGGTTTACCAATGTTGGTTTTATAATATTAGTCCCTTTGTTGAATGTCGCATTTTGACAAAGATTGACTCTCCATGAAAATAAACCATGTTTATTTTAGTGTTTGTAGTGCTTATATTTGGGTTTAACAATGTTGGGTTTATAATATTAGTCCCATGGGTTTAATATTATTTCCTTGGGTTCATAAACCCTTGGGGTTTTAGTATTGATCCCTTTTTTATTATTACTTTAGGTTTATAATATCAATCCCTTGGTTTTATTATTCCCTTCAGTTTATAATATCGATCATGGTAAACCATTGTCAATCATAGGCAGCAATGGTTCAATGTCACATTGTGACAACGATTGTCTCACCATGAAAATAAATAATAATCCCTTGTGTTTATTATATCAATCCCTTGGGATTATTATTCCCTTGGGTTTATAATCCCTTGGGCTTTTAGTATTAATCCCTTGGGTTTATTGTTCATTAGGGTTTTCTATTAATCCCTTGGGTTTATTTTTTATTTGGGTTTATAATATCAAACCCTTGGGTTCATTATTCTGTTTGGTTTATAATATCAATCATTGTAAACCATTTGCCATCATAGCCAAACATGGTCAATCATGGTTGAATGTCGCATTGTGACAAGAATTGTCTCACCATCAAAATAAACCATGTTTATCTTAGTGTTTGTAGTATTTATATTTGGGTTTACCAATGTTGGTTTTATAATATTAGCACCTTGGTTGAATGTCGCATTTTGACAAATATTGACTCACCATGAAAATAAACCACGTTTATTTTAGTGTTTTTAGCATTTATATTTGGGTTTAACAATGTTGGGTTTATAATATTAGTCCCATGGGTTTAATATTATTTCCTTGGGTTCATAAACCCTTGGGGTTTTAGTACTTTCCCTTTGTTTATTATTCCTTTCGGTTTATAATATCAATCCCTTCAGTTTATTATTCCCTTAGGTTTATAATATCGATCATGGTCAACCATTATCAATCATAGATAACCATGGTCAACCATGGTTGAATGTCACATCGTGACAAGGGTTCTCTCACCATGAAAATAAACGATGTTTATTTTAGTCTTTCTAATATTTATATTATGGTTTACCAATGTTGGGTTTATAATATTAGTCCCTTGGGTTTAATATTATTTCCTTAGATTCATAATCCCTTGGGGTTCCTTTTGGTTTCTTATTAACTTGGGTTTTAATGATATCAATCATGGTCATCTTTATTAATCTCTTGTATTTGTAATATCAATCCCTTGCACTTCTTGATCCCTTAGGATTTTAATATTTATAGTTGGGTTCAATAATTCCTTGGGTTTATAATATTAAAGCATTAGGTTTCTTAGTTCCTCAGGTTTATAATATTAGTCCCTTTTATTATCTTAGGTTTTTGATGAAAAGAGATCTTGGGGGTTTTTCAAAATCCCTTTCCTTAAAAAAATATTGATCTTGAGGCATGTGGGTTATGGCCCACTAAGCCTATCGGAAGCATTTCTCTATGCCTTGAGCCTTTCAACCGTGGACTTACATTAAATTGGAGCCATATAACTTTATCGGCACTTTTATACTATCAAAAGCATTACATATAGGCCTTGAAGCCTTAAAACCCCTACAAAGCTTAACTTATGCACGCAGCCGCAATAACTATGAAAATATTTGGAATTATGCACATATGTTTTATAAAGAAAATATATAATAAAACATGCTTTTCTACTTCCAATAAGGGCTCAACACAATTCCCAAGGTATACTTCCCGCCGATTCATCCCTGTCGTTGATCTATGCCTTTCAAATTAGACGATCTACAAAGGTTTTTGGGTGGGACATAAGGCCGAAGAATACCTGCCCGAAATGGGCGGTTTCCTCTCTCCAGCTGACAGCTACATGTTAAATGCTGAGTGGAATTGGGTTGATTCCATTAAAAACCACCCATCACTTTTGCTTTGCCCGAAAACTGTCTTATTACTTAAAAACTTCCTTTTTGCACACCTTGCGGACCCGCCAGACTTAAATAACATAATATATCTCTATCAGATCCGGCCCACAATCGGCATGTCATATATATATATATATATATATATATATATATATATGACGATTGCGGACCCACCGAGGTTTTAAAATATAATACATATATGCTTTAGGTCTGATCTTTTTATTATAATCTTTTATAACAGAAATTCATACAAAAGAGTGTAAACCACAATATATATGAATATCAATAAAAGTCTTCAGAACCCGCGATAAGACGGACGTGCTGAGTCATATAAAATATAGCATATGAACTATCGGGTCTGAAACCCAATCGCTCATCCCAATTGGTGTTTTCATATATATATATATATATATATATATATATATATATATATATGTTGTCTTATAGACCCACCGCAATTATAAAGCAATAATACATATCGTTTCAGGTCCATCATCGTAAATCGTGATGAGCAGAACCCATATGCATGCATATAAAGGGCTTTCAATACAGCGGACCAGCCAAACTTTTAAACACGTTGCATATATTATTTCGGGTCCGGCCCACCCATATTGCAATCAGCAGAGTCATATACACGTAATATAAGCAGTATACATTGATTCACACCCGCTGTCATTATAAAATATGACATATATATTATCGGGTCCGGTGTTAATGTTTTAAGACTTGTTCCTTTGTTTTCCTTTGTAAAATCCGATATATTTCTCCATTTCTTTTATATTTTCATTTCCGATATACTTGCCTTATCTTTTTTTTCAAAATATTTTTTGAATGATTTTGAATGAAACAATGAATATATTATTATTATAATAATTATTGTATTTGTATATTATTATAATAATATAATATTACTATAATATTATAACCAAATATTAATATTAATATTATTATTATTATTATTATTATTATTTTTTATATTATTAGATTTTTTAAATAATATAATGATATTAGATAGAGGAGGAATGACCTGTTGAAGAGTTTTGTGAACCCATCTTCACCTGTATGGACTCCCTATTTAACAATATAATGATAATCTAATATTATTATGAGCTATTCTTATTATTAATTAATATATATTAGGAGTTTATATAATTATTATAATATTAATATAATATTTATACAGTAATATATATAAATAATCCGTTGTTAATATTTATATAGTTATTAATAATCCTAAATACTAATAATAATTAACCCTATGTATACAAACCCTGACATAAATATTAAAAATACTAAAGCCGAAGAATAATAATAGTATTATTAATAATAATTAATAATACTAATATTATTATGAGTTTGTATTATCATAATTTTATTAATATAATAATCATAAATATATAATTATATAAGAATATAGTTGCTATTTTTTGTATAGTTATTAATTATCATAAATAATAAATAATTGGTCGTTATTGTTCTTATTAAAATGATATATTATAATAATATTAATTATATTATTAAGATAATAATAATTATATTTGCATATTGTCCGGCCAGGCAGTAACTCCTCAACCAAAAATTGATTCATGTTTATTCCTTCAGGTAGGTCTTCATTAAATACATGAGGGAGAGACTATTTAGTTCATCTCTCGATGACTGTTCATATTATTTATTTATCTATTTACATTATATTCACCTAATCATGAGGATTAGGTATCAACATTCCCCCCTTAATCTGAAGGGATATTGGTAAGTCCAAGCATCATTATGAATCGTTCAATCTTTTCTCTTTCAAACGCTTTGGTGAAGATGTCTGCAATTTGCTCATTTATGGAACAATGACGGAGATGGATTGTTTTGGCCTCAACATGATGTCTAATCAGATGATATTTAGTATTGATGTGATTTGTTCGATAATGGAACCTTGGGTTCTTGGCCAATTTTATTGCAGAGGTATTGTCAATCATGAGTGGAGTTGATTGTACTTGTTTTACCTGCAAATCTTCAAGAATTTTCCTGAGCCACACAATTTATTTTGTTGCTTCAGCTACTGCCACATATTCTGCTTCTGTTATGGAATCTTCTGGAACTGATTGTCTGTGTGATCTCCAGGAGACAGGTCCTGATCCAAGACTCATAACATATCCTGAAGTAGATACACTAGTTTCTTTGTCTCCATCGAAGTCTGAATCAGAGTATCCAATCAAGCTGAAGGTTTCCACCTGTGTATACTTGATTCCAAAGTCTTGAGTTCCCTTCAAGTGCCTTAGAACTCTTTTTGTAGTAGACCAATGTCCCTCACAAGGCTTTTGCATAAACCTAGAGAGGATTCCAACACCAAACAAAATGTCTGGTATGGTAGTAGTTAGGTAGTTGAGAATTCCTACAAGCTGTCTATACTTTGTTGCATCCTCAAATTCTTTTCCTTCAATAGATGTGAGCTTTAAGTTTTGTTCCATTGGAGTAGTAAGAGGATTGCATTCTTTCATGCCAAACCTGTTCAACAAATCTCCAATGTATTTCTTTTGAGAAATAAATATGGACTTCGGATGTTGAGTTACTTCAATGCCAAGATAATAATGAACATAGCCCAAATCAGTCATTTCAAAACTTTTCCCCAATTACTTCTTTATGGATGCAATGTAGCTTTCATTTTTCTTTGTCATCAAAAGATCATCTACATATACCAAAAGGTATACAACTGTTTTGCCAACTTTCTTGACAAATAAAGTTGCATCATCAAGATCATAATGTTTGAAATTGAGTTTCAGAAGATGCTCAGTTAGTTTTTCATACCAGGCTTGCAGTGCTTGTTTGAGGCCATACAAGGACTTGACCAATTTTCATACTTTATGTTCATGTCCTTTCACAGCAAATCTTTCAGGCTGGGACATAAAAACATTCTCTTTTAGATCTCCATTCAAGAAAGCAATTTTTACATCCATTTGCTGGACTTTCCAACCATTCTGAGCTACTAGGGCAAAGAGTTTCCGGATGGTAGCCCATTTTGCTGTGGGGGCAAAAGTCTCCTCATAATCGACCCCTTCCTTCTATGAAAAACCTTTTTCCAAAAGCCTAGCTTTATGCTTGTCACGTGAGCCATCGGCTTTATACTTGTTCTTGTAGACCCACTTGCAGCCAATTGGTTTGGTTCTTAATGGAGGATCAACCAACTTCCAAGTGTCGTTCTTTATGAGGGCATCATACTCCTTTTGCATCACTTCTTTCCATTCATCATGAGAAGCAGCTTCTTTGAAGGAAGTTGGTTCAAAATCTATAGACAATTTCAATTCACAATCATAAGAAACATCCATATCAATAGGTGAATTAGAGTCATCCACATCACCTCCATTTTGTCGATTTGAATTTCTAGTTCCTGTCTTTCCGACCTCATCAGGATGAACACTTTCAAGTGTCTTTGTCAGCCACTTTGGGGAACCTTTTTTAGATGGTCCAGGCTGCTCTGTTGATTGAGTTGGGACTGAATCAAGATTGAGTCTCCCAATTATATTAATCACATCACTTAAAGCATCATCTATTGTTGGAGTTTCATGTGGGGGAGAGTGTTCCTCAGAAGAAGATTCCACATGTTGATCTAGTATAGGAATCCCCCCTTCAAGATGTGGAATCTAATTATCAAATTCTTGAAATGATTTTTCTTTTGCGAATCTATCCAAGCGATCAAGTTGTCGCTCAACAACATTGTCAGTTTTGGATGATTCAAGAAAAATTACATCTCTAGATACGACAAACTTCTTATTTACTTCATCATAGAGATGGTATGCTTTGGAGGTGTTTGAATACCCCAGAAAGATACACTTACAACTTCTAGCACCACGTTTGTTTCTATGTACCTTTGGTATCGAGGCATAACAGGTGGAACCAAAAACCTTGAGATGCTTTACCGAAGGAACATGTCCATACCACATTTTATAAGGAGTCTTTTTTCTAATAGCATTAGATGGACATCTATTCTTTATAAATGTAGCACATAGAATCGCATCATCCCGAAACATTATCTTTACATTTTTGAAGAAGAGCGTGGATCGTACCATATTTATGATTTTCCTATTCATTCTTTCAGCTACACCATTTTGTTGGGGATTATAAGGCATAGTTGTTTGATGTTTGATCCCATGTCGGAGAAGATAGTTTTCAAATTCATTTGATGTGTATTATTTTCCATTATCAGTGCAAATAGACCCAATATGAGATTGTGCATCATTTTCAATCCATTTATGAAAATTCTTGAATGTTTGAAAAGCATCATATTTGTTCTTCAATAAATAAACCCAACACATTCTCGTGTAGTCATCAACAAATATCATGATACATTTATTTTCATTTGCAGAAGGAACAGGCATTGGACCACATAAATTTGAATGAATGAGTTCAATTTTTCTATGTGCTCTTGAATGTGAATCATGAAAAGACAGTTTGTTATGCTTTCCTAGAATGTAAGCATCACATTGCTTAAGTTTCCTAGGAATTGTAGGCAAACCAGCAACACCATTTTTCTTCAACAAGTGGAGACTGTCATAGTTTAAATGTCCAAATCTAGCAAGCCATAATAAACTTGATGGAAGTGTACCTTCTTCATGATGAGAATTGTATGAGAAATTTTGTGCACGAGAAGAGGTTCCTTGCAGCTTGAGAAGCCTTTCTTCTTTTATTCCCCTCATGACAAGTGAGTGGTCTGATGCTTTTCTTACCTCAAGCTTGCCATCAAACATATGAATGGAGTGACCTTGCTGGCGGATGTGGACCAATGACAGAAAGATTATCTTAAGATGTGGGAGATATAGAACATGATGCAGAAGAAAGTCTGGAAGACCAGGCAGTTTAAGCCTAATTGTGCTAAGCCCTGATGGCTTGATTTTTGATTGGTCTACAAAGTATACTGCTCCATCAACATTGTCACTGAAATCTTCAAAAAAATATTTTCTATGAGTCATGTTGCAGGTTGCTCCTGAATCAAGCAACCAATCATTTTTCCAAGAAGCAAGTGAAGCATTAAATAAGTCCTCATTTACTCCAATGTTACATTGTGCCAATATAGTGAGCGGATTCAGGTGCTTTACCTTTGTCTTTATCATCAGTTTTACCTTTCTGTCGGTTTCTTTTCTGATTAATTTTGTCCCATGGTAGCTTGCATGTAGAGGCATCATGTGATCCATTTCTTTTGCAGTGAATGCAATGCAAATCTACATTTTCTCCTTGAGAATGTCTGCCCCCCCGCCTCTGAAATATCTTCCTCTTCCTCTTCGGCCACCTCTTCCTCTTGAAGAATCTCGAGTAGGATGCTTTTCTTTGTGAGAAAGGCACACAACCTCTTCAAAAGATTTAGGGGTTGTCTTCTTTCCAAAAGTTTTCTCTCTTTTAGCAGACTTTCTCACAAGAGAGTCAAAGGTGATATCCTTGAGATTTCCATTTGCTTGCAATGACTCAAGATAATTGGAGTAAGTAGGATAAAGTTCCTTGAGAAAAGCGATAAGAGGAATATCCAATTCAACCTTAATGGATTTGATATCATGCATTATAGACTTTAATTCAGATGCAAGAGCAAGAGGATCATTATTTTGCAGTTCAAGAGTGAAGAGTTTAATCATCAGTTGAACAACTTCAAGTGCAGAATGTGAGTCATAGAGTACTTTCAGCTTTTGCAATGCCTCAAAGGTAGTTGAATATGACAAAATATGGCGACTTACCTCTTCAGTTACAAATTTTTCGATTAATGCATAAGCTTTGCTATTCTCTTTTTCCCAAATGACGAGCTCTTTGTCTGAGGTAGGTTGTACTGGTTCATTGTCTCCGTCTCCAACACACACTCCTTTCCACAAGTCATTGAAAATGAGGGTGTGTTTTATCATCCGGGACCATTCAAGATAGTTCTCCTTGCTAGTGAGAACTATTCCTACCATGGATATGATTGAATGCATTCTATAAAAATTACTTCTGCTGATAGAAAATACTTCTGCCAATATACAGTAAAATTGTACTTTTTGTGGTAATTTAAAAAAAAAAATTACAATTTAAAGGAGCATTCTCTCCATATAGGGCTTTGTACTATCTTTGTCTTTAATGGAAATATAAAACATTTCCCAGAGAAATATTCAGATTAGGTATGCACTCTCAAAATTTCAAATCTCTTCCTTACCATTTTTATTTTTTTATTTTTTTTATTTATTTTTTATTTTTTTCTATGTTCCCTTTGTAGCGCGTGATATAGCATTCAGATTTTCACTTTTCCTCTCGTTAAGTTTTTTTACAGATCCAAAATATCACTATAACTTTTTACAGATCCAAAATAACATTCTAACCTTTTTTTACACATCCAAAATAACATTCTAACCATCTAGGCAATGGAGGCACATGTGCTCATTCTTGTTATCTTTGGACACAACGACTTTATAGGAAACGTGATCCACGAAGGTGCATAGGGCTGAGAAATTGGTAGTCTCAATGATTACAACTGTGCGTATTCCATAAAATGCAGGTAGGTGCAGAGTCGTTCCCCTTAGCGCATATGGTAATTTCCCAAAGATACTTATGGAAGCAACATTCTTCAAAATAGGAATACTTATGGAATATTTATGGAAGAAACGTTCTTCATTCAATACAAAAAAAAGTTGTACAACGCATTCAAGAAACTAGACCACCAGCGTTCAATGTAATACAAGAACAATGTATTAACTTAAAAATTGACTTATAACAAGCAGTGTCAATCATATTACACGCAACATTCAAGCTTCAGGACTCAACATGGATTTAAAAGGAAAATCAACACTCATACCATAGATACCAATGCTCACCAGACTTCTTTTGTTTCACTCCCTATTTGTGAGCAGAAAACCTTATGTTGATTGTATGAAATGAGTGAATTTGTGGAGCAGGGAATTTCTTTGTGGGAGCTGGGCAGACTGGTCTATGCATGTTGCAGCGTTCAGGCTACCGCATGGAGTAGGTGACTGCGTGGAGCAGTGTTCTGGTCACTACATCGAGCAACGTTCAGGCTACACAAATAGCCATTGGGATAGACATTAGATAGGGAAAATGGTAGTATGGACAATGCTTTTGAATGGAGAGCAGAGGAACGGAATAGGGAGTTACAAAGGACATAAAAGCTAAAAAACGAGCTGGCTCTGATACCATGTCAGGGCAGGCAGTAACTCCTCAACCAAAAATTGATTCATGCTTATTCTTTCAGGTAGGTCTTCATTAAATACATGAGGGAGAGACTGTTCAGTTCATCTCCCGATGATTGTTCATATTATTTATTTATCTATTTACATTATATTCACCAATCATGAGGATTAGGTGTCAACATATATTATTATAATAATAATATAATAATATAATATTATTGTAATAATAATACAATATAATTGTTATTATTTTTTTATAATTTTATATTATTAAATTATTTAAATAATATAATGATAATCTAATATTATTATGAGCTATTCTTATTATTAATTAATATATATTAGGAGATTTTATAATTATTATAATATTGATGTAATATTTATACAATAATATATATAAATAATTTGGTTGTTAATATATTGTTGGAAATAATACTGAGAGGGGGGGTGAATCAGTATTATCTAGTTTTTTTAATAAATCTTCCTTATTTATACTTTGAATTATTTTTGCATGTCAGTACCATAAAATAATGAGCATGAACGAAGAAAAACAGATAGTCACACCAAAGAACACCAGATGTAAGGTGGAAACCCAATGTGGGTGAAAACCACCTGCTGCAATATGTCTCTATCTTCTTTCAAATTAGAATCTCCTTTTACAATGGTTTTGTACTGGTGCAATCCTTTACCAGTACGCAGGTTGCAACCTGCAGAGAGCTACAACTCTCTCTCGTTTTCCAATATCTCTTGGAAGCAAGCTACAACCCCCTACTTCTTTTCTTTCAAGGACCACTTTTCATAAATTTTCAAACTAGATCCATAAACATCAAGAGATTATCAAGTACAAGTAAATCACCCAGTCAACTGCAGTAACCAGATCAACAATAACAGTAAACTAAACCCAGAACACCTTATCAATAGAGAAAAGTCAGCCAACAAAATATCTTAAGACAGATACGCAGTTTTTCTTTCTTTGGCCTGCGAGCGTACACACTTCACCTTCTGCTCCCCTGCGTATACCCGCAGAGACCCTTCTGCCGCACCGCGTACCCACGCACTGTTTCTTCAATCACGCTGCGTACTATTACTGTAGGCACTCACCCATAGATACTATCGCGCCGCGTACTGCTACTGTAGCCACGCACCCACAGATGCTATCGCGCCGCGTACCCACGCACCTGCGGCTTCTAAAGCGTCGCGTACTTTCCCTGTGCCCACGCACCTGAACCTCTGTTGCGCTGCGTATCCACGCACTGCACCTTCTTCTGCTCTGCGTACCCACGCACTTCTCCTTATTTTTCTCTGCGTACCCACACACTTGCACTGTTAATCAACTGCGTACCTCTGGTTAGGGCCGAATTGGCAGTCCACCAGTGTGCTACAGATCGTCAGATGCCCAGATCTGATCATGCGCTCGAGAGATCATCCTTCATAGATTCGCTTTCAACTTCGCTTTTATATAGATCAAGCTTTTAAAACAGTAACCCAATATTTCAGATCTTAAGATATTCAATTTGTAAAAGATGCTTAGCCAAGTGATCTCCTTTGCTTTATATAGGCAAGCTCTTCCTAAAATCATGGATCAATACCATAGATAACCAATACAAGGGGCCTAAAAACATGGGGCTCAATAATAATAATAATATAAAACAATACCACGGGCCAAAACCATAGAATCAGGAACGGTGGGCTAAATACCACGGGCCAAACATAAGAAACCCCACGAGAGCGCGCTTCTCTACCTTGAAGTAAGTGCACTGGGGGTACGCACCTGATGAACGGGTGACCTGCGTGTATGGCCGCAGTCCCTTCACGGCGTACCTGCGGGTACGCACATTTTGAACTATTCTCCTGCGTACTTCTTAATTTCCAACATTTTGAGAGCCTGATCAGAGCATTGCCACTTGAGGAAATAACCTTCTAAAGGGAGGCCTTAGGAAAGTAATAATGGAGGAAAGCCACAAGTTGTAAATAACAAGGTATAACACCTCTAAAGGTTTATGTTAGAGTTAAATGTTATTATTATGGAAAGTTTGCACCTTATTCTAGATATTGCATGAAAAGGAAGTATCATGAGTCCAAACATAGAAACAAAATACACATTGGTTATCTTGCTGAGAGAGTTGAAATAATGAATGATGACTTCAAATATCTTACAGTTTATTTTAGATGATATACTACCTGTTGAAATAAATGATTCAAAACATGGTTTGTTGATTCTAGAGCCTCCATCCATATGTCATGTAATAAACATTGGCCTGAGAACTAATAATGGTGCAATTATATATATATATATATATATATATATATATATATATATATATATATGGGATGATGATCATTCACACTAAATCAAAGGGTATGATGATGTATCTTTGACATTACCAAGTGGTTGTGTTAAACAAATTCAAAATTTAAGGTATGTGCCTAGTATTAAGAATAATCTAATCTCAGTTTCTACCATAAAAATAAGGATTTGAAGGTAATAATTGTAAATTCACATTGTGTGGTGAATGATATGCAATATCGCTTCAATTTCATTGGAATAGGTGCTAGAATTGGAGGTTTATATAAGCTTTATGTGACAAGAAAATTTCATCAAGAATTGGTAGATTCCATAACCACGACAACAAAAGTTCTTTGACACCAAAAATATGGCAACCTTTTGTATTGTGATTTGTTGCTACATCAAAAATAAGGAATGGCAGAAGGGATTACAGTACTTAAGAAACAATACTATGCATGTGAATGGTGTGCATTATTGAAGATGCACAAGGAAGAGTTGCATGCTCAAATAGATAGAAGAAAATGGGATATGGTTCAACTTCTCGATATGCATGTGGTCCTATGCAAACAAGACCATTGGGTGGAACATATTATTTATTGATATTTATTGATAGTTGTATAAAATATACATGAGTTTACTTCATGAGAAAACAAAGTGATGTAATTGAATATTTCAAAGAATTCAAAAAACTGGTTGAGACACAAGAGGGAAAATCCATCAAAATCATCCGAATGGATCAAGGGGAAGAATATATGTCAAGTGAATTCATCGAATACTGCAAAGCCCATGGAACTTTACAATAATAAATGGTAACACATACTCCATAGTACAATGGAGTAGGTAAAAAGAATAGAAAACCCAAGTATAATATGCATGGAGCATGTTAAAGGTAAAATACTTACGAATGCCTTCTACGCTAATGCTACTAATATTGTTGGGTTAAAAAAAAGAGAAATCCAAATAAAATTTTAGATCGTAAGTCTCCTTTCTAAACTCTTTTGATAAATACATAATCATTTCAAACATAGTTTCCTACTAAAAAAATATTATTAGTGTTTTAAAGACATCATAATATTTTATAAGTAATTTCCTATTAATGTTTCCAATTTCATAAAAATATAATTTCCTATTAAGATTTCCAATTTCATAAAAATATAATTTGTCACCAAAATTTCCAGTTTCATAAAAATATAATTTTATTAAAAAAAGGTTTCAATTTCATAAAAATACAATTGTATTAAAAAAAAAAAAAAAAACATAAAAATATAATTATATTGAAAAAATTATAAGTAAAAATGTTAAATAAAACAAAAGCAAAGTAATGTATGTGTAATTTCTCATTAATACTTTTATACCTGCAAAATATAGTCTATTGTAATCAATTTGGGTCAAAACACTTTGACTCTTAATTAATATGTAAATTTTTAAAAACTATTTGCAAAGTTTATTAAAGTTTTAGTAAAATTAAATACTAAATATATTTTTTTAGAAATTGAAAATTAATTTTTAAATTTTTAAAATTTCAATTTTCTTTTTTTATTGGTCGATGACTAATTTTATGTGTTTTGAAATTTATTAGAATTAAAATTAAAAAAAAAAAAAACTCTAATCGCCAACTATCCTCGTAAATTAATTATGCATAAAGAAATTAAATATATGGATATTTCCATAATTAATATTTTATTTCTATTCATTATCATACTTATTTTTAAGAATAAATATTTATTAAATTATAACCATTATTTACTTGTTTTCTATTAATTGTTGTATTCTTTCTAATAGTAACATTTTTTTTCTAATAACAATCTAATCACCAATTGTCCTCATAAATTATATATTATATATATATATATATATATATATATATATATATATATATATATATATATATATATATATATATATATCCACGATTGACATTTTATTTCTATTCATTATCATATTTATTTTTAACAATAATAATTTATTAATCTATAATCATTCCTTGCTTGCTTTCTATTAATCTTGCATTCTTTGTAATAAAAATGCTTTTTCACCTTTTTCCATTAATATATTTTATTCATCATAATAATTTTTTTGATAATCTAATTTTTTAATTGTTGTCAACCATTCTTTCATATAACTATGTTATCATGTACCAATAGATTATTAGTAATTTGATTCCCCCTCCACCAAGGTTGTGGTGCTTAAATCGTGCACTTAATATAACTAAGTTATATGATCGCATTCACCCCATAAGGATTTGATGCGATCTAGCCTTCCCATGCATTCAATCAATGATAGAATTAGTGCACGGTTTCTTTCATAATGATTGCAATATGATAGGATCATGTCTTTCTGCGAAAGGTTTCCATCGTTTTTCCTCCACACTATTGTGGTGGAAGAAGCATAATCAGTCATGGGTAAGTTCGATATCACATTTAGAGTAGATCTTGCAACAAACTGTGAATTCCCCTAAATATCATATAACACTTCCAAAACTATGATTGAAGTTTCCACTCAATGCTATAGGAAGCAAGAGTGTAGCTAGTCCTTTAGTTTCAGTCATTAATTTTCATTGGCACTTCTCCATCGCTATTTTCTATTGAACTTTATGATGGGTATCTTCGTTAACTAGCCACAACAATATACAAAATTCACATGAAGGATAAAATTTGTACCGTTTCTTATGGTTTTCTACTACGGATGAGAAGCAAGTGTAAGGTTAATGTGCTTTTCAGATATGCATACTTCATGAAGATCTTTCCAAATCTCTACCATCAAAAAAAGCACTCCACGATTACATTTGGTGTGATTAATCCTTATAAGAATGATCAATATGTGCCTCCTTTACTAGGTTCCCTCTATGGAAAACACATGTTAAGCCGACAACCATAATCGATGTTTAACAATTGTCCCCGATTCATCAAATATTTAGAAGAAATTTCCTTTGATAAGGATAAGAAATTATTATTTCATTGTTATCTCCTTCTCAAGCAATGTGAGTTTTATTTGGCAATACCCTCAAAATTTTACATATCTAAACTCGTGCGATAAACACAAGAAAACATGCAAAAATATTCACAGAGAATTGATTCATAAAATTATACCCACAGATTCAAATGTTATAACAATATCAACCACACACACAATCAATTCCTATAATACTTAAGAACCTTCACACAAATTTCAATTTCAATTCGGCACCCACAGGTTTTAACACAATCTTCTCATTCTTCAAAACATTCACACAACTATAACCATTTACATAAGCTCGATCTTTCCCAATTTACATTAGTTTACCTTAGAATCAGTGTTTTCCATACTGGCCTTACTTCACTCTATTCTTCTCACACATCACTCGATATTTTTGTAGACTTGCATACATGTAAAACGGAAAGGAACCTAAAAACATTCTAGTTTATATCCTCAAAGTTCTCCAAAAAATCCTGCAAATCTATCTAACTATCCTACATCTTCTCTAACTCATTTAGATATTCTCAAATCTAGTTGCAATCACAATATTATATATGCAAATTCTCTAGACTTCTTCAAAACTTAGGAGTACAACTAATTAATCTATCACACTCAAATAGGAAACCAAATCCCTTACTAAAAAAAGACCCATTAGGTCTAATCAAATAGGTATGGTCTTGGAGGTAAGGTGCTTATGCATAATACTCCCAAGGTGGAAAATATTCATGGTTTCTAGACAATGTGTTTCATAAGTTTTTGAAATCCTCTTGGATCCCAAACTTTGGTTTGGAATCTTTCATATGCTTCCCTCCTTTGGTGATGTTATTTTGCTTCCAAAACTCTAGGTTTCCACACTTTATGCTATTGTTGTCCACCTACCCTTCTGATACAAAGCTCCTTAATTAGTTGTATTTTCTTCCTAGCTGTCTTTTCTTGTCTGCTACAATATTTTTGTTTTCCTTTTTCTTGTTACATTTTCTATTATGTATTCTCTTTGTGAGGGTCCCATTTCTTGTTTTGCTGCTAACTCATAATATTTTTAATACAATTCTCTTTACCCCATAACCACTTGTTGTTGCCTATGCTTTCTCTTTCAAGAAGATTCCATTTCGTTCTCATAATATTGTTGATATAATTTTCCTCAGCCCATAAGAATTTATTGTCTCCAATGCTTTCTCTTTCATGATGACTCTATTCGGTTGCCTTCTCCATAAAATTACATGCTCCATCACTGTCAAACTTTGTTTTCTACCAATATATTTCATTTCTGCAATATACTTGTTCTTGAATTTAACAAAACATTTGTGGTACCAACACCAATTTTAGTTTTTTTATGTTTATCTTCACTCTCAATAAAGGTTTGCATACATTGACGAATATTATTGAGCTACAATTTCAGATTGGATGATTTCTCTAGCAACCTTACATTTTGGGTTTTATTAAAATGATAAATTTTCCATTAACAATTTATAATTTTAGATAAGGTTTCCTCCAAGGTTTTGCACCATTCTCCTCATAATGTAAGTTCCATACCTTATTCTTTGTAATCCTACATGAATTATTACAAATTTCATTGCACTTACTTGCTCTCATGACAGGTTACATTACTTCTATTTATTTTATCAGATATTTTTCTGTTTCCCTAGTTAGATGAGGCAATATTGTCTCCTTGACATAATTCTGAATCTACCTATCTTTTCACTCTTCATTATCTATAAACACAAAACACTCATTAGTTTTAAAAATTGGAATCTTTGACCCCTTTATCAAATATTCATATCTAATAACTTCTTCCTCAATATGTTCAATACATATGTATTGAATTAAAAATTTATTAACCTCACACACCTCTTCAAAAAATAATAAATTATTTATTTTATAAACCTCATTCCAAAATAAAAAATCCTTCTGCCTTAGGATTTTCTTCAATAGTTGGATTTACCCATGACATAGAGGCTCCACCCTAACTTCCTTTATATAAAAAAATATCCTTCTTTCCTTTTCCAATGAATTTACATTTCTTCCTCTTCCAATATTTGTATCAACACATAGTAATTGTTCCTCCTCCTTCATAAATATCACATTCAAGTTTTGTTCTTCATCCTTGAATACAACAAATTCAATGTCCTCTCTATCATTTGCAACAAATCCTCCATCCACACACCAATTATCAGATTCAAAATCATTAGGCTTTTCAACATATGGTTATACCATAAAGTATCTATGTTGATCTTCTAAACAATTTTCGAGACTCCCAAAATTTCTCCTCCCATCATCTTCATTATTTTTCTCTTCTCCAAGTATTAACCCTTGTTGTAGTATACAAATGTATCATGCTCCTTCGTCATATTCAACTACTATGAGATTCTCAACCAGGTTTTAATCAGATTCCTCATCATTCTCCTCTAACCTCTTGCATATAAATCTTTAACTAGCCATTGAATTGATTTCCTTTTCAATAACCATCCATAACATTGGTTTCATTCTCTGTCTTGAAGCCTTTTCTTTATCTAATCGATCCCTACTCTTATATCGACCATTTCCTTCTCCTTTTCTTCATCACCCATTATCATCTTTTTTACTACTTTTGCATTCCTCTCTTTTTTACTGTGACTTTCCTCTGAACCCTTTGTACAACTATCAATAACCACCATGTTGTCGTTGTGACAAACACCCTCAAATATTTTTCCTACACTTAAATTTTGGAGCGCCCTTACGATGTTATGATCCATCATTTCAAGTTATCCATTTTCACTTCATGGTTGGTTGATATTTTCCAAGTTATTAAGTATTATTATGAGATTCTGAGTGTTGAATTCACTCACTTACACGTGCATATCTCTTAATGCGTCTACAAGTGGACTTATTTACATAAAGATTAGTGGTCAATTTCTACCTTTGAAAACAAGCACTACACATTCCTTGACATTAGTTCTTGTGCAATCTCTAGAAACAATGATTGTGCAGTTCTTAATGGTAGACAGTGCACAACTCTCAGAAATTGCACAATCCCTGATGACATTGATTATGCAATCCACAAGGAAAGTTCACTGCAAAACACATGTCGATGGTTAATGTGCAACATCATTTAATAGTCTCTCTCACTATTAGTTGCAATTGTATCATCATTTGGGTGGATATTCTCAATTTTTTCTTTTTCACACCTTCACTTTCACAAGTGTCATTTTTATTCCTGTGGTTGTCGTTTTTTATTTCTTTCACTTTGAAAAGTGTCACTTTTTCTTTTTCTTCACTTTGGAATGTGTCACTTTCACTTTTTCTAGCTTTTGCAAGTGTCCTTTTCACTTTTTATTATTGTGGCAAGTGTCACTTTTGATTATTTTAACTCCTACATCGTAGCACATCGGTAGAGGTAGCTCTATCACAATATTCTACATCAGATGATCATATATGTCATAAGTATATGTGCTAGACACTCTCCCACAGCTTAGAGAACTCTCTAGTTGCATCTGACACCTGTATCGTAACATGTATTTTAAATGTAAAAAAGCTACATTTTGACTGTCGCACTTAGAAGTAAGTGTCACTTTCTTGTTATTTCAAGGTATGCTTGTTGATTTTTGGTACTATGCATTCTTTGGCTTGTGTTGACGTTATTTGAGTGTGAGATCATTGTTTCATGAACTGTTTGCATGTCTTTCTCTCTCTTGTCTAACTAGTCCCACACTCATTTTTGGGGCATTCACTATTTTTGCAGCCTACTAAATCTCTCTTAGAACTGCACACTACACAGTCTTAAGTCATAGTGAAGAATCCTTGACTATTGGAACTACACTGAATGCAAACGCTTCCCCCAGGGACTGTGCATTACATAATCACATTGTTGAACCTCTTCCTTTTGTCCTTGAAAACTATGCAATTCTACCTCCCAGTCAATCTTCCATTTCACGGTGTGCAGTCTCAGTCAACAATTAGGCCGCAATGCCTCCTTGACCTATGAAACTCCACAATCACTTATCTTAGTTTTCCCTAAACTATGTATTATGCAATCATAATGAGCAAGACTACGTCACTACATCATTTTTTCCCTCAACTGTGCAGTGCTAATTTCCAATCTCTCACACACTATGCATTGCATAGTGATAGTGACTCTACGTTCATTACTACCTCTCAGAATTGCACACTGTGCAACTGTAAACCCTAACATGTTGCATAATGAACAGGATATAATAGGAGATTTTAGGATTAATGTTGTCTTAGCATGAGTAAATTTCTTTTTGCAGACACTATTATATTGACAATATAGCATGGTGCTCATGTAGGAAGCCAAGGAGAGGCGAAAAGAGAACACTTCCAGAGTAGAAGCACCAAAGGGACCATCATGAAGAACTTGGAGGAATATTGAACCAAAAAAATGACATGGAAACTCATAGTGACCTTGAAGGTTGTGACACTCATTTAAGAAATTTGTAGGGTGAAGATAAAGAACAAGCAAAGAACTAGCATGAAGAAGATACAAATATGGGAGCTAGGAAAAATTCTTGGTCAAGACACATCACAAATGACGTTCCATGTCATCAATGCCAAGTCATGGATTGTCCATGTATAATATCAAAGTGATATGTGTCAATGTATCCCACCACATCATTTTTTGAATGTAATTATTACAAGGAAATGTAAAATGTTTTGAAGGTCAACAATCCCACATGGAATGTGAAAAGTCACTAGCAAGTTCTAGAGTCATTCGAATTCGACAGGTTATTTAGGAATTGGAAAAGCCATAGTACAAGCTCAAGAGTCATGAGGGAGGTCAAGAGTCACATGGGAGGTCAAGAGTCACCTCATTTGTTATAAAACACCCTCATAGCTCAAAAGAAAGGAATTAGAATTTTCACTTTGGCTTCTCTAGTTTGGCATATGAGAGAAGATATTTATTTGGGGGATAATGTGGTGACTTAATGTTCCACTATTGGGGTTGTTGTTGAAGCATTGCAATTATATATCTTGGTGCTTTCACTTAATATATGAATCTCTCAAAGCAATCACACTTTCATACATGTGTCATGAATGATTGTAAGACTATTATTTCATTGTTTGTAGTGTATGTTTATGTGAACACGTACTAATGAAAATGAACTATTTCAAGTGCTTTGGTATGAATCTAATTGAATATGCATTGTTACTGATTTAATTATCATCGTTATTTTGTGAACTAATTTGCAAGTTAATCAACGATCCTTTCATGCTCTTATGTGTCTCTTTTAGGACCATACTATTACTTTTCTTCTAGAGACTCGATCTCTCCTTTCCCTTCTGTGAAATTAGCTTATATGGATTGCAATTCCATGGCTCACAACGTTGGCCTACTTTCTTATTTGAAAGATTATTTGTAAAACCTCTTATGTTGATCATTTTAGCTAAGGAATATTCCTAAGGATAATGGCGACTGACCATATTTTCGGTTAGGACTCCTACTCCAAATGTTGTGAGGTCTAATTGGGACTTCATAGTGGGGATACCCCTTAGATGGATTTCCAACATCGTTAACAATTGGAGCTAGAAGGAGGGACTACTGAACGCTGAGCCCATTGAGCCGGTTTTGAATCTCTCATCTTGAATGGCTAATTCCCAAATCATACTCCTAGGGTATTTTTCTAATAGATCCAATCTTAAGATTTGATACCCCGCAGAACTAATCTATGAATTTTCATTTTTAAAGTTCAATGACGAGTTTGAAGCATCTAAAACAAAGAATACATCTTAGTTTCCTAAGTTTTGTGATTTTCATGAAGTGAATTGTGATGATGTTTCTTGTAA
The DNA here is from genome assembly GCA_031772625.1 of Pinus tabuliformis. Lineage (NCBI taxonomy): Eukaryota > Viridiplantae > Streptophyta > Pinopsida > Pinales > Pinaceae > Pinus > Pinus tabuliformis. The sequence goes on from CM062818.1 coordinate 128,951,102, forward strand.
ATTATTCACCCTCACACTTGAAGGTTTTGTTAAGCTTTGGTGCCATACTTTAACATTTGGTTCCGTTCGATCATTTGAAAAAACCTTCAAGGAGCTTCATCAATCCTTTGGTATGTATGATTATTAAGATGTTTACAAAAGGATTAATCAACTTATAATGAAATCTGATTAATGATTAGAGGATTTTCTTGATTGATTTCTTCACCTTTGCTATGAATTTTCTAAGGAAGATGTCGATTGGGATTTTATGAATGAAAAGTTTCAATATTTAGTTAGGATTTATTTACCACCATTTGAATATGAATGTTTTACGAGTCTCCCAACTTTTCTCGGTCATGGGGAAATTAAAATTTCAAAGGAGGAACCTACTCTCCCTTTTGTTCCTTCTCCCCCTCCTTTTTCATTACCAAATAAAGTAGTCTCGTGTACTAATGTTGATGTTAGAAAACTTGAGAATCAAATCATTAGAGGATTCTTGGGATGGATCATTCTAAGAAACAAAATTAATGTAGAAATTGATGTTATGCAATTCATGTTCTCTTAATATGGTAATTGACATTATGCAATTACATTTATTGATTTCAAATCTAGAGTCTTTACCTATTCAGTAATGTGATAAGTGTTAAATGGGTTATTCAAAATTATGAATCATAAAATAATGCCTAAGCGTTAAGTGGAATTAAGACTCATAAATATAGATAATATATTGATGACTTATTCAATATAATGTTAGAGTTTATGATATTGGTTTTATAATATATAGGGTTTAATAAACCTTTTCATTGTTTATATGCAACATTTCATGCATTTTTGAAATTACAAGTTTCTTACATGATTTAAATTCACTTTTAGGGTTTTGGGGGTTTTATTAATTAGGGTTTAATATTAGGTTATATTATTAGTTTCAAACTATACGATTTAATATTAGGGTTTTCAATATTGGGTTATATATGATTTTTAATATTAGGGTTTATAATATAGGATTTTTTATATAGGATTTATAATACTATGGTTTATAGTATTAAGTTTTTTGCAAAAAAATATTTATATGATTAAATATTAAATATATTATTAATATTTAATCATGAAATTAATATAGTATTAAAACATATATATAACATTATTAACAAATTAATAAGATTAATAACATTACTATAACATTAATAAGAGTTCAAATAATGGGACATTAATAATATATTAATCTAGACATTTATAATGTATTAACTATAAATTTATATATATATATATATATATAGAGAGAGAGAGAGAGAGAGAGAGAGAGAGAGAGAGAGAGAGAGAGAGAGAGAGATTAACACATGCTAACTATGATTGAATATTATTGACATGATCAACTATAGTCAACATGGGCATCATAGTCAACAATAGACAAGATGATTACCATGGTGAATCATACTCACCATAGGCATCATGGTCTATTTATAAGTGACCTATAATGAACCATAGTAAACTTTATTTAACCATAGTGTATAGCCATGGTTGACCATGGAGGCCTATAGTGCATGCTCAAGGTTGACCATAGTTGAAACGTGGTTAATGATCAACAACCACCATTGCAATGGTAACCATAGTGAAATCATCATCTTTTATAGACAAACCATAGTCAAATCATTGTCAATTATGGATAAACCATAGTCAAAATATGAACAACCATAGTGAAACCATATTCAAATTGTGGTCAATTATAGTCAATCATATTCAACGATGATTGACCATAGGCAAAGCATAGTCAAATTATTTTGTATCATTGTTAAATTATATTCAACCATAGTCAATCATGATTGACCATAGCAAAGCCATTGTTTACCATAGTCATACAATTGTTAACCATGGACTAAACATCATTAGTGATGTTTAAACATGGTGAACATAGACCATTATAGTCAACCATGGTCAGTGATAGTCAAACAATTGTTAAAGATAGTCATTCATAGTCAAAACATAGTAATTAATGTTTAAAAAGGGTGAATATGGAAAAGCATAGTCAACCATGGTAAAAAAATGAATCAACAATCCTCAACTTTTGTCACATATCGTTGCCAATCATTATTATTAATTAATATTAATAGTCAAGCATAGTCAACCACATTAAAGAACATAAACAAACAAATTCAACCTTAATAGTAATGTTTAAATAGTTGACCATTATCAAACTTGGTCAACTGTATGTTTACCATATTTAGTGTTGGGTTTTAATATTGAGTTTTATTATAGGGTTTTAGTATTGGGTTTTAATATTAGGGTTTTAATAATTAAACATGTGGTGATGTCATAATGCAACAAAAATCTATCCAACATCGCATTGTGACAAAATTGTCGTAATGTGACAATCATTATGATATTCATTATCACGACGTTACAATTACATTGCAATTTACAAAACACCACATTGCGACATTACCAAATTAGTCAACCACATTTACTAATGTTCATGATTATGTTTGCTATGTTCGATATTCAAAGCTCTTCATTTTTTTTCACAATGTTACATTACAATGCATTTTATTTAATGTCACATTGCAACATTATAGAATTAGGTTTTAATATTAAGGTTTTTAATATTGACTTTATAATATTGGTTTAGGATTTAGGGTTTAGGGTTCATCATATTAACCCTAGGGTTTCATATGAATTCCACGGTTTATAATATTAATCCAAGGGTTTATAATATTAATCTTCTTGTTTATAATCTTAAGGATTTATAATATTTATCTCAGAGTTTAATATTAATCATAGGTTTTATAATATTAATTATAGGGTTTTAATTAAGCCTAGGGTTTATAATATTAATCTTACAGTTGATAATGTTAGGTTTTATAATATTCGTTTTAATATTAGAGCCATATTGTGACATTCGAATGATACAAAAATCTAACCAACATCACATTGTGATAAGAATAGTTGCAATGCGATAATCAATGTGACAATCATTATTGCAAGGTTACATTACATTGCAACTTATTAAATGTCGCATTACGACAATACAAAACTAGGGTTTAATATTATGGTCTTTAATATTAGGGTTTAATATTGGGTTTATAGTATTGAGTTCATGATATTAGAATTTAATATTCAGGTTTATAATTTTTGTTAGAAAATTATATATTACGGAGCAATGGAACACATAAAATATTGCAGAAATATAAACACAGAAAACGCACAAAACAAGAGAGACACAGATATACGTTGTTCACCCAGTTTGGGCTACGTCCACCCTGAACAGCCAGTCCTTCCTTTCTATTATCCAGCAAAATGAAGAGACACAACCTACAACAAATCGATTGTAATATCCTTTGTTTTCTCTCACTCTCTCACCTCTTTGTTTCTCGCTCACAGAATACACATCTATCACGCAGCCTCAAATACAATACCCTCATACAAAGAGAGGGATTGCCTTCTAGGGCAGAAAAACCCTAAACAAACATAAGTTCTACCGACAGATCATTCGCCTAATGAACGGCCCAGATTGACTAGAAATTACTATACTTTTACAAGGCAATTTTACATTTATTTTTGGCTTCAGGGGCGCTGCCCCCAAGCCCCCCGCCAGGGGACCGCTGGCCCCCGGACCCCCCAGCCAGGGGGGATGGGCCCCCTAGACCCCCGAGGGGGGGACAAGTCCCCCCCGCACCCCCCTGCATGGAGGGGTGTACAAAACATCCTCGGGTATACATCCGGTTGAAACAAAGACCTCTGAACAATCATGCTCCACACACAACAATCTCCCACTTGGAGAATGATTGTAGCAACTCCACCGCTGCTTCATTTGCTGGACAATGGCTCCTCTTTGGACCTGGTTGTTTCTCATCTTCATTGTCATCCTTGAAGACCAATTGAAACTGAGCATGTTCTCAGTTTCTCCCTGGTTACAACTTTTGTTAGCATATCTGCAGGATTCTGGCTAGTGTGTATCTTTTCCAGCTTCAACTCTCCATCTTCCAACACTGATCGTATGAAATGATACTTGAGCTGTATGTGTTTAGTCCTGGAATGAAATGTTGAGTTCTTTGCAAGATGAATGGCACTTTGGCTATCACTGTATAACGTGCCCATATCATGCTTCTTACCCAACTCACCCATAAACCTTTGTAACCAAATCATTTCTTTACTAGCCTTTGTAGCAGCAACATACTCTGCTTCTGTTGTTGAAAGTGCAACAACACTTTGGATTTTTGAAACCCAACTGACAGTTGTTCCTCCAACAGTAAATACATATCCTGTAGTGCTCCTCCTGTTATCTCTGTCACCTGCCATATCTACATCAACATATCCTTGTAGGGAGATGTTTGAACCACCAAAGCATAATGCTTGATTTGTGGTACCTTTCAAATATCTGAGAATCCATTTCACTACCATCTAATGTTCCTTTCCTGTATTGTTCATGTACCTGCTTACAACTCCCACTGCATGTGCAATATCAGGCCTTGTGCGGACCATTGCATACATTAAGCTTCCAACTGCTGATGCATATGGAACTTTAGACATATAATCCATGTCTTCTTGGGTATTTGGGCATATTTCCTTGCTAAGTTGGAAATGGCTAGCAAAAGGTGTACTAACTAGTTTTGCATTGTGCATGTTAAATCTTTTCAACACCTTTTGTATGTACTCATTCTGAGACAATGTTAATTTACGATTTTTCCTGTCTCTAGTTATTCTCATACCAAGGATTTGTTTTGCAGCTCCCAAATCCTTCATTGCAAATGAATTTGCCAATTTTCTTTTGAGCACATTTATTTCCTGCATGTTAGATCCTTCAACAAGCATGTCATCTACATACAATAACAATATAATATAGCTGCCATCATTTTGCTTTTTCAAATAAACACAATGATCAGAGTGACATCTAGTATAACCTTGTTCAGACATAAACTTGTCAAATTTTAGATACCACTGCCTTGGAGCCTGTTTTAAGCCATACAAGCTCTTCTTCAACCTGCACACTAGTTTCTCCTTCCCTTTCACCTCATATCCTTGTGGCTGCTGCATATATATCTCTTCCTCCAAATCCCCATGGAGAAAGGTTGTCTTTACATCTAACTGCTCAAGATGCAAATCCTCAGCTGCTACAAGACTTAAAATAGTTCTGATTGAAGTCATTTTAACAACAGGAGAAAATATTTCATCAAAATCAATACCTTTCTTCTGTGCAAACCCCTTCACCACAAGTCTAGCTTTATACCTCTGTTTCCCTCCATCTTCTTCCTTCAGCCTGTAAACCCATTTATTCTGCAATGCTATTTTACCTGCAGGCAACCTGACTAAGTCCCAAGTCTGGTTATGTGCTAAGGAGTCCATCTCTTCTTTCATGGCTTGCTCCCACTTCTTCCTGGTTTCTACCTGCACTACTTCTTCATAACATTCGGGTTCACCAGAATCAGTCAACAATAAATAATATAATGAAGGAGAGTATCGTTCAGGGGGTCTACTTATCCTGGTAGATCTTCTAACACCACTTTCAGGTGTTTGGGGTGCATGTTGCTGTTGTGGTGGTTGCTGTTGTTGATTACTATTATTTTCAGGCACCGTTACCTTTTCAGTGATGTCATCAAGAACTGCATATTCCTTGTTTTCATTTTCTTTCTTCTTTTCCTGCAACTGATTCTTATACAAGACCTTTTCATTGAATATTACATCTCTGCTCCTAATGATTTTGTGATTTTCATAATCATATAAGCGATAACCAAAATCATTAACACCATATCCAATAAAGGTACATTTCTTTGACTTTACCTCAAGCTTTTCTCTATTTTCTTTATCAATATGGACAAAGGCCTCACAACCAAAAGGCTTTAAAAAAGAGTAGTTTACCTTTTTACCCGTCCATGCTTCCTCCGGAACACCACCATCCAAGGAACTTGAAGGCCCTCTGTTTATTAGATAAACAGCAGTATCTACAGCATCTGCCTAAAACTGTAAAGGCAATCCTGCATGCAATCTCATGCACCTTGCACACTCCATGATTGTTCTGTTCATCCTCTCTGACACACCATTTTCTTGTGGTGTTCTTGGAACTGTCTTCTCTCTGTGAATTCCATGCTTTGAACAGTACCTATCAAACTCTTTGCTGCAATATTCACCTCCATTGTCTGATCTAAGACACTTCAATTTCTTTCCTCTCTCAATCTCAACCAAAGCTTTCCATTTCTTGAAAGTATCAAATACATCAGATTTATTCTTAATACAATAAATCCAAGTTTTTCTAGTTGCATCATCAATAAAGGTAACATAATAACGAGAGCCACCAAGAGATGATACCTGAGCAGGTCCCCATACGTCTGTATGCACAAGCTCTAATTTTTCGTTCTTCTTTTCTTTCCCAACTCTGAGAAATCTGACTCTCTTCTGTTTTCCATAAATGCAGTTCTCACAGAAGTCCAAATCAACATTCTTCAAACCCGGCAACAAATTCCTTGAGTGAAGAATCTTCATCCCCTTTTCACTCATGTGTATGAGCCTATGATGCCATAATGCTGCATCTGCTCCTTTGGAAGTTAAAGCATTAACAGAGTTAGAAATACCATTGCATAAATATAATGTACCAGCCTTTTCGCCTTTTGCTATTACCAGGGCTCCTTTGGTTACCTTCCAAGCTTTATCTGTGAAAGTTGTCACACAAACTTCACCGCCTAGCTGCCCTGTTGAAATCAGATTTTTCTTTAGATCTGGAACATGCCTTACCTCCTTTAGTAGCCATTGGTTTCCATTCTATTGTTTTACAAGAACCTTACCCATTCCAACGATTTTACAGGGTTTATCATCACCCAGACGAACTTGTCCAAAGTCTCCTTGAACATAGTCATGAAAGTATTTCTTATCAGGTGTGGCATGCAATGAAGCCCCTGAATCTACCACCCAGGAATCAGTAATATTTTCGAAAGAAAGAATCAAAGCATCTTGTAACACCTCACCTGTCACATTTGCTTCATGATTGTTTTCTTGCTGTGCATCTCCTTCTTTTCCCTTCTGAGATCTACAGTCTTTCTTTAGGTGTCCTTTCTTTCCACGTTTCCAGCACACTATCCCCGATCTGGACTTGGATCTGCCTTTCCTTGATTTACTGCGATATCCTGAGCTCTTTCCTCTTTCCATTTTTCTTCCTCTAGACTCTGCACTCAAAGCATTTCCCGATGTCTCACCAGAGCTTTTCCGTCGCATTTCCTCGCTAAGGATAGCACCGACAACATCATCAAACTTTAAAGTACTAGATCCAGAAACGAAGTTACTAATGGCCATTACCAAACCATTCCAACTTTCTGGTAATGAGCACAAGAATAACAGAGCTCTAACTTCATCATCAAAGTTTACCCCTACAGAGCTTAACTGACTTGTAACTGTATTAAAATCATTTAAATGGTTTGCAACAGATCCACCTTCCGACATATTCATATTAAATAACCGTTTCATAAGAAATACCTTGTTTGAGGCCGAGGGTTTTTCATATAGTTTCGACAACGTCTTCATCAAACCCTCAAGGCGACTGACGCAGCAATGCACAACCGTAATTTTCCGAGTGCCTTTCTATCAAGAAGGTTCCATTCTTCGTCTTTCATACCCGTCGGCATCTTTGTTTTTCCACCCAATGGTAGGTATAGATCTTTCTGATACAGATAATCTTCCATCTTCATCTTCCACAGCGAGAAGTTTTGGCCGTTAAATTTCTCGACCCTAAACTTACCATCTTCCGCCATTGCTCCCACTCGAACTAGGAACCCTTCTTTCCTGCGAGTTTATCAGCCAAATAGACCTTCGGCTCTGATACCAGTTGTTAGAAAATTATATATTACGGAGCAATGGAACACATAAAATATTGCAAAAATATAAACACATAAAACGCACAAAATAAGAGAGACACAGATATACGTGGTTCACCCAGTTTGGGCTACGCCCACCCCAAACAGCCAGTCCTTCCTTTCTATTATCCAGCAAAATGAAGAGACACAACCTACAGCAAATCCGCTGTAATATCCTATGTTTTCTCTCACAGTCTCACCTCTCTGTTTCTCGCTCACAGAATACACATCTATCATGCAGCCTCAAATACAATACCCTCATACAAAGAGAGGGGTTGCCTTCTAGGGCAAAAAAAAAGACCCTGCGTGGAGGGGTGTACAAAACATCCTCGGGTATACATCTGGCTGAAACAAAGACCTCTGAACAATCATGCTCCACACACAACAATTTTAACCTTAAGGTTTATAATATTGGGTTTCATAACGTTAGGTTTTTATAATATTAATATATTAATCTTAGGATTTGTAATATTGTTTCTAGATTTTATAATCCTAGGGTTTATAATCCTATGATTTATAATATTTATCTCAGGCTTTATAATCCTAGAGTTTGTAATATTTATTCTAGAGTTTATAGTCTTAGGGTTTATGATATTAGAGTTTATAATATCAATCCTAGGGTTTATAATATTAATTTTAGGGTTTATAATTTTGTTCTCATCGTTTATGAATTGAGTTTTATAATGCTAGGGTTTTATAGTATGAATATATTCTTCTTAGGGTTTAATATATTTATCTTAGTGTTTATAGTCATTGGGATTATAAGATTAATTTTGGGCTTCATAATTCTAACGTATTAATCCTAAGTTTTATAATATTAATGTTAAGCTTTATATATTAATCCTAGTGTTTATTATATTAATTCTAGTGTTCATAGTACTAATCTTAGGGTTTACAATAATAATTCTGGAATTTATAATTTTAATACTAGGGTTTATAATATTAATTCTATGGTTTATAATATAATCCCTAAGATTAATATATAATAATTATAATGTTAATAATTAAAACCTATGATTAATATTGTAAACCCTAAGATTAATATATTCATCTTATGTTTTATAATGTTAATATTAGGGTTTATTATATTAAACATAGGGTTTGATATATTAAACCTAAGGTTTGCAATCTTAGAGTTTATTATATTAATCTTACATTTTACAATATTTGGTTTTATAATGTTAGGGTTTCTAATATTTGGCTTAATATTGGGGTTTAATATTGAAACGTTGGAATTGCACAAAAATTTATCCAACATTACAATGTGACAAGAATTGTCACAATATGCAAATGAATTTGAAAACCATTGTCGCAATGCGACAATTAGTGTCATGCCCCCAGGCCTGCGGTAGTCTTTCAATCGTACCTCGCGAGGTGCGGCACCACCGAACACTTTCTTTTCAGCAATACTTATGTTCATGGACTATGCCTAACCATTAGTTTACTTAGTTTGTGTTTCTCAACTAAGTATTATTATTATTCCTTGATAGCAATGAGCACCCGTACACATTCATTATCATGAGCAATTATACATGAAGAACACAATTGCACAGTATAAAGGGAGGGGCAACTCCCTGAACAATGAGTCTGCCCAAATATATTATATTAATCAAATTTTCAATATTTATAAAGCTTTACAAGTATACTTGGGAAACACCAAGTTTCATACTTAGCCAAATTTACAACTTGCCACATCTTCGTGTGCCAACCAAATTTCCTTGCCTGAGCTGGGCGGGCGCGCCCTCACACGAGTTGCCAATCGACTCCTCAATCGAACTTCATTTCGACGGGCGGGCGACCTACCCGAGTCACCCTTCACACTTCACACGGCGAGCGGGCAACTCACCCAAGTCACCTGAAGACACCTCCATGTTTTCCTTTGCATGGGGGCGGGCGACCTACCTAAGTCTCCACCCGCGCCTTCACCAGAACGATGGGCACCTCCTACCCACGCCTTCACCCAATTCATTTCGTGCGATGTTTCATCGTGTGGCCTTGCCCAACGTTGGGCACATAGAGCTGCGCCTCCTTTTTGATGCGGCTTCACCTTCCTACTTCGCACTTTCTCCTTGTATCCATGATGAATGCATTCGAACTAATCCAATGCTTCTCTCCCCATCTGCGGTCGCTATGTATACACTCTAGGGGTGGTTGTTCCATTCATGGCTGACTTGCATTTTGTTATCCAGCCGACTCGTCATTTAGCTAATTCATCCAGTCGGCCTATCCATCCAATGCCTGAACTTGCAATCTTTCCACCGTCAGCTTGTTTCGTGAATGCCCTCGTCCATCCTTGTAAATACATGACTCGCTCCTCACTTGTACGCATGCTCCCAAGTGTTTGCTCTGCCATTTCGTCCAACTCGTGCGCTCATCCAAGTCGCACTTCGCATCTCGGTCATGGTAAGAACCACGGGTTCTTACAATTAGTGTGCAATAATGTTATATTACTTTGCAATTTATTCAATATCACATTATGTCATTTCAAAACTAAAGTTTAAAATTTTAGGTTTACCGTGAGAGTTTATAATATTATTCTTAAAGTTTAATATTAGTTTTAGTGTTTATCTTATTAATCTTAAATTCTATAATCATAAGATTTATAATATTAATCGATAACTATAATATAATAATTATTATTATAATTATTATTTTATTAATAATATAATAATACTATTTCTTAAAAATTTATATTATTATAATATTAAAATTATAATTATAAACCCTAATTTATAATCTTAAAATTTATAATGTTAATCTATGAGGTCATATAATAAATTTTAAAATTTATATTATATAATAATATATTTATAATAATATATTTATAATAACCATTTTTATAATATAATTATTATAATTATATATTAATATTAATGATATTAAATTTCTTATGGTCATATATTAACTAAATGGTTGTGCAATTGATTATATCAATTAGGGTATATCAACCATGTATTTGTATTAGTTATACGTAATTTTATATAAAATTCTTGAAATATAATGAATGCTATACCAAGCGATGATACAAAGAACTTGGGCATTTTTTCATCGTTTCGTTTTTGTATAGTTAAACAATAATATGGTACACCCATAATTGCAAAGCAATTTACCCATTTAACACACATGTGTCCGTCCACGAGTTGCAGTCGTAAGCCCCCACTGAAACGTTCCTGCAGGCAATCTCTTCAATCACTTCACTTGTTTTCGCTGTTGTGTTATGTTTGGTGTTTGGTTGAAGTATGCTAACCTGACATTAATTTCTATATTTTGAGTCTAGCCATAATTTCACTCTAATTTTAGTGAGATTTTTTGGAAGTTTTTTTTGGTGTTTTTTGGTTTAATTTATTTAAAATTTGGTAATAATTTATTGAAATCACAAGTTTACTGGGTAATTCTATATAATTTAAATGGCCTAAGAAAATTTCAGGGTGCTAAATCTATATATACAGTCAAAAAAATAATTTTAATAACACAAATCAAAATTTCACCTCTAAATTTTAGACCAGGTTCCAACACCAGAAAATTCAAAAAATCACAGTAAAAATAACTCCTATAAATTATACTTTATCTGGGAGATCTACTACAATAAAAATATAATGGTAAGTTTATTTTCAATGTTAGATTTAATTGTTACCTCTAATGGTACAGCGTTCAGAGTGCTGAATAAATATATACAATTAAAAACATAGTTTTAATAACACAAATCAAAATTTCACCACTAAATTTTCTACCAAATTCCAATACCAAAAAATCCAAAAAATAACAATGAAAACAACTCCTATAAATTATACTTTATTTTGGAAATCTCCTACTGTAAAAATACAATGGTAAGCTTATTTTCAATGTCAGATTTAATTTCTACCTGGAACGGTACATAGAACATATAATGGTAAGTTTATTTCAATGTCAGATTTAATTGCTAGATCAAATATAATTGTATGATGATAGTGCTGAATAAATATATACAATTAAAAACATAGTTTTAATAACACAAATCAAAATTTCACCACTAAATTTTTTACCAAATTCCAATACCAAAAAATCCAAAAAATAACAATGAAAACAACTCCTAATGGAAATCTCCTACTGTAAAAATACAATGGTAAGCTTATTTTCAATGTCAGATTTAATTTCTACCTCGAACGGTACATAGAACATATAATGGTACGTTTATTTCAATGTCAGATTTAATTGCTCCGTCGAATATAATTGTATGATGATAGATTTATTTCAATGTTAGATTTAATTGCTACCTCTAATGGTACAGAAACAATGGTATGTTTACTGTACAAATATAATGGTAAGCTTATTTTCAATGTCAGATTTAATTTCTACAGATTTAATTTCTTCCTCGAATGGTACATAGAACATATAATGGTACGTTTATTTCAATGTCAGATTTAATTTCTACAGATTTAATTTCTTCCTCGAATGGTACATAGAACATATAATGGTACGTTTATTTCAATGTCAGATTTAATTGCTCCGTCGAATATAATGGTATGATGATAGATTTATTTCAATGTTAGATTTAATTGCTACCTCTAATGTTACAGAAACAATGGTATGTTTATTTCAATGTCAGATTTGATTGCTCCCTCGAATTTTAACGTTGAGATTGGATGGCAGGCTTATTTCAATGTGACATTTAGTTCCTCCCTCGAATTTGAATGTTGGAGTAACTGATGGTAGGTTGATTTAATGTCGTATTTAATTGCTCCCTCTTTGGCGTGGCCAGTGTTATGAAGTATTTTGTAATTCAAATATACAGTAGGTGAAGTCAATAAAAAATAATTAATCAATTAATACTGTCAAGTGAATGTATATCAAATAGTTAAGAGGGTTTAATAATAAATTCCTTAAAAAACTTTTAGAATATTAAGAAAAATAATATTTAAAATCATATATATATATATCCAAACTCACAATTAATTCAAAATATCTATTCTCTAGAGTGTTAGAAATGTTGAGATTAATTTATAAGTTTAGAGTATATGGAATTTTATTAATTTATAGAATTATACTTCTATTAATATACCAAAATAATATATATTAATCATTAAATTTAACCAAATACAAAATTTAATTAGTAATATACACTGTCTCAATATATTAATAAAACAAATCAAAAAACCAAATATTAATGATCTTTCAAAAATATATCAAAAATCCATTTATGTAGATACGGTTAAAACTATTTTTTTTCAGAGAAAAAAACCAACATAGCTTTATATTAAGAGTATATAAAGATCATCAATACATAATTCGAGATACTGATAAGGCATAGAAATGCCCAGTCTTCCTTTCATAAAAAGCATACAGATAATCCATAGAGGCAATATATGCCTATCATCCTTATCAAAAGATAGATGTCAGATAGACCAGATCTAAACACACATAAAAGAGAGAAGTGACATATACTATACATCTACAAGACGAGATGTTCAAAAAAAGCTTGACAGAGACATGTCAAAACTTGACGAGGCTGTACCATATACAGATTCATACAAAAACATATAAGAAAGAAGGGGCAGATATGCCCGGCCTTGGAGAAGAGGATCAAACAGACAAGATACAGACGATCTGGAGGGATAAAACCTCTTGCAGGACCACAACCCCGCATCATCATATGGCAGACATGTTTGGCATAGTGGCATTCTGATGATAGGAATCATAGCAAGCCAATATACGCTGAAGAATAGCCTCGAGAGGTTCCTTAGAGTCTTGGAAAATGTGTGCATTCCTCCAATTCCACAGATACCAGCATTTGATAATGAACAACAATCTCCACGATGAGGATTGTCTACTCCACCAAATAAAACCTTCGTGAACAGAAGAAAAAATGTTGTGAGGGAAAACAAAATATGTAGACAAATCATACCAGATTATAAGGGACGAAGGGCACTGAAAGAACATATGCAAATTTGTTTCCGAGTCATTGAGGCACATGGAACATCTACTTGGACCCTGCCAGCTTCTCCTTTGAAGAATCTCCCATGTGAGATTTTTGTTCCCAAATAGCAGCCAAGAGAAAATAATCATCTTCAGTGGACATGTAGCTTTCCAAAAACAGAGAGGGAAATGCGAAGGAGGACTTCCAGCAATAACAGAAATCATATCAGCATAAATGTTCTTTACGCTCACAGGTTTATGGAGAGACCATACCAGACGATCCTTTGAACCCGTTCGGGTGATCCCCAAACTATCAAGTCTCGCTTTTACCATCATCCAAAGAGGATGCATCGAATGGGGTAAATGCAACTCCTCCCCATCCTTCCAAATCGGAGAAGAGCCAGACCATTCTTTTATCAACTTATCCCACGTAAAAACTCCCAGCCTATGAAGATTGCATAACAGTGGATGGGGGAACGAGAAACCCCGGACAGGTGAAATAGAATCAAAAGCAATAAAAATATTTGATCCGGAATAAAGGTTCCAGCGAAAGTTTTTTATAAAAAAAGGATGGACTTTTCTCAGGCTTTGCCATATCATCGAGCCGCTTCTGGTGCCAAAAGACCGCCTCATGTACCAAAATTCTATGCTCTTTCCTTTTAGATATTTTGTCTTTACAATCTTGCTCCATGGCCCGTCATCATATATTCCTCTATAGAGAGACTTGCAGAGAAGGGCATTTCCAAAAGTGCGAATGTCTATCAAACCCCATCCACCCATCCTTTTTGGTTTTGAAATAGAGGCCATCTTGACAAGATGTATTTTGCTCTGATATGCGTGACCTCCCCATAGAAAGTTTGCAACCAGTCTGTTCATCTGTTTTATAATACTGATGGGAAGAAAGAAAATGTGAGCCCAGTAGATTGAAAGTTGGCATAGGACAGCCTGAACTAAAATAAGTCTGCCAGCTAGAGAGAGAAATTTATATTCCCACCCTGCAATCTTCTTATAAAACCTGTCCAATAGCCATTGCCAATCCCTTTTTGAGTATCTTTTTGCCTTTAAAGTAAAGCCCAGGTATTTGAACCCTTGTTGAATTGAAAAAGGAGCTATGTCCATCAGGTCTGATATCCAATGAACAATTTCCATATTCACATCGTTGTGAAACAGAGAAGATTTTTCCTTATTTATAAACAAACCTGTAGCTTTCTAGAATTTTGAAAGGATATCTTTTATGAAAGCCCAGGAGGCCCTGCAGAGCATAGCGAAGATGAGAACATCATCGACAAAAAGATTATGTGAAATGGAGATGTTCTTACAAATCTTAACCGGACGGCATCTCTTATCCTTGACTGCTTTGTTTATCTGTAGACTAAGAGAGTTCATCACCAGAATGAACAGCAATGGGGAAAGGGGACATCCCTATCGGAGTCCTCTCTCTGCTTGGAAAAAAGCCGAGGGAATTCCATTCACAATCACCGAATATTTTACATTCTCCACACAAGACGTGACCCAATTGATGTAGGAATTTACACGGTAAGTTCCTCAGAAAGAACACCAAAAGGACACCGCTCACAACCAGATCACAGATCAATACACCAGTATTTTTGACGTGGTTAAAACCCTCAAAGAGGGAAACAGTCCACGGCCTACGCCAACGTGGCTACTACAGGCAATTTATTAATCAAAGAATGAAAATTTACATAAGCTTCTCTCATGCACGGATTACCCGAACAATGACCCTCCATGCGCTTTAAATAGAACTCATGGACCAATCGGGTGTCAAGCCACGGATCAAGTGTCGGTAATACCGAGGAGAGAATGAACCGTCGGATCACTACATATCGTGACCGTCGGATTGTAAGTTACAAAATGTACAACGGTAAAGAAACACACTTTACCTAACTCTATACCTAACTCTAAACTAGACCAAGTTGTACTTAACTATTTCCTATGTGTCGGAATATCCTAACATCCCCCCTTAAGAACAACTTGGGATAGGATTGAAGGATTTACAAATATGACACAATAGGAGAAGGAAGGAGGCACTAGAGCCTATCCCCCCTTAGTGACAACTTCTTGAACTCCAAGCATATATCGAAGTTTAGTGAACTTCACCTTTGTGAGAGCCTTTGTGAAGATGTCTGCAACCTGATCATTTGTTGAACAATATTGCACTTCAAGAACATGGTCATGAATGAGCTTTCTGATGAAGTGCATGTGTAGTTCAATGTGTTTGCTGCGCTGATGCTGGACTGGATCTTTGCATAGCTGAATGGCACTTTGATTATCACACCAAAGTGTGGTTGGATGCTGCTGCTCAAAGCCAAACTCTGATAGGATCTGACGAAGCCACAAGGCTTCCTTACTAGCTTCCACGGCACCACGATACTCTGCTTCTGCTGACGAAAGAGAAATGGCAGCCTGTTTCTTACAAGCCCATGTAATAGGTCCTGAACCAAGAGTGAAGACATAACCGGCAGTAGACTTCCGATCATCAGGGTCACCAGCCCAATCAGAATCAGTGAAACCAACTAATAGAGGAGCTGTTTTGGCACTGTAATGAATCCCAAACTGTACTGTACCTCGAACATAACGAAGTATTCTTTTAGCTGCTTTCCAATGACTTTCACGGGGGTTTTGCATAAAATGAGCAACAAGGCCAACAGCAAAGGAAAGGTCAGGACGAGTATGGGTTAAATACAAGAGTTTTCCTACAAGTTGACGGTATAAGGTAGCATCAACTTCAGGAGAAGTACAAGAGACTGAAATTTTGACTCCAGACTGAAAGGGAGAAGGGGCTGGCTTACAGTCTTCCATGTGAAAATGACGAAGAATATCACAAGCATACTTGGACTGGGAAAGGAAAATACCCTCCTTGGATTGCATGACTTGAAGACCGAGAAAATAGTGTAAGTGTCCTAAGTCTGTCATTTCAAATTTCTTTTTAAGGCTGGACTTCACATGGTTTATAAGGTTGGGATCACTACCAGTAAGAATAAGATCATCAACATAGAGAACAAGGATGATAAGAGAGTTGCCCACTTTCTTGGTGTAGACAGTATTGTCAGAATAACACCTAGAAAAGCCAGATTCTAAAGGAAAGCTATCCATTTTGGCATACCAAGCCCGAGGAGCTTGCTTGAGACCATAAAGGGATTTCTTAAGTCGACAAACAAGGCTGGAGTCTGTTTGTATGAAGCCAATGGGTTGTTCCATATAGATTTCTTCCTGCAAGTCCCCATGCAAGAAGGCAGATTTAACATCCATCTGATGGACTTCCCATTTTAAAGAGGCAGCAAGGGAAAGAACAAGGCGGATAGAGTTCATTTTGGCAACAGGGGAGAAGGTTTCAATGTAGTCAATGCCTTCAACCTGTGAAAATCCCTTAGCAACAAGACGAGCTTTATGTTTATCAACTTTCCCATCTGGTCCATACTTGGTTCTGTAAACCCATTTACATCTAACAAGTTTGCGTCCCTTTGGTAGAGGAACAAGATCCCATGTATCATTTGCCAACAATGAATGATATTCTTCATTCATAGCTGCTTCCCAATGTGGATGGCCTGAAGCTTCTGCAAAAGTGTCAGGATCATGATTTACTGGAGCTTGAGCCAGTAAAGAAGAGGCTCTTTCAAACTGAGAATGTGTACGTCGCTGATCTGTAGGATCACCGACAAGATCACCTGCTGCATCCCGAGTAGCACGGACCCATCTTGGAAGTTGAGGATCCTGAGAAGGTGGGGGAGGATTATCATCCTCACTTTCATCATCTGAAGAAGAAATGTTTTCAAAAGTAGAAGAGGTAGGAAGAGGTGGCACATCCGCCGGACTAGGCTCGCAGGCCGATTTATTTTCATCAAATTTTACATCTCTTCTAATGATAACATTTTTGGACTTAAATGGAATAAGTCTATAACCTTTTACATCTTCAGAATATCCAACAAAAGTACATTTCTCACTCTTAGGTTCTAAAGCTTTATGCTTTTCATCTGGAATATGGGCCCATGCTTCACTTCCAAAAACACGAAAGTGACTTACATCTGGTTTAATGGAACTCCAAGCTTCTTCTGGAGTGATATTCTGTAGAACCTTAGTAGGAGTGCGATTGATTATATAATTTGCACAATTAATTGCTTCGGCCCAAAAACTAAGACTGAGTCCTTTAGATTGCAGCATACAATTAGCCATTTCCTTTAAGGTGCGATTTTTCCTTTCAGCTACACCATTTTGTTGTGGAGTGTATGGAACAGTATGTTGCATTTGAATTCCATTTTCGGTGCAAAAGTTGATGAATGTGTTTTTAACATATTCTCCACCATTATCAGTTCTTAGCTTAAGAATTTGATGTCCAGATTGTTTTTCAACAAAGGCTTTGAAGGCCAAAAATGTGTTAAATACTTCGCTCTTGCGTTTTAAGAAGTATACCCAAGTGCGTCTGGAGAAATCATCAATGAAAGTTAAGAAATACTTGCAGCCAGAGAATGAAGCAACAGGAAGTGGACCACATAAATCACTGTGCACAAGCTGTAAAGGGGCTGAGGCGTGCCAAGAGGCACGTTTGTCAAAACTGTCCCGATGATGTTTTCCGAGTACACATCCAAAACAAACACCATCTCTGCAAGATACCATAGGAAGACCTGTCACCATATTTTCTTTACGTAGATGCTGAAGGGAGCGATAGTTTAAGTGACCAAATCGCTC
The DNA here is from genome assembly GCA_031772625.1 of Pinus tabuliformis. NCBI lineage: Eukaryota > Viridiplantae > Streptophyta > Pinopsida > Pinales > Pinaceae > Pinus > Pinus tabuliformis. The sequence goes on from CM062818.1 coordinate 128,969,509, forward strand.
ATGCCAAAGTTTTCTCACTTCATCATTATGAGCAACAAATACTGAGGGAAGATTTGATGACCCAAAGTTGTGAAACTTATACAACCTTGTGGAATCATCAGCAATACCAGTAGCTAGAATCTGTTTAGGATCTCTTAGATCCTTGATTACAACATCATGAGGTGAAAATTCAACAATTTTACCTTCACCTGAATGAGTTATCTGATATACAGATAGAAGGTTGCAGGATAAGGTTGGAACACATAATACATCATTAAACTGACCATTGTCTAGATGAACAGTTCCAGTCCCGACAACATTAAGAGATCTATCATCACCAACATATATATTTTTGGTGTTACAATCATTTAAAGAAGAAAACATGGCTTGGTTTTTGGCCATGTGATAAGAGGCTCCAGAATCAATGAGCCACTCATGAGAAGGAGAGGAAGAAGATACATTTAATGCATAACCAGACTGAGATGATTGACAACGACATGCAGAAAGTGCCATTCCGGAAGTTGAAGTTGAAGTATGCTCCACATGGATGTTATGTTTCTTCATTGCGGCTTCCAAGGCTTCCATCTTCTTAAAGCATTTAGATTCTAAGTGGCCATCTCGATTACAAAAGTTACAATGTCTATCAGTCTTCTTCCATTTGCTTTTATTGGTCTTATCATTTTGCTGAAATGATCTTTCATGCTGAGTTGGTTTAGGACCATTCTTGTTAGGATATGACTTCTTAGGATTCTTTGAATTTGGTTGCTGCTGGGCGGCTAACGCTTTCGTGGAAGAGTTTCCAAGATTAAGAAGACCAAGGTGTAAGAGTTTTTCTTGTTCTCTTATTAAAGAATCACAAAAAGAGTCAAAGGAAGGGGCCTTGTAGTCTTTTCCTTGACAAATGAAAGCTTCCCTTGTAGAATGGAAGGTGGAAACAAATACAGAGTAGGCTGGTCCCAACTTAGTAAGGATGGAATAAATAAGGTTACTATCTTCTTTCTTAACCTTAACACCTTCCAAAAGATATCTAAGGGTCTTGAATTTAGACAAGAAATCTTCAATGCAAGAAAAATTATTAGGATCCAATGTAAGCAACTCATTTTCAAGTTGATGGGCTCTAATTTCATTTTTAATCCCAAAAACTTTAGTGAGTTTTTCCAATGCTTCATGAGGAGTCTCAAGTTCTGCAATATGGAATCTAAGATCAGGAGAAATAGACATCCCTATCAAACCACGTGCTTGATCTTGTCTATTTTCCCATTTTGCAGCCTTGTCTTCATCTTTTGGTTTCTTCTCTTGGTCTGTGGCTATTCTGTAGAGACCTTTACTTCTAAGTAAATCTTCCATGTAGGCTATCCATTGGAAGTAGTTAGTGCTGTCAAGAATGACTTGGCATGGACTTTCCATTTTTAAAAAAAACTGAAGCTGAAGATGCTGAAAGTAAGTGTTCCAATGGATAGATCTCGAAAAATTAGGCTGTTTTAAAAAAAACGGCTCTGAAAAAGGCTTCCGGATGAAGAAGTTATGGTTTTTGAAAAAAAAAAATTGTTGAAGTTGCCGGCAAAGTGCGCGAATGTGCGGGAATGAAAAAATCCGCCCCCACAAAATGGAGACTTGAACCCAAGACCTCTACTCTCTTAAAATAACTTTGAACCAATTGATCTATACAAAAAATTTGAGAGAGAGAGAGAGAGAGGGGGGGGGGGGCCTTGGTTTGCGTGCTTGCCTTGAGAAAGCTCTTTTTCCCTACAAAACACAAAACACAAAACCCAACACGAATATGCAAAGAAAAACGAACCTTGCGGCTCGAAGTTAGCTTTAGCCAAAAAACTAGATATATTAAAAAAAATGAACCTTGCGGCTCAAAGTTAGCTTTAGCCGAAAAACTAAATATTTTTCTCAATGTTTCTGATTTTCCGAGATCACACTAAGGTGCAGGGAAAAGAACATACGCATGAGAAAAATCCTTCCTTTCTGTTTCTGATTTGCCCAGATCACACAGAGTCGCAGGGCAAAGAGCATACACAGAAATGAAAGGTATAGATCCGGTTAAAAAAAAACTAAATAAACCGAAACCGAAATAAGCAGAGAGAAAATAACAGTAAACTGCAAATAAACACTGTATACCTCCCGATCTGAAAAATGACGCAGCTAGGGCTACCGGAAACCTTTTCGCGTGAAACGAAAGGGGTTCCTCACTGGAACAGATGATCCGAACGCAACAGAGCAGTCCTCTCGGCCCGAAAGCAATCAGAAACAGCAGATCTAGGAAACGACAGTCGGATGCAGTTCTACCGGCTTCAGATTTGGATCACCAACGGACGCGGCCCTCAAATAGCTCTGATACCATGTAGGAATTTACAGGGTAAGTTCCTCAGAAAGAACACCAAAAGGACACTGCTCACAACCAGATCACAGATCAATACACCAGTATTTTTGACGTGGTTAAAACCCTCAAAGAGGGAAACAGTCCACGGCCTGCGCCAACGTGGCTACTACAGGCAATTTATTAATCAAAGAATGAAAATTTACATAAGCTTCTCTCATGCACGGATTACCCGAACAATGACCCTCCATGCGCTTTAAATAGAACTCATGGACCAATCGGGTGTCAAGCCACGGATCAAGTGTCGGTAATACCGAGGAGAGAATGAACCGTCGGATCACTACATATCGTGACCGTCGGATTGTAAGTTACAAAATGTATAAAGGTAAAGAAACACACTTTACCTAACTCTATACCTAGCTCTAAACTAGACCAAGTTGTACTTAACTATTTCCTATGTGTCGGAATATCCTAACAATTGACACTTTGGGACTTCAGACCTATCTTAGCCAACAGTACTCTCAAAAAGCCCCAATCTACACAATCATAAGCTTTTTGCAGGTCAATCTTGAGGATAGCCGCATCCATATTCTTTGACAACATTGTAAAAAGACTTTCTTGTGTCATGGCAACCGCGTCCAAGATGAAACGACCCTTTAAAAATGCATGTTGGTCTCTGGAGATATAGGAATTTAGAATAGGCTTCATTCTCTCCACAATGATTTTTGAGATTATCTTAAACATGATGTTGCAGAGTGAGATAGGCCGAAAATCTTGAAAGGATTCAGACCTATTCTTTTTTTGAATTAGCGCAATGAAGGTTGATGTGGTAGCCGAGTGAATGTTTCCAGACATCTGGGATGCTTCAACCATGCGTAGCAGATCTGATTTGAAAAGGTCATAGAAATGAAGGAAAAATTCAATTGGCCAGCCGTCGGGCCCCGGGCTTTTATCCTTTTTGAAGGATTTGATGGCCTTTAGAAGTTCATCTTCAGAGATTGGCTTTATGAAATCTTCATTTGCAGCATCATTAAACATTTCCGGCACCAGCTCTATGCCCCAAAGGGCATCTTGGAAGATAACCTCCCTTCTTCTATATTGATTTTGAAAATATCTCACTGCCTCCATCGTTATCTCATGCTGTGATAAGAGAACATTTCCCATCTCATCTTTGATGCTCCAGATAGTGTTTTTTTCCCTTCTTGCGCTTGCGAATTTGTGGAAGAACCTTGTATTTCTGTCTCCTGCTTTTAGCCAGATGGCTCTGCTTTTGAGACGCCATGTTGCCTCCTCTTTTAGTAGGATCAAATTTTTCCTTTTCTCTAGCTTTCTAATCATGTTCTTCAGATCTAGAGATAGGCTATTGGTATCAGCTGACTCACAAAGGGAATCCAGTTCCTTGCGAATACTGTTTAATTCCTCTTTATCCATCCTCCTTTTATTTTTTTGCCACTCTTTCGATATTGTCTTCAACCTATTCAGATTTACGCGGAATGGCATAAAAGGTGCCATTTCAGACTCTTGTATACCTTTCCAATTCCCAGAGATGACTTTATTAAAAGACTGGTCCTCTAAATGTATTCTATTGAATTTAAAAGGGTATCTGAATCTGTTTATGTTCCCATACGAGTTTAGGAGAATGGGTCTGTGATCAGATGAATGATCATTCCCGATTGATATACAGGCATACCCAGATTTCCAATAATGCTAGCATGTTATAGACATTTTTGTGCCTTACAGCATTGAGCATGAAATGTCCATAATCTAAGGGATCCAAAGTCCCTAAACATGTTGTTCCTACCCCTAGAGGAACAAGGCTAACAAACCACAGCAATTCACAGAAGTTCTCCACCAGAAACTGCTCAAAAACAAGTCAATTCAGGATCATTTCAGTGGCTACACTAGCTGTTTGCGTTGAATGTCAAAGCCAACACTGGCTACCTGCGTTGAATGTCAAAGGGAACACTGGCTACCTGCGCTGAACGAGAGTGGACATGTGGCAAGCTCATTTCTCAAGGTGTCAAAACCCAAGAAGCTTCCAAAATGACACTTGCCTCAAGGAATTCGACTGGTGATGAGTAAGAGGTTCCAAATCTCCAAGTGGAAGCAAGAACCTCCAAGTGGACTCAAGAATTGGCAGAGGGAGAGGACACTAGTCAGATCTCAAGCTGACTCATCCTCTCTCGAAACATCTATATATGGATCTCTCCAACATGAGATCTAGAGGCTGGAATTTTGTTATTGCAAAGAATTGCTGTTGGTTTGAGATTGGAATCATTGGGTGCTTAATGCTTTGAAGGGGGTGAAGATAGGAATTCCATTTGCTGGGAAGGAGATGCTGGATTGGAGCCCTCTGGGTTGTATCTCTTCCTGAACCTTGTTATTCATCAATAAAGCTATCTTGGTTTCTCCTATATACTGATGTATTCTTGATGTATGATTGCATTAGTGTATTTGGTTTATTTCTAATCCTAAACTAGTTATGAATGTGAATATCTGTCTTTGTGTAGTGTTCTTCTCTTGTCGCAAGTAGCTGTTCTCTTGTGATCTTGCAGGAACCCGTTGAAGCTGGACAAGCAAGAAGGCAAGTAGCTGTTCTCTTGTGATCTTGGATGAACCTGTTGAAGTTGGGCGAGTGAGAAGGCAAGTAGCTGTGAACTCCCAAAGAGAAGAGAGACCGAATCGAGGGACAAACGAAAGACACCGGTAAGTCTATTTATCTCTCTTCTTTCACATTTCATAAAGGAAGAAACCAGAATAGTTGTACTTGTTTGTTGCTAAGGCACTGTCACAGCTTAGGTGGATAGGATCGTCCTACATAGGCATTTTTCCCCACAAAAAATTGGCGACTCCGCTGGGGAGATTTGTTTAGTCATTTTATTTGTGTTTCCATCATTGTTTGTTTCATAGACTCGACAACAACAATCGAACTGCATCTGCTTTTCCCGGATGCAAAGTAGACAGTTGCTACTTTGATCCAATTACTGGACTTGTCTATGATCTGAACAATGGACTCACAAATGATTTGATGATCCTTTGTGATAGATCTTAGTACCCTCTCAAAGTATCCCTTTGATTGCACCTTGCTTGTTGCTTTTATTTGGCCTGAAACAGTGAATTAAATAGCAATCTGTGACCCAGAACCTGTGAGAAACGAGAGTTTCTCCTTCAGCGCAGACCCAGTGAAGGGATTATGCATTTCAACACAGGTCCCGTGAAGGCTACCTGCGTTTAATGTCAAAACCCCTGTGTTGAGGTTGCGCTGAACCAGTTTGCCCTTGTGCAGCTGGGGTTCTGTGCTCTGTTTTGCCCTGTTTTGATCTCTGATTTTTGTAGCCTGTAACCAGCATAGGTACCAGTCTGATAACTCCTTTTCTCTGCTTAAATTCCGCCTCCTTTTGTACAAAAAGACTGTGAGTGTTTTTATGTGTTTGTGGCGTCATTTGCAGTTTTCCTTTGCATGAGTGAAATAGTCATCATGTAGCCGTTGATTCAGATCTGTTGATTGTGATCTTAGGAGAGAGTTCATTGGCTGTTTGCAGTTGATTATACATTTACTTTTGCTTATTGGTTTGAGTTTGTCTCTTTTAAGTGTCGAAACAAGTATTCATTTCGAAAATCGTTAAGTGTTGTAATCTCTTCTACCCTCTCTGATTTCGAAAAAGTAAACTTGTTTGTATTTGTCATTTAAAAGCAAATTCAAAGTTGTACACAAAACTTTCTTTGTAGGCATCAATACTAAGAAAGCGGAAAACAAACACCTGCATTGTGCATTTGCATCTTGATAGTTTGCATGTCTGATTTAGGAAAAGTGCATTAGAGTGTGCTGATTGCTCTTTGAGAAAAGATAGTGTCTTTCTTTTCCCTTAGTAGCTAGGATTTTCAAAGTTGAAAAGATATAAAGCTTGCTTATCATCTTTAGACTGCATTTAGGAATTGTATCATACATCTCGTGGTGAACCTTGAAAGGCAAACTTCTAAAAAGATCAAACTAAAATAAATTGAATGAACTTAACAACGTTTTGCAACATAACGCACAACATAGAGGTCTAGGCTAGAGACATGTTCCGGCGTCGTTAAGCCTAGTGACTGTCGATCTCGTGGATGGTGGGTGATTCCTCCTGAGGGACGATAGCGCCAGTATGGATTGTGCTCCCACGTACCATCGCGTATATATTGGGAGACCCCTATAGGCATAAAACCTTTATCCTTAGGAAGCCATGTCGGCCGCCCTACTGATCGCAATGCATTGAACACAGCATTCAGGAAGATCGACCGCCCGTACCCTAAAAAGTATTCTGCGGTTTTGCGAAAAGTTTGGCACACCCTCTGCCTGGAACTCCAGAGCAGTTCCTTTTGGCCTTTTTCAGACTCTATAACAGAAAAAGTCCATCCGAGCATTTGTCACTTCGGACTCGTTAAAACATCGAAGGAGACTACAGTCATCTTTAGCTTTTTCTCGACTCTTTAAAACTGAAAAAGCAAGTTGTGTCTAAGCGTCGTTAAAAATTTATTTTAAACGGAACAATCACCCTTATTCCTGCGTTGATCTTTAGGTTGAAAAAATGGAGCACACCAACCAAGGAATTCCCCTTGGTGGAAATCCTAGTCCCTTCTCCTCTTGGGGAGATGTTGGTGCGCCTCATATGGCCACATTGTTGCTTCCAGGACTGACAATTGGCCTGCCGGTCTAGCTCTTTTCAACCAATGTCGTTCAGAACACCACTATTCATGAACAGTCGAGTCAACAGTTAGACCAGACCAAAGTTGCCCACCAGCCTTCTACTTCATCTAATTCTTCCTCTCCTCCTTCCTCTTCGCTTGACGGAACTGGTAAAACAAAAAACCAAGTTCCTAAGGAGAAGAAGGAAAAGAAGAAGAAAGAGAAGAAGAAGAAGGAGCCAAAAGCGACTGGGGGCAAACAAGTGTCGTCTGACAAAAATCCACACACAGCACTAACCAGGCCTAAATCGCCATGTGTCATATGCAAGGGAGACCACTTCCACAGAGATTGTCCCTACATCCCTCGGATACTAAGGGACTGGTCTCCCCGTTTGCACAATTCGGTAGCATCAACCTCTGATAGCCATGTTGACTGCTCACCGTCGACTAGTGAAAGTGAAGTCCCAGGACAAAGAGGGAAAGCTAGATTCCCCTGCAAACTGTGTGAAGGCGACCATGCCATCCACCATTGTCCCTTCTTAGATGAGGCTAAAAGAGTTCTGGAAGATCGCCCGATTTTACGAGCGCAACTTCCTCCTGGATATCAAAAACTCCTGCCAAGTCCTTCACTAGTTGAGAACCCGGCTGGCCCGCCCAGGTGGTCAGCCGAAGAACCTATCATTGAAGATGAACCATCTGGATCCATGCCTGATGAAAGACAAAAGGTTGAGGTGGCAGCTGACCCGGTTTTGCCTTCAGAGGCTCTATCTTCGAATGATACCATCACAGAGGAGAATAAAGACGACACCGTCCAAATTCTCTTCATCAACACAGACTCCGACAAACAAGGGGGCAATTTGCCCATTCCTTTATCACAGGAAGGAACTTTGTCAGAGTCATACCCGGCCGTCTATTCGGTCCCACCACCAAGCAACCTAGTTGTCTTGTTCGACTGGAACCAACTAGGAAGACCCCGGTTACCAGCAAGCATACCATTCAGAATTATCGTTCAAATATACAAAATGGTAATGGCTGGCACTATCATTGATGAGGGGGCATCTGTGAGTATCCTTTCCTCTATTTCTTGGAAAGCGCTTGGTTCGCCAGCGCTTTTGCCTGAAATGAGAAATCTATCAGGTTTTGATAAAGGAACCAGTCGACCTTTAGGGATCCTCCCCAATGTGCCCATAACATTGAAAGGGAAGACCATTCAAATGAACGTGATGGTCGTTCAAGGACCCTTGGATTACAACCTACTCCTTGGACGAGACTATATATATGGCATGGGAGCCATCGTCTCCTCACTCTTTAGAGTAATGTGTTTTCCGCATGAAGGAAGAGTGGTCAAGCTCGTGGACCAACTTTCATTTCCCGGGTCACACATCACAAATAGTCATATACCATCCCTAAATGGTCTTTTCACGCAAGAAATGTCTCAACCCACGGTCCGTCTTCCTAATGAGCGCGAGTAATCCGGGAGGATATGACTGGAACCCAGGGGGCATGCGTCCTGGTCTGCTTCGGCAGGAAAACTTTGGGTATAGAGTAGGTTTCCGAGGGAGAATATGACTAGTCTGTACCCCGCCCTTGCTGGAGAGGGGTTATTCTAGGATAAAATTCTTTTGTCAAAGTTACGTGTTTGGAACTATGGTCATTCGCCTTTGTCTATTTCGGTAGATATCGCCGAAGAAGTGTTTTGTTTGAAAGATTAACGAGACAATCTTTGGGTAGCCTGAAAGAGGTAGGCCTTTCCTGCTTAAACAAATGTTTTGGCGGACAAAGTAAGGGTAACCTTGAAATCATATTTTATGCCTGGGGGCATGCAAACCTTTTGGAGTGCAAGCAAGGGGCGGCTATTTATTTTTTAAATTTTTAGGTCCTTCCCTTTAAACCTGTAGGTCTAACCCTTTAAACTCGTAGGATTAGTCATTTCCAAGCTTGCATAACGAAAGGATCCAGAGCAAAGCTTCGTGAGATGAAGCTCCATAAAAAATAGCATCTTCACTGAGACATTCTTATCATATGACTGGGTATTCGAGTAGTTTTAGCACACAGTTCATTCTCGTTAAAAAATAAACGCAAGATCCGAGCAGTTTTAGCACATAGTTCATGCTCGTTAAAAAATAAACATAAGACTGAGCAAATGTTTCCACCTGCGTTTAAGCTCGTTAAAAAATGAACTATCCCGGTAAATAACCACAGTGAATGTAATATCATCAACCATTAAAGCCTTGGTCGTGTTTGCACCGTCACCTCCACTTTTCATTTGGCCGATCGTTCACCTCCATATGTTTGTTTACCCATTTTGAGGAACAGCTGCGGAGAGTGATTTCACCTAGCCATCCTTGTGACACTGTCGTGATTGGAAAATTCCAACCTGTACCTGGAATCAGCTGCTAACCCTGTTTATCACTCGTTCCTCAAAAGACGAGTCTTCTTTAAGCTCTTTTGAACTGACTCGTAAAATATGAAAAGATTGTCGAGTCCTTGGCCTTCCAGCTCGTTAAAGGGACAGGAAGAGCTATCCCTCCTCTAGATTTTAATCTTTTTGGACCTAAGGGATTATTGCACAAAAAGATCGAGCGCTTTTTTTGTTCGGCTCGTTAAAACTATCGAAAACTCATCCCTTCTGTATTGTTTTATACTTTTTCGGACTTAAGGGATTAGATGACGAAAAAGGACTTTTGGAGTTAACTTTATGTACCTTTTCAGACTCTCTAAAAATGAAAAGGACCGAGTTATCTTTGTCGTTAGACTCGTTAAAATCATTAAATAGCGACAACCTTGTCTTTAGACGAGAACGAGTTTCACTATCGCTAGGCTCGTTAAAACATAGCGATGGGTTTGCCCGAAGGGCAGGTTATAGAACAAACATATGTTATCCTCCTCAAGCTTGACAAAAATAAAGAGGTACTGGTCAGCAATGACTGGGGAAAAATTGGGAGAAACTAAAGAAAACTTTGATGGTAGCAAGTCGCTCTTGAACATGACACTTTTCCTCCGTACCACAATCGGGTTGGGTTGTTTCATTCACCGGTCACATCCATGGTCTCGCCATACCATCCATATTTGGGGTAATGCTACCAATCCATCGCATCAGTGTCGCCATATGTTCAAGAGAAGTCGTTCAGAAAAGTCAACCGTGTCCCATCCACTGCCATACATTATCCTTCATCCTTTCATGACCGCCACCCTGAATCATATGTCACAGATCGTTTTCACCTCCATTAAAATCATTAGCTCCGTTCCGTGTCACTGATGAGGGATTCATTAAGGCCCTCCTTTGATGGATCACTTCTTGTCGACATCAGCTCATTATCCAAGAAGTTGATCTAGGAACAACCCCTTCAGTACTTTGAAGCTTGCATGCCTCAATGGCAAGTTTCTCACTTCCGGCGACAGGTATACATCAATGACCTTCGACCGAAAGATTTTGCGTGGTGTTCGACGCCAAGTCCTTTATTCACACCACGTGAATTGTACTGCAGTACCTTGAGGGTCATTATCATTATCGGTGATTCCTCTCGTGCTTGTTAACGGTTTACATCATTGACCGGTAATCAAGCGATGTCTTTCCATGTTCGACTTCAGAACATTTCTCACATGGATCGACTTGTACTTAGAGTGAAGATCGAACGAGTTTGAAGACCCCGGATCTAGTTTCATCCATCCGGGATGCGATATATATTCAGGAAAGATAAAGACATTGACATGTACATCATTACAGCAGATAATCATCCTACTCAAAGGATGATAATTTCATCAAAATTATCAGTCTACCATCAGATGATTGTCTGTTCTATGTACAGAAAAATGAATTTATAAAGCTGAGCATGGGAATTCCCGCCTCAGCTAGATCATGAAAGCAGTATGAAAAATAATGTATTTTATTGTATCTTATCACAGGTCTCCTCCCAGCATTGGATGAACTTCGGATCCCCCTGATAAAGCATTTCACCCGATAAACAGCCTCATACTTTAGGGGGCAACTGTTATAGACAATTTTGTGCCTTACAGCATTGAGCATGAAATGTCCATAATCTAAGGGATCCAAAGTCCCTAAACATGTTGTTCCTACCCCTAGAGGAACAAGGCTAACAAACCACAACAATTCACAGAAGTTCTCCACCAGAAACTGCTCAAAAACAAGTCAATTCAAGATCATTTCAGTAGCTACACTAGCTGTTTGCGCTGAATGTCAAAGCCAACACTGGCTACCTGCGTTGAATGTCAAAGGGAACACTGGATACCTGCGCTGAACGAGAGTGGACATGTGGCAAGCTCATTTCTCAAGGTGTCAAAACCCAGGAAGCTTCCAAAATGACACTTGCCTCAGGGAATTCGACTGGTGATGAGTAAGAGGTTCCAAATCTCCAAGTGGAAGCAAGAACCTCCAAGTGGACTCAAGAACTGACAGAGGGAGAGGACACTAGTCAGATCTCAAGCTGACTCATCCTCTCTCCAAACATCTACATATGGATCTCTCCTCCATGAGATCTAGAGGCTGGAATTTTGTTATTGCAAAGAATTACTGTTGGTTTGAGATTGGAATCATTGGGTGCTTAATGCTTTGAAGGGGGTGAAGATAGGAATTCCATTTGCTAGGAAGGAGATGCTGGATTGGAGCCCTCTGGGTTGTATCTCTTCCTGAACCTTGTTATTCATCAATAAAGCTATCTTGGTTTCTCCTATATACTGATGTATTCTTGATGTATGATTGCATTAGTGTATTTGGTTTATTTCTAATCCTAAACTAGTTATGAATGTGAATATCTGTCTTTGTGTAGTGTTCTTCTCTTGTCGCAAGTAGCTGTTCTCTTGTGATCTTGCAGGAACCCGTTGAAGCTGGACAAGCAAGAAGGCAAGTAGTTGTTCTCTTGTGATCTTGCATGAACCTGTTGAAGCTGGGCGAGTGAGAAGGCAAGTAGCTGTGAACTCCCAAAGAGAAGAGAGACCGGATAGAGGGACAAACGGAAGACACCGGTAAGTCTAATTATCTCTCTTCTTTCACATTTCATAAAGGAAGAAACCAGAATAGCTGTACTTGTTTGTTGCTAAGGCACTATCACACCTTAGGTGGATAGGATCGTCCTGCATAGGCATTTTTCCCCACAACATAGCATGTATGATGACTCTGTCGATTCTCTTGGCTATGAATGCCTGCCCAGTCCTGCTATTGTCCCATGTGGGCTTCATTTTGTCAGGAGCAATGTCCACCAGATCCCTGTTAAGTAATTCCTTCTTTATTCTATCAGCCAGAGAATCAAATTTCCTGCAATTCCCCCAACATTCATCAGAACTAAGAGTCAAGTTAAAATCGCCTGCTAATAGCAGCGATTCAATCTCAAGAATATGGGATTCAAAAAGCCTTTCCCAAAAGGGAAGTCTGTTTTTATATGGAGCATAGACATTCAGCAAGTTGAGAGTAAAAGATTGACCCCTGATAGATGCATGAATTAAAATCCCTGCACAACATTTGTAGGCTTTTGCCATAATCCAGGCTAGATCCCACAAAACCACTAGACCACCTGACTGACCATTTGCTTCAGTGGCCACCATATGCCACATAGGAAACATTTTTCTAAAGTAAACTATGGATACATAGCTGGGATGCATGGTCTCCTGTATGAATATGATCTTTGGATGAGCCATGTAGAAAACATCCTTTAGCGCATTGAATTTGGGGGCTGCGCCCAATCCCCTGATATTCATAGAGGCGAGGAATGTCATTTTGATGACTCACCAGCCACACATGCTCTAAGGGGCTGAAACTCTGGTGAATCCAGGACAGGAACTTCCACTAAGGAAAAGTTTCTCACATCATGCTCAGAAGCTACAGTTCTCCCTCTAAAATGACGGCTACCCCCCTTTGATTTCTTCCTGACTGTGATATTTTTTGCAGATTGAGGACTTATGAAAGGATGGGTCGGGCTGGACGGTTTATGAATGGTCAGTGGTTCAAGTTCCAGCGAGGTCCTATTGAGGAGGCAGTCAATATCGCTATCAAAATTGTTTACCAGAGAATCTGAGAGAATGTTACCCGGGGAAGGACTATGACGAGGGTCATTTTCTTGAATTTGGATAGGTTCCTTTCCTTTCGATTCAGCAGGGCGATATTTGACTGGTGTCGGAGAGGAGGAAGATATCTGAATAGGAAGAGAGCCCACGACAAAATCCTTTTGATTCATATCAGGGGGAGAAGGGACCGGGATGTCCTCTCGAGGTTCAGGTATTTGGGAGCATATAGGAGGCGAGATATTTGAATCAAGACGGCCGAGAGAGTCTCTATAGGAACAACAAAGGTCCGGCTCTGATAGAGGGTCTAGTGAGGGGGACTTGTGAACCATTTTCTGAGCAGGAATCAAAAGATTTTGATTATCCTGTTTTGTAGTGACCCGAATATCAACATCCGGGGAATACTCAGACTCAGACCTCCTGACCTGCCTGACGTTAAATTTCCTGTTTTTTCGAGAGAAACGATGACTGCAATTTCTGATCAAGTGGCCGGTCTTGTGGCATAAGGAGCATCTGAAGGGAATTCCCCAGAAGTCTAGCCTTTGCTGGATTTTGTTGTTGCCCCATACAATCTCCATGTGATCTGGATATCCTCCTTTGTACGGCTTCTCTATTAGGATCCAAGCAATTCTCTTATCTTTCTCTCCTCTACACCAGGGGTCAACATAAACAAACTTGCCTATCGAATTTCCTATTTTTGAAAGAGATTCTTCCGACCATAGTTCCAAAGGCAAGTTTGGTAGTTTCACCCAAATCAGGCTGTTGGATGGGGTGTTCTTTAAAGGATCAAAACCTATGTACCAACGAGATAGGGCCAAGAAGCTCCTTCCAAAAACCCAGGGATTATTTAGAATGATATCTAAATCAGAGACTTTAAGGAAATGGAAAGAATACCATTCCTTCATAAGGCGGGAAATGATAGGAGTGTACCCAATCAAGGGAGCCCATTTGTCCGACAACCACTTACGCATGTCCAGATCACCCATCTCAGGAAATTGCCACTTCCCAACCAGCGATAATTTCTTTAGACTGTCAATTCTTTCTGTAAGGGTGGCACCATCCAAGCAAATGGCTTTCGGTGGAGGATCAGTCTTGACGGGGTTCTTAGCTTTGTTGAAAAAGGAAGATGGGGATCCGTCTTTTTTGGAGAAATCCTTTTTTGGTTTATGAGCCTCTCTGCAAGCTGGCTTTATTATCATGTCCTCCACTGTGGCTTGCCAGCCTGTAAGGTTTGGTAGTTTTCTCCGTGCCTCCTCGGCTTGTATGGTGGCCTGTACAAGCGCTCGCGTGGCTGATGAGTCAGACTCTTCCATTCTATTGATGGGGGTAGGAAAGCAATGATGCCAGCAAGTGCTTTGATGCCGTCAGCCACTGTGCCAGTACAATAGATATCTAACCCTTTTAAAAATTCCTTTCTGAATAAGATCCCCGGATGTAATAACACCTAGAGAGTGAGGCAATTAATAGGATAGACCAAGGAGATCAACACCGTAGATCCGATCCTGACAAAAGGATATGTCAGGATAGGGAAAATTAAAGGTTCCAGAGTGATGAGGACTCGGGATCTGCTAAGTAGAAGGCTCCAGAAATGGGAAAAGGAGGCGGTGAGGCTGACAGTTTGGAAAAATCTTCTAAGTGATAAGACATAAAAAGACATTCCATTCCCCCAGTCAAAATCGAAACTGAATGGGAAGAGATTTGTGTGTACTATGCCAGATAAGGGATAGATTGCAAGTGCAGGAGACAGAACAGATGTGATTAAAGCGGATGCTAACCAAGAAAATTTGAAATTTTCAGATCACCGGAAAGATAGGAAATACCAGAGATTCAACTGGTATTCCGACAGCCATATTTTACAGCTTATCAGAACCCGGGTAAGAGCTGTTTTACCTATGCAGGAGAATGGTCTTGGCAATCAACACAACAACAGATTAGCTGGAAAACACACCACCACTTCCCAATTCTAATGCGAAAATCAGTACATGGACTGTAAAAAACTATAGAGTTCTTTATCTTAGCATAAAATGACTTCAGCATTTTTTAAGCAAAATCAAAAAAAGGCACCTATGACAATTCCTTATATGGAAACCAGAGTACTATCAATCGCTACTGTAAGGCATCCTCTATCTCTTTACCAAAAATCTAAAAACAAAAGATGAGAAAACGGAAAAACTGACCTTGCGAGCTTTGCCGGAACAACAGGAGAGAAAGCGTCCAGTACCATACCATAACCATCCAGCGGGAAATCTTGGTGCCACCCAAAGCTCAAAACCAGATAAAAACTGTTTTTACCAGCTGTGTGATAGACTATAGTGATTCAAAACCACCCACCTAGTACAAATGCACTTCTGAGAGAACCAGAACCATCGAAAAAAACAAATGTTTTCGACTAGGCCCCGAAATGTTTTTCGCCTGAGAGAAAACCTATAACGATATAAGACCACCCTCATGGAATATCAAGCGGAAATCAAGCTTAAAAAAACCCGAGGCCAGAGGCCCAAGGTAGGAAGAGAAAACCGCAAGAAATCTACTGGGGCGATTATATAACTTAGAGGCTGAGACGAAAGCATCAAGCGATTTCTTCACCAGGCGTCTTTCTGCATGGGACGAGAAAGGAGGCAACTCTACGTGTCCAGGAGATGTGATGAAGGTGCATGCAGGAGTCCACCGTTGGATGCAGGGTGTAGCTTTTCGAAAAGCCTACCGACCCATTTGCCAATCATCAGCTCTCTGTAGGGGACACCAAGTTACTTAGGGTGGCGCTCATGTGATAACTCCACACATTTTATTGGTCTTTAAGAAATATATCAAAAAGAAGCATTCATGTAGATAGGGTCATCTGGATCGAGATCGAGCAGTACTCGTAAGCACTCCACGTTGCGAATTGAATTTCTTAATTGATATCTTATTCATAGCCTTTATGATTGGGATAGCTTACCTGAAGTAGTTGTGATGAAAATAGTTTACCGATCAAAATTACAAAATAGCATACTATTGATTTATATATTTGTAAAGTTCTTGCTTTACTTGGAAAAGGGCGAGACTCAGGAAATCGACCAGAGGATTGCTGTTGAGAATCCGTGTAGACACTTATAAAGTCTTTCTATATTCAAAATGGATCAATCTCCTGAAGCATCGTATGTTTCGCAGAGCTGATAGTTGCAGATCCATTGGGTAAAACGCATTTGTGGGCACGGTTACGTTGACAGGTCTGTCTGCAAGAGAATGGCAGCTGAAGATGACTTTAAATCTTTGGCCTATTATTATGTTGGATATGAGTTGACATCGTCTGTTTGCGCTTGTTATATTTACTAACATGTGCAAAATTTTAGTAATTTGATACCATAAATATCATGGCTATTGAAAATTTGAGTTGGAAACATGGTGTACGTAACAACAATGGTAGTACGAAACATCAAATATGAAAGCAAAATAATAATTATGAACGGTCAACTCAGAGTTGTATCCGCCCCATGATAAAAATTCATAACCTTGTGACTCATTTTGTTTACTCTGCATATACGCAAACGCTGATTCGGTTAACTTTGGGATTTTGTTTATTATGTACATACGCAAATGCTAATTCTGTTAACTTTCCGATTTTGTTTATTCTGAAGATACGCGAAAGCAAAGCCAAAGACAACGTTCGTGGTCTAGTCTAGCACTACGAGACAGTTCATGATGATGTTTAAAGTGGACTATTGTCAAATTCCCAATTTACAGTTGCAGAGGAGTGCGAGTAACGTTGTACAGATTTAGAGTCACCTTTGTCAAATTTCCAGTTTCCAACTGCTGTGAATGTTATAAAATTAGAATCTATCCGATTCAGAAGTATGGCTTGTAATCATTTTTTCCTGGTATTTAATGAATATTGGAAAAATCATAAAGGATTTTAAACAGTACGAAAGGTATGGTTTTAAACAAAAGAGATTATGATGCTATGTCGTTGAAAATGTGTTTTTAGCGTATAAAATTTAACAACTTTTATAATTTAAATTACTTAAATTTTAAGTTTAGGTAAATAGTTGATTTAAAAATATATTAAAACTGAAATTTAAAAATTTATATTATATAATAATAATTAATCAATTAGGTCACCAGTATGTTTTAAAAAAGTTTCCCTGGGCTAAGAATTTGTTTTGGGACTTAATCTAGCGGGAATGAAAGCTCATCTTTTCTAAACGGTCAAACAAATAATTACAGGTAACTTGCCTTTTACAATTGCGATTAATTGACAGTGATTATTATCAATAATGTTAATTTGACAACTGTATTATTATAAATTTTCCACATAAATTTTCCAACTATTGATTTTACAAATGTATTATTATAAATTTTCCAACTATGATAATTATTCAAAACTTAAAACTTAAAATACTTTATACTATATATTATAATAATAATAAAAAACTAGAACTTAAAAATGTATTCCGTACTATGATAATTATAATTATTAGTAAATATTATAAAAATATAATTTACCCCATCCACTAAGATAACTGTCATCGATTTTTCATCGTTCTGACTGAGTATTATATCTATAAAATGGTAATATGTTAGACTCATGTTTTAAGTTTTCAAAATAATACCCATCAATTCCTCAAAATGGCAACAATGATCAAAGTAATGGTATTCATAAGTGCCATATAATGAATGGCTTTTCATTGATGTACATTGCACATAGTTGTAAGTTTTATGGCGTAAAATGAAGTATACTCGGTTTACTTGCAAGTTTGATTAATATAATAATCAAACTCGGTGTTTCGGATATCAGCAGAGTTCCCGTTGTTGGTTATGGGTTTTGATATTGCAGAAACGACTTATCTTCTTGAATCACCGCACAGTTTTTTCATATTTTATTAGAGTTTACTATAATGTGATTTTTAGAGTTTTTTTAGTTGGAAAATAATTGGGTTGAAATTTTCGATTTTGTTATTTAAGTTGGTTTTTTAACTGTATATATAGATTTAGCATTCTAAAAAAATTCTAAAACTTTTTTATTGTTCAAAATTTACCCATATGAAAAACGATGAGGGATTCTTGGAGCTCTGCAACCCTAATGACCCTGCAGCGATGAGGTAGGCCATGAGGTAGGCGGCACGGAATACCTCGAAAACAAGCGGACAGGTAAGGAATGAAGTGAACAGGCCGCTCAGAAATGCCAGAGGAGACCAGGAGGGGAGAGATCCTGTAAGGACCTTCGGTTGCGGGTGCAACGGGCGTCGGTGAATTCGTGCACGAGGCGCGAAGGCAAACGTCAATGTGACGTTTGTGCGAGCTAGATGCGACGATACCATGAAACGATGGAACGACACTTGGGTAAATGCGGCTAAGTGTTGGGATATATATAACGATGCGAAAGGAGACTTGTATCATGTGCAAGCCGACTTGGAAGGAGCCCTTATGGGGCGCATTACATGTGGTTTGGGGGTCGGCCAAGGGGCTGCACACCCCATGTAAACAAGTTAAGAAGTGTATATATGAGTGGAGCATGAGAGCTCACAACTCATCAACACATTCTCTCATCTCTTCTACGCATAAGATCAAGGGGTAAACTAAAGTGCGCAAAAATAAGGGGAGCTGCGCATATCTCATGCGCTCCACTTGAAGGTGCACTTGGAGGTTATCTTGAGTCGGTCGAAGAGTGGGCAAGGTGTGCTCGAGGTTCGGTGGATGTGCAGATTTGTGCAGGACTTGGTAAAGGGTATCTAGGTGGCTCGGGTGAGCACCGCCCTTCGTGCAAGAGGTGCACATGTATTGTAAAGGCTGGTTGCCTGTTTTGTAAAAGAAACTAAGTATTGGCTTGGAGTCTGCCAAGCATTACTTGTATTGTATTATTGAAGAAAGACTGGTTATAATATATTGTCGGGCAGACTTGTTCGGGAGTTGCCCCTCCCCTTTATACTTGTTGCAATTGTTGTTGTTCTTGGTATAATTGCATGATGATAATGAATGAGTATGGGCTTCATTAAGTATAAAGGATAATTGTATGTTTACTTGGTTGCGAAACACAAGCTAAGTAATGTTAATGTGGAAGTAGGCGTAGTCCATGAATGTTAGTATTGGTGAAAAGAAAGCGTTCGGTGGTGCCACAGCTTGCTATAAGCGGTTGGAAGACTACTGCAGGTGTAGGGGCGTGACAGATCCCCTCCTACAGGGATGCGACAGCGAGAGAAGGAACAAGCAACAACAAAGCGGAGGCTGAACAAAGGACATCGGGACCAGTCCTGGGAGCACGCTAGCAAGCAAGAAGCAAAGGAGGATGTCTGCCCGGCATGGTGGAGAAACCGAGGTTTGTGATTCCGATGAACAAACTGGAAAGGTACAAAAGCTATATGAACGACCATGCATTATCCTGCAAGTTCATCAGAGTCTAGCCCTTAGAAAAAGAACTTACAAGATGGATCCAACAGAAATGGCAGCCACGCGGCCACATTGAACTGAAGCTAGGCGCACGTGGATTCTTTACGGTAATCTTCTCAAACCTGTAAGACAAAGAGAAAGCTTTTGAAAACAGACCATATTTCCATAATAATGTAGGTTTATTCATGAGGTATTGGGAGGAATGCTACAACCCGAACAAAGAAAAATTCCTAGCAGCACCTATATGGGTTAGGTTGTTCGGACTACCTATGGATTTCTGAGATCTAGAGATTCTTGAAGGAATAAGGAACACCATAGGCAGTTTCATAAAGATAGTGGAATCTACTAAACAAGGAAGATATACCTCGTATGCAAGAATATGTGTGTACATGAACATTGCAAACCCTAGACCAGGTGCAGTTGAACTAGAATATCATGAGGAGGTCTGGCCGCAGGTGTTAGACTACGAACATATACCTTTTAGATGTAGGAAATGTCATGAATATGGACACGTGTTCAAGGAATGCCCCTTAAATGCAGAGGAAGAGGAGAGAAAGACTAAGCAACAGAGAAAAACCACTGAAGACGATGAGGGGTTTCAAGAAGTAAAACTCAAGAAACGACCCACCAAAGAAATCCAGAAGGATGGCAGGAAAGAACAACAAACCAAAAGGAAAGAGGCAAATAGATATGAAATACTGCAAATAGAAGAAGGGGAGGGAGAAAATAGAAAGATGGACTACCAAGAAGAGACAGATCAGGAAGGCGGGGGGAAAAATCAGGACGCCAACAACAATAAGTAGAAAGCTCAAGAAGAAACAGAAGTACGGAGGAATCAAGAAAAGGAAGTAAACCAGGAGTATGAAGTAATGGAAGTAGATATAAATAAAGGGGATGACCCAACCACAGAAGAGGAAATTTTAAAAAATCTATTAGATAAGGGGAAAAACCTAGACAAGCAGTTTATCCTAGAAGAAGACAAAAAACTATACAAAGATATCTTCCAAAAATACAAAGAAAAGCAGGAGAGTGGAAAAACAGGGATGAATGAACAGCTTGGAATACAACATGATAACAGCCAGGAACATCAAAACAAAGGGAAAAGGGGGAAAAAACGAGGACGGAAGAACCTACAAGAATCCATTCAAATAATGGGAGAAATGTTAGTCAACACAGGAAGGGTAGTGCCACTCTCAGCGGTCTTCCACCAAACAACCCAACCGTCTCAATGATTATCACATCATGGAATATAAGAGGGTTTAAAGGCAAGGGTAAGCAAAGGTATTTGGCTGAGAGAATCAAAAAAGAAAAACCTCATATCATGCTGCTTCAAGAAACAAAAATAATAGGAGGAAATTCTTAAAAAAATCAAGCCTTATTATGAAAGCATGATAGTAGATGCAAAAGGGAGCGCAGGGGTTATAGCAATATTGTGGAATCCAGCAGAAGTAATGGTTGACTTATGGATAGGAATGAGAAGGATTCTATCAGGGAGATTTAGAATGGTAGGACATAAAGATTGGTTCCTTGTATCAGCGGTGTATGGGCCTCACATACTACTTGAGAGAGAGGCCTTCCTAACACAATTGCGTCGAATGGGCAACCTGCACACAGAAAAACTATGGGTGATAGCAGGAGATTTTAATATGATAAAAACCATGATGCAAAAGAAAGGAGGACTGCAACGGGGGGATGCAGATATGGAGAGATTTAGGGAAACCCAGACAGCCCTCCAATTGATTGATATAAATACTATCAATGGAAAATACACATTGAATAATAGAATAGGAGGCAGCAGGCAGATAGCCTCTAGATTGGACAGGTTCTTAGCCACAGGAAACTTCCTTGGGAAAGATATTTTCTACGAAGCAATGATCTTACCATGCCAAGGATCAGACCATTGGCCAGTAAAACTTGAAATTTCCATGAACAATCAAAACCAACACAAACCTTTTAGATTTGAAGCCTTCTGGCTAAGAGATCCAACACTCATAGAAAATATGGAAACCTGGTGGCACAAGAGTGAAGTAGAAATTCAAGATAAGAACAAGATGCACACACTCCAATTGAGACTAAAGGAACTAGAAAGCAAACTTAAGACTTGGAACAAAGAAGAACTTGGCAACATCCATAAAGACAAGGAACAACTCCAAACAACAATGAAAAGGATACAACAAAGAATAATAGAAGAAGGAAGAACATAGGAGCTTGCGCAAGAAGAAGGAGTGGTGGTAATCAGACTAGAGGAAAGAAGAAAGCAGGAGGAAATCCTATGGCGAAAAAAAGTTAAAAGAGGGAGAACGAAATACAAAATTCTTCCATCGAGCGATGCAGCAACACAGGCAGTAGTACCGAATTTTCTCCCTCAAAAATAAACAAGGTAACAGGGTAATCTAGAAAGAGGAAATGGAAAATCTCCTAACCCAACATTTCAAGGGCATACTGATATAGCCACAAAGTAACAAAGAAGAGGAGATAGCAAAGATACAACAATATATCCCAAAAAAGGTAAATAGGGATCAAAACCTAGCTCTTCTAAGGGTAATTACTAAGAACGAGGTTGAGGAAGTAGTCAAGTCAACGGCTAAAAATAAAACCCTTGGCCTGGATGGCTTTATAGCAGAATTCTTTCAAGCAACTTGGTGTTTCATGAAAAAAGATATAGTTAATGCAGTCGAAGAATCAAGAAGCCATAAAAGAATGCACCCCACATGGAATGCTACCTTTCTGGCATTAATACCAAAAGTAGATCAGGCTGAAGAACCCCATAGCTTCAGACCAATAGCACTTTGCAATGTAGTCTATAGAATTTTGGCCACCATAATGGTAAAGAGATTACAACTTCTACTCCCAGAATTGATAGCAAAAGAACAAACAGGGTTTGTGAAAGGGAGACAGATTGTGGATGGGATTGTGGTTGTGCAAGAGGTGATCCACTCCCTAAATAAAACGGGAAATAAAGGAATGATGGTTAAACTTGACTTAGCAAAGGCCCATGACAAACTCAGTGGGCAATAAATACAAGAAATCCTACATGCCTACGGATTTGACGATAGATGGATAGCATGGATAATGTCCATGATATCCACACCAAATATGCTAATCATGCTTAACGGGACCCCTACTGACACCTTTAAGCCTTCACGCGGTCTAAGACAGGGAGATCCTCTCTCACCGTCCCTGTTCATTTTAGCAATAGATGGCTTAAGTCATTTAATCAACGCCAGAGTAAACAGAGGAGAATTCAAAGGGCTAAGATTATGGGGGGATGACTTAACTATTACACATCAACAATTTGTAGATGATGTAATGATGTATAGCCAAGCAAACCTTAAGGAAGCTAAAAAACTAGGGGATATTCTATCAAAATTTACAAAAGCTTCAGGAATAGAGGTGAATAAAGAGAAAACTGAAATCTTATTCTTCAACACGCCAAAAGTGAGCTAAGACTTCCTGGCAAGAACAATGGGGTTCAAAATTGAGTAGTTCCCAAGAAAATATTTAGGAGTACAAATGAGTGGTCAACAATATAGAGTAGTGAATTAGCAAGGTTTGATAAGGAAAATTCAAAAAAGAATGGACAATTGGACATTCAGAATGCCCAATACACCGATCCGCCTCATACTCCTGAAATCAATCCTTTAAGCTATGCCAGTCTATCAGATGGCTAGTCAAGCAATCCGTAAGACCATATGCTAGAAAATGGTGCAAATCTTTAAAAAATTTATGTGGCAAGGGGCAAATAAATAAAAAAAATGGGCTATACTTTCATGGACATGGTTAAGCAGGTCGATCTTAGAGGGAGGCTCAGGAAGGACTAAGAGACCCTTATATTTTAAACCAAGTCATGGGGGAAAAATTATGGTGGAGATGGATTCAAGGAGGGAATGGCCTATGGAAAATGCTGTGGGAACAGAACTATGAGATAGGAAGGACACCGGAAGGAAAACTCCGAACCCTATCAAAAAGGAAAAGCTCAGCGATTTGGAACTTGGCAAGTATGAACAGAGCTCTGATAAAAGACAACAGTTTCTGGGAAATTCGTGAGGGAGACAAAGTAGATTTTTGGCAAGAAGCATGGCAACAAAGAGGAACCCTGATTCAAGATCCCCAGCTACACGAAATCCATCAATACACAACCCAAATAGTGGAAGACGCGGTAAGAAACTATTGGGTAGGTGAACAAAACAGTTATTGGAGAAAATGGAAGATAAAGAGTGACTGGCCCGAAGCCCCAGAAACCGAGCAATGGACAACCTATCAAAAAGAATTGGCAACTAGGAAAATAGCTATTAAAGAAGGACCAAATATAATAATATGGGGCAAACGCATAAAAGGCATGTTCACAATATCAGAAGGCTACCATATGAAAACAAGAGGAGCTAGAAACGCAGAGACAAAAAAATTGGAAAAGAATTTGGCAGTTAAAAACCTGGCCAAATGTGGCGTTTTTTACTTGGACAGTGCTACACGGGAAAGCCTTGACTTGGGATCAATTAAGAAGGAAAGGGATGCATGGGCCCTCGCGATGTGCGTTATGCCAAAATCAAGAAGAAACCATGGAGCACGTCGTAAATTCCTGTAGTGTAAGTAATAACCTGTGGCAAAATCACCAACAACTTTTTGAGATTACAGAAAGAAATTTAGGGAGCATTAAAATAACAATAGAGCAGTGGAGCAGCAAGCTGTACCGCAACATCATCCTAAACCATGCTTGGAACCTATCAATCAGGTTTCTCCTGTGGAACCTTTGGAAAGCACGAAACAGGGTAATATTCTGCAAAGAAAAAAAGACAAAGGGGAAATCTAGAACCAAATTATGAAAAACATAATAGAAACAATCATTCTGGGAAATTGGAAAGAGGAAGACTGGAAGATGGAAGGAATGGAAACCAACATCATGAACCGACTGGAAATCAAAGCAAAAAACTCAAGAATCATAGGGAAGGAACATGATGCAGGTAAGGTAAGAGCTGAAGAAAGATATAGGAACCCTCCCCAAGGATTTATAAAACTAAACTTCGATGGGGCAGCCAAAGGCAACCCAGGGGAGGCGGGTATTGGAGGGATCTTTAGAGACGACGAAGGAAAGATCAAATGGGCATATGCAATGGACTACTGCATTACCACAAACAATGAAGCAGAATACCACACACTAAATAGGGGACTAGAGATAGCGATACGAGAAGGGTACCAAAGAATGCAGATAGGAGGGGACTCCATGCTGATCATAGAAACCATAAAAAAATTATAGCAAGGAATACTAGTGGAAAAACTAAGCAAAAGCTAGAGGACGGCGTAGGTAATAACAGATGTTGAAAAGCAACTTCAGTGGCTGGCATACACCATCACGTCCCATGTGAAAAGGAAAGGAAATGCCCAGGCGGACCTCCTTGCGAACTGGGGATGCCGAAATAGAGAGCAACAGTTAGACGTGAGTGAAGCAGAGCTTATCCAGAATGAGGAAATGAACCAAATGATGCAGGCAGTCGAAGTAGATAGGCGACATCTAGAGAATTCGGGTGAAACTGATGGGAGGGGAGAAGGATGAGGGCAGGTAAAGGCACGTTGGCACAGATCACCCACGGAACAACAAGGGATGGAAGAAAGGACAAAGAGGACATGGATGATAGAAAAGGGAAGAGAAAGGACTAACCCGAGAAGTGTGGGGGCAGAAATGGAAAGGGGTGGGAGAAGGGAGAACAAGACAGCAGGATCGAGAAGGGATAGCAAGGGAGAGACAAATGGCAATGTGGAGTCAACAAATGGATGGCAAGAGCAGCCGGGAGAAGAAAAACATTAATGAAGCACGGAGGACAAGACATTTGGGCAGCATCCCAAGGAAAGTGGGCTAGAAAGCGAGCCAAGGATGGACGGAAATGGGGACAGCTAGAGGTAACGTTAAGACAGGGGAATATTAAAAGAGTAGAGTATGAGGGAAACCATGCATTTTGCATGTGGACGCGGAAGAAGGAAGGTGGCAAGCGAGAACGCAGCGACTGCAAACGACAGCTGTAGAAGATAGAACAACGCAACCAGGTTGACGGGTATGTTAAATTTCCTTCCCCACCCTTGGAAAAAAGATTTATCATGAAGTATAGAGTAGGCATGAAGGTAGATAGGGATGATCTTCATTATCTCAGTTTCAGTTACAAAGTTAGGGTAGTTTGGGATAGGGAAGACCCCTGGGAATCCATGGCTGGGAAGGGCAGGTATAAAAGTAAGGAGAAGAGAAGAAAGGAAATAAAGGATCCACCTACCCCTGACCCCTGTAACAGATTTAGAGACCCAGGTATCCCAAACCCTAAGCCTCTACCTACTGAGGTGCACCCTGCGAGGAGGGAAAGGAAAACCTGGAAAAATCGAGAGCGGAACAAGGAGCATCTCATAGGGAACAGACAAACTGAAGAAAATTGGGAGGGGTACTCTGGACCAGAGGATTCCAAACTAGGGATAGGGATATGAAAGCCTAGGAGAGATATGAGGGGACGTGAAAGAAAGGCGGATCAGCCATCCCTGGAAAAGTATGCTAACTCTCATAGCGCATCAGTAAGTGGTGGAAGCTTGGAGCCTGAAAGCACTAGAGAGGCCTTAGTTCTGCATAATCGAGACAGTCACAACACGAGAGGACTTATGATGAGGGGTGGTAGCACTACCCTACTAAATTATATCACTCCAAAGGCTTAAACTGACAACTGCATTTATAATGTGATAGGTCTAACAAACGGTAAGGGGCCAACTACAACCTAGTCAGAACATTCTAAGGATAAGAGCACCAGAATGCTGACAAGCAAAAACATGGCACCTAGGCGCAGTAAGAGAAATGTAAAACAAGAAGAAGGAACAAGCAGCACAGGACATAAAAAAGTAAGGAAATTGAATGATGAGCAAATAAAGAAACTAATTGATGCCTAAATGAAGGCAAATCCGCAGGAAGTCCGAGACCAAATTTGGGGTTGGGAATGAGACTTGAGAAAAAATATAGGAGGCAGAGACATCCCTATGCATAAGTGGGAAGAAATGTTATAGGACCCAGGTACAACAAATGGTTGGCAATCTCTCTATCATAGGACTCTACAATGGTATTGGATAATGAAACATATTGTTGCTCGATCCATGACACTGCATCAGGAACATATGGAATGGGAAGTTCTGAATAGGCAGGAGAGAAACAAGGAACCAGAACTTGTACGAGTGGAAATTATGAAAGAACTGGCGACCATTCAGATAAAAACCTACAGGAACAATCTTGCCTTGGGCCGAATTGAGCAAACTCTGTCGGAGATAAAGTGGAAGATGTTCCAAGAGGGACGAGAGCTCCCAGGTCCAGTGGTAAAGATGCCAAATTCTGGCATGAAGAAGCTGAGCCCGGAAGAGAAGGAAACATGTCAGATAGCCTCCTCAGATGAGGAGTAGGTTATTTATCTTTACGTTTTTTTAATTTTTTTGTTTAAAAGGCCAAAGATAGGAACCTGGGAAATGGACAGCAAAAACAAGATGATATTGATGAACTTGTTTAAATTTTGGAGTGGATACAATGTTGATCGATGGTCCCCTGGTTTCCTTCGGGCAGGTGACTGATCGAAGGTTTGGAATGTAAATTTTGGAAAACATAAATATAGAAAGCATTGTGAGGGCCTAAATCTACCTTAGGTTGAGAAAGGTAGGATCTAGGATAACATCAAACCACGCTTAACTTGGTAGCTAGCCCTACCAGGTCGGGAGAGGGCTCTCTCCTTGTCAATCTTAGCAAAATATGATCAACGGGGGCTTGAGATGACTGATGTGAATACTAATATTAGCCTAGGTATGTTTGCAAAAGAGGTTGATTGAATATAATGATGTTTTGTTGGCTCAAATGGAAAGGCAAATTTGGGTCTGGCGAATGAGGCTCAGTTTTGCAGAGATCTCTATGGGGCAAGGTAGGCAACTGATTTGGCACTTCATATTGAATGAAATTGAGAGATTTAGACAGGTGAGGAGTTGAAGAGGGCAAGAAAACCTCAGAGGTCCTCTTCAAACAGCTGAAAACATCAATAACTAAGCAAATCCTAGGTAGAGCACTGCAATTTCAATGGATTCTACCTTTATCCTTGTTTGTTTTAGTTAAGAAGAAGCAAGATAGATAATGGCATACATAAAACACATATAAACTTACAATTTACAGAAGGAAACACAATACCAAAGAAAGATGCCACATGAATCCCATAAAGTGCTGCAAACCCTAGTCTATTCCTTAGCCAAAACTGTTGAGATGAGTATACAATGAAGCTCCAAGCTTTCTCAAAAGTCCAACCATGCTAATGACTGAAAAATCACAAGATATAGACAAAAAATAACTCATCCTAGCCTCTAGGGGTCAAGCTCATGAGTTTAGGAGCTGTTCCAACTAATTCTAAACTGAGAACTACAAATTAGGCAGTGGAACAACTTGCCTCTAGAAACTAGGGAACTGATTCATTCAGTTGCAAACTACTTTTTGATAGATGAATCTACCTCCATGAGTGAAAATTTGACATAATTACATCAAGATCCATCAATTTACATTAAATTACATCATAAGTTTGACATTAAGAAGGAGAAAAGTCAAACTGTCAAGAAACTAGGTGAAAAACAGAGTATTCTTGGTCAAATTGGGCAAAATTTCCCCAATGCACTGCGCTGATTTCCCTATGTATAGTGACTGTTTTCAGCCATTTTGGAGGCCTTTCCAGTTTCCAAATTTGCTCTAATTGTGCTTGTTAGAAAGTTCGGCCTGTCTACTTTCTGGAAAAAGTGGAATTTTAGAATTTGGCCTCCATTTTCCCCTCCAAAACTGAGTTCTTCCAACACTGCTTCCTGTGTGTCAAAATAGGGGTAGTAAGGTCATTTGTTGGGTGTTTTTGACCTTTTTGGGGGCTCAAAACCTGTCAAAATTTCTTGGCCATTAGTAGGCATGAATATATTTCCAAGAAAAATCCAAAGATGTTGATTTTTTGTCATTTGGAGGCCTCCATCAAAAGCAAGCACCAGGTGGTGCGGCGCATTGGGCAAAAAATTCTGAGTTTTATCCCAAAAATTTCAAAAATGTAAAAAGTGTCCCAAATTTTTGAAATTTGGGCTGGGTGTTCCCCATCAAGTGTTGTGTTGGGCCAAGGAAGCCTCAGCCAAAATCTGAATTCTATCCTGCTACTTTCACCTCCTTGATGCCCTTTTCAACTTTGCCTTCAAGCTTCTGATTCTTGCCTTGTAACTCTTATTTCTCGCCATGTAATGATAGGCCATATGCCTCAACATTGTTTTCTCCCTGTTGGCCTTCTCTAACAACTTTTCCAAGTGGATATTAGCTCTCTCAAGCCAAGATTCTTGATCAGCATTGATTTCTTGCTCAAGTGATGTGAGCTTCACCTTCCTCCTTTTGGCAGCTTGCTGGTTTTCTCGTATGTTTTGAAGCTCCATAATCATTTGTTGATCCTCTAGCTGCTTGTTTCTTTGCTCCAGGTACTTTATTATCCACTTAGCTCTTTCTAAGTTGAGGGACAAAGCATTGATGTCCACCTGTTGCTCTTGGATGACCTCCTTGAGCTTTGAGCTTTGTGGGCCCAAATCCGTGTCATCATCCTGAATGAGAATGAAATCGGTCTCCTGCTCACCTGAAGGCCCCTCATCATGTAATGGCCTCTTGCCCTTGTCCTGAACCTACTGTTCTAATGAAGGAAGTGAGACCCCTTCCACCCCGAGTGGAGATAATACTCGCTTTGCTGCTACAAACAACCTTCTAGTGTCCTTTTGATAGGTGACAAACACTGGCACACTAGCGGTCTGTGTCTCATGTCCCTCCTGCTGATATGAAAGTCCACCTGTCTCATGAAAAGCTTTTGGAGGTATCTGAGGAGCCATGAAGAACTAATGAGAGATGAAATCCTCCCATGAGATGCCCTGCAAACCAAGCTGATCCATGACCAAAATTTTGATGAGTGAAAAATGATATATATTGTTAAACTGTTGTTGAGGAGTCTTCTATTGTACTAGGGTGGTCATCTTCTCAATATTTCGGCACATGAAGTAGGGGAGATTCATCATTCTCACCCTGGTAAAGTGTATCAAAATTCTGATATGATAGGCATATAGGCGAGAAAACCGGCCCTCACAGCTCAAATACTTCATTATGAGTTTCATCAAGGGAGCATATGAGTCTTTCAAGTACCGAAAAGGAAAAACTCTGTTGAGCTATCTCAAATAACCGAGCTTGTTGTATGTCTCATAATGTTCCCTGTCAATTTGCTTCCTTTTATTCCACTGCTCTCAGACATTTGGAATGCTGGTTGCTAGAGAAATAGACTCTAGTGTCAAGGTGAATGTCACACCATCTAGAGTGGTTTGGCCATTATGTAGATGAAGCACAAACAACTGGGCTAACTCATGATGATACTGGACTCTAGCAACCGTCTCACAGAACTGATAACAGGATTGGTGTTGGAAGCATGTGATAGCAAGAGGGCAGGCCTGGAGCGTGGCAAGTGAAGTAGGCTCTTCTCGTATATGTTTTCCACCCTTGTGAGGTTTCCTTGGTGTGTGCATTTCTATAGGAGAGTCATTGTGTGTCTCTTCATCTCGATCATATGAAGGATCAGATTCCATGCTTGCTAATGTGTGAGTTTTCTTGATGAGTATGAAGAGATTTATGGTAACTTTAGTTTTTTTCCACGAAGGGTAAGAATGTATGAGGGACTGTCGAGGGAGAGGGTATGAGGGGTTTTGGGAATATTATGACAAGTTTTTTGGGAAATAGGGGGTTTAGGGAATAGTATGTAAGCTTAGGGACAGCAATTAGGGTTTGGGGATTTTGTAGTTAGGATTTGGGAAAATGAGAATTGGGGATAGGGGTGAATGACTTTTTGTTTTAGGAATATGGAAGTTAGGGAATGAGTGGATGAAATTGGGAAACAAATGGAGGAATCAAAAAGTGAGGGAGTGGTGGAGTGAACTTGGCAGCAAAATCACAAATACAAACCCTAGGCAATTGTTTTTTGAGAAATTGCAAAGAGGTAGGGTTTGAGTTTTTTCACACTAAACCACCATAAATTCTAAGAAGAACTCTTTCACTTAGCAAGGGAAGAGCTGTAGACTTACTTGCACACCATTGGATTGAGCAAATTTAGAAATTTGAGGGAGTTTGTGGTGAAATCGGGCTTGGCAGCTCTATGCGCCGCACCAGAAACCCAAGGCACCATGCCTCCTGTATGCATTGCGCTAGTATAATTTTAACATTGTGGAGGGCGATTCAATGCACTGCACCACTTGTATGTGCCCCGCCTCTCACCCAATGTGGCGGGCCCACAAACTTGCACAGTTTTACTCCAAGCTTGCTTCCTTTGCTCAACATGGCCTTCTCTTGCTCAATCTTTCTTCTTTGAATGTCAAGGAACTTTTTGAATTATGAAAATGATTTATATACAAGAGATTTTGATTTTTCATTCATGAAACCCACTTTTATAATGTTTGCATTGTAACTTACTTTTTCAACTCTGTTTTTTGGGCCGCTTACTTTATTTGCACCTTTGATGAACTGAATGACTTGATTTTTTGTTTGTCTTGCAGGGGATGGAGCAGCTGAAGCTTGGCAAGGTGACCAGGGTTGCCACTGAAGTTATTTACATATGAAAGAACTGAAATTACATAAATTTATAATAAAAACCTAAAATACTCTTGTTATGCTCTTAACCTGCAAGACGATTACCAGAATACCAAATATGCGAAAAAATATACCCAGAACATAGAGTAGTGAGAAACAAGAGCAAGTATTTTATTATTCAGAAAGCAATGTTCACTTGCCTATTCGAGGGGGAAACCTTTAATAGAGCAAAGCTCGATTACAAAATAAGTCATGATGCTCCTCGCATGGAGTCTCTATCCTTTATATATGACTCATACATGCAATACCATGGATCAATACCATGGTTCTTATTAATACCATCTATCTAATACCATGGCCCATTTGCAACTAATTATGGTACCATCATTAATTGCGGGTTAACCACTTACAATTATTAATATGGGCTTTATTGACTCCTTACTTAACTATAACTATGACTCGATCCTACTACATAAATAAGGGGGTTAGGGTGGGACCCTAACATGCCCTCCCCCTTAAGAATAGCCTTGTCCTCAAGGCTGAAGCTGCAGAAACTGCTGAAGAATAGTGGCTGGTTCCCAGGTTGCATCTTCCGGAGAGGTGTCTTTCCACTTGACGAGGACTTCCCTGATCATGCGGCCATGCAGGTGCCGTTCTTGTGTGTCTAGGACCTGTTCAAGTTGGAGCTAGATTGACCCTTCTACATCCAATTCAGGTAGACTGGTTTGAATTCTGCAATTGTTCCCAATCACTTTATTGAGGCATGAGACATGGAAAACTGGATGGATTTTTGCAGTGGGTGGAAACGCTAGCTTGTAAGCCACTTCTCCAATGCGCTGAAGTACTTGATATGGTCCGTAGAATTTTGGAGATAGTTTATGACAACCCTTGTCTTTGAGTGAATTTTGCTTATATGGTTGCAACCTCAAAAATACGTGATCCCCTTCTTGAAATTGGCGCTCTGAGCGATGCTAATCTACCTATTGCTTCATGCGGTTTTGAGCTTGATGAAGATTCTCTCTAAGATGGGCGAGCATGGTTGTGCGGTTTTGTAGGAGTTGATCCACTGCTTGTACCTTTGAGCACCCCTTGATATAAGAAGTAGGGGAAGGAGGGAGTTGACCATAAACTGCTTCATAGGGAGTCACTTTGGTGGTGGCATGATAGTTGGTGTTATACCACCATTCAGCTAGAGGCAACCACTGTACCCATAGATGTTGCTTTTCTGAAGTGAAACACCTAAGGTAGGTTTCCAGACATTTGTTGACGACTTCAGTTTGACCATCCATTTGTGGATGATAGGAAGTACTGAGTTTTAGTTGGGTGCCTTGTAGCCTGAAGAGTTCCTGCCAAAAATTACTGGTGAAGATCGGGTCATGATCAGACACAATAGAAGTGGGCATGCCATGCAATTTGAAAATATGATCCATGAAAGATTGAGCGACCAAAGTCAGTGTAAACGGGTGGGGTAGGGTGCAGAAATGAGCATACTTAGAAAGTCGATCCACAACCACCATGATGACTGACTTTTTTCCTGACTTTGGAAGACCTGTAATAAAAAATCCATAGAAACCTTCGTCCATATAGATGTCGGGATGGGCAACGTTGTAATGTGCCTAGTGCTTTGACTGTCTCCCCTTTGTGGCTTTGACAGACATCGCATTCCGCTTAAAAAGTAAGGATGTCCTTTTTCATGCCTGTCCAAAAAAATTATCTTCTAGTGTGAGCATATGTCTTCTGAAAGCCTGAATGTCCTACAATGAGGGATGAGTGCAATTATGCCAAAATGCGGCTTTTGAGGGTGGATGTTGGTGATATTACGACTCTGTCCTTGTAGCGAAGAATCTCATCCTGTCACGAGTAGCCCTTGGTGGAATTTGGATCGGCCTGCAATTGAGTAATGAGTTGGGAGAGCCAAGGATGTGAAAACCATTCCCTGTGAGCCTCTTCCATCCATTCTGGAATGGGAAGGGAAATTGCGAGCAGGGTACTTTCCTCCTCAAATTGGCGAGATAATGCATCTGCTACACTATTTTCACGCCCTTTCTTGTAAATGATCTCATAATCATATCCCAACATTTTGGCGAGCCATTTATTTTGTTGTGGGGAGGATAAACGTTGCTCCAAAAAATATTTAAGGCTGTGATGGTCTGTGCGGATTTGGAAACGTCGCCCCAGTAAGTAAGGTCGCCAGGTATCTACTGCATGTAAGATGGCCATCATTTCCTTCTCATAGGTAGACTGTCCTAGATTCCTCCCACTTAGTTGTTGGCTTGTGAAGTCCAAGGGTCGACCTTCCTACATTAATACCGCCCCAATACCCGTACCCGAAGCATCACATTCAATGACAAAAGATTTGGTGAAATCAGGTAGTGCTAAGACTGGAGTGGAACACATGGCATTTTTGAGAGCTGTAAGTGCCTGTTGTGCATCATCATTCCAAAAGAATGGATTTTTCTTGAGGAGTTGAGTGAGGGGTTTCACAATGTGACCATAATTGTGGACAAATTTGCGATAATAGCCTGTGAGACCCGCAAATCCTCTCAGGCTCTTCAAGGTCTTAGGTTGAGGCCAATCTTGCATTGCCTGGATCTTTTTGGGGTCCACCTTGACACCCTCACGCCCCACAATGTGGCCCAAATACTCAACTTCTTCCATGCCAAAAGAACATTTGGACATCTTAACAAATAATTTATGCTTGCGGAGCAGTTGCAAGAGCAGATCTACATGCTGAAGATGTGCGGCCCAAGTGCAACTATAGATGAGGATGTCATTGAAGAAGACAAGGACAAATTTCCTGAGATATAGTTTGATAAGGTGGTTCATAAGGCTCTGAAAAGTAGATGGGGCATTACAAATACCAAATGGCATGACCAGGAACTCATAATGGCCTTCATGAGTTCTGAAAGCAGTCTTTGGAATGTTGACTTCCTTCATGCGAATTTGGTGGTAGCCGGAGCGAAGATCCAACTTAGTGAAGAATTGAGCCCCATTGAGTTCATCCAGCAAATCATCAAAAATCGGGATGGGAAATTTATATTTGACTTTCAACTTATTGAGGGCCCTAAAGTCTGGACACATCCACCATTCGCCATCTTTCTTGAGCACCATGACCACTGGTGATGAATAAGGACTAATGCTGGGATGAATGACACCTGCTTCCAAAATTTCCTTGATTATTTTTTCTATTTTATTCTTTTGGGTGAACGAATATCTGTATGGGTGCACATTTGGTGGTTGGGCCCTTGGAACCAAGGTGATGCTATGATCATGTTCCCCTCGCGAGGGTGGAAGCTCATGAGGCGTGTCAAAGACTGGCAGATGGTTATTTAAAATCTGTTGCATCTCAGGATAAATCGGCAGAGAATTGGGTTCGAAGGCCTGGATGGCATTAAATTGAGCTATAACTCCATGATGGCCCCTTTTTAGCAATTTTTCCATCCAATGTGAGCTGATGATAGAGGGAGCTCCCACCTGGAGTCCACGGAGGGTATGTGTGGAGTTGTTCTACTTAAAGCTCATATATAACTCCTAGAAATCCATTGTGATTGGCCCCAGAGTGTGAAGCCATTCAGCACCGAGGAAAATGTTGCACCCTCCCATGTGTATGGAAAACATGTGGGTCTTCAACTGATAATCCCCCATTTGAATTTTGACATTTTCACAATGGCCTTCACATTTCATTGTTCCCCCATCTGCAATTTGGACTTGGAAGTTAGAAACTGCTTGTACAAAACAATGCACTGCTTCCGCGACTTTTTGATGGATGAAATTATGTGTACTTCCACTATCAATCAAGACTACTACTGGGCGATGTTTAATAAAACCTATGATTTTGAGAGTTTGAGGTGAAGAAATCCCTGCCAAAGCATGCAGCGAAATAACTAGTTCGTCAGGGACATTGTCCTTCTGGTTGTCCTCTTCTACCTCCTCCGATTCCTCAAGTGGTGGGGCTTCCTCCGATGAGCTGTAATCAGTGGCATCAATTTGAAAAAATTTAGGCTCCTTGCATTTATGACCTGGGGAGTATTTTTAATCACAGTAGTAACATAATCCCTGCTTTCTTCTTTTTGCCATTTCTGTAGGTGACACCTTTTGAACCTTAAGTGTTTGAGTCGTGCTGTGAGCCTGTGGGGGGCGACCCTTGGCAGTGAAATTTGGGCGAATGGACTGGGCTGCTAACGCACGTTCCACGTTACGAGCTACCTTGCAAGCCTCCAACCATGTGGGAGGGTGGTGTAGTCAGACGTGGGCTTGTATGGCCTCTTTAAGACCGTTGATAAAACATTCTGTGTAGAATGCATCTGGGAGATCCCTAGTGCGGAAAGCTAAGGCTTCAAAGGCTGTAACATATTCATCCACTGTGCCAGTCTGTCGAAGCTTAGTGAGATGACCCAAAAAAGAAGATTCCTGGTCAAAGTACTCTGTAAGAGCTTTTTTGAAGGTGGCCCAAGTCATAGAACTTCCATTGCAACGTTCATGCCATTCCCACCATTGCCATCTTTCATTGTCCAAGTACATGCTCCCCACCATAAGCTGAGTCTCATTATCTAAGATGTTATTCAGATTGAAATACTGCTCCATTTTTGCTACCCATGCAGCCGAGTGAGAACCATCAAATTTATGCATATCCAGCTTGGGAGGTCGCAGATGGGATTGTTGGTGGGTGCCCCAAAGGTGAAGAGGGCGGCTAGACTCACCCTCACTGTGTCCATTGCCAATATACGCCTCCTCGCGGGCTTCCTCCTTGCCTTTAGAGAGTGCGTCAGATAGTTTGTCAGGCTGAGCTTGGATGGCTTGCAAGGATTGTTCAAGTTTGTCGATCTTCTCATTGGCCATAGCTTGAGCTCTAGTTTCTACCATGCACCGATCCGATGTACTTGAAATTTGGGACCGCCTAAATTTTTTTCACTAACAATTGAATGGTACCACCTTGCTAGCTAATCGTCCTGATTCTTATGGCTAACGGAGTTTTACTCTTTGCTTAGGAATACTGCAGTAACCGAATCCTCAAAATGTCAATGCTACCAAAAGTCCTGCGAAAATCATGCCCCAGTATAGGAACCCCACACAACTACTCAGATCTGGTGGATCTGAGAGATCTGAATGGCTGATCGGATAGCACTTATTGGCGGACAGATTGCTGCTACAGATCTGATGGATCTAATAGATTGGAAAGGCTGGTCTGCTAATTCGGAACCCCGGGACTGATGTTTGCTGATGTTACAAACCCCCTTGCGAGATCTGATCTGGCAGAGATTATCCGTGATCCCAAGATAGAAAAGGGAACTATGTTCTCGAGGAGTGTCAAGTGCTACAGATTGCAATATACATAAGGGTCTGACAGTAGTACTTGGCCCAATATTTCAAGGCTCTAACTAAGGAGGATCAACCGTACCCTTAGCCGTACAACCCGACTACCCTATCGTACGAGCGAGTAATCTCTCCGAGTGCTGTTCTCGGTGTACTTTAGCAGCAAGACGACCGACGGTTTATCTATGGTGAGGTTTTAGAGGAGCTAGGGGGCTTCCGATATACCCAGAGGGTACTTGGAAGACAATCCGTGCACGGTTCTGTCTAATGCGCTACTACTCGAAGGGGTACCCACAGGGGTTACAAGGGAGTCCAACAAGCGTGACCACCTCTTGTATTTTCTGTGTGCATGCCTCCCCAAATCCGTAGGTTTATGCGCTCAACCATAGATCCCGTGGTTTAAAGACACCGAAACACGTCTCTAGCCAAAAAAAAAAAATTGCTAAGTAATGGAGATCCCACCTGCCCTGGAAAGTGCTCTGATACCACTTGTTATGCTCTTAACCTGCAAGACGATTATCAGAATACCAAATATGCGAAAAAATATACCCAAAGCATAGAGTAGTGAGAAACAAGAGCAAGTATTTTAGTATTCAGAAAGCAATGTTCACTTGCCTCTTCGAGGGGGCAACCTCCAATAGATCAGAGCTCGATTACAAGATAAGTCATGATGCTCCTCGTAGGGATTATCTATCCTTTATATATGACTCATACATGCAATACCATGGATCAATACCATGGTTCTTATTAATACCATCTATCTAATACCATGGCCCATTTGCAACTAACTGTGGTCTCGTCATTAATTGCGGGTTAACCACTTACAATTATTAATATGGGCTTTATTGACTCCTTACTTAACTATAACTATGACTCGATCCTACTACATAAATAAGGGGGTTAGGGTGGGACCCTAACAACTTTGTTTTTCCTCAAAACAGGGTTTTGAGGAAAAATACATTTGTAAGCAAGTGATTATGAAATTGGTACTGAAACTTTATTCAACCTCCTCATGTGCCTGCTGATCATTATTGGACATTTTGAAGAGATTTTTGATGAAATCCTAGACCTAATGAAACTGAAACCCTAGAAATGACTCTTGCAAATTGAAAGACAAAAGATGATTGCAGATAATCTTGATGTATGGAAATGGGCCAGCAGGTAAAGGACATGAGGGAAAATGTACAGCAAGCCACTATCGTCAGATGATCCATGCTCTTAATGGAATGCATGACTGAGCGAGACACCTAATATGCAATGCGACAAGAGAATTTGATCTCTGACGGAGGGATGAAGATACCGACACTAACATTAGCTCCAATGGGGATGGTAGCTCCTTGGAGGTGCCGAGAACTACAAATCTCTGGGAAAGCAGGCAGTGTCTTCGTCCATTGAACTATGGAGTCAATAACTTCGGCAAACCAAAACCAAACTCTTGACTCAATTTCAGGACTAAAATGTGACTCAAAACTGACTCAATTTCCAGACTGAAATTGACTGAAAGATCTGACTCAAACAAACCAAACCAAAACTAAAATCAAACCTTAGTTTTATAGCCTTCACCTCGGGCCCCAAACTGAAAGCATGAAAATAGTGCACACTTGAAATAGAATTTAAACAAACGGGTATGTACAATGATACACATGACAGCAAAAAACACTTCAAAAGTAGTACCGTTTGAGTAGCCGACCATTGACTAGCCCACCGGGATAGTCTTCACCATTCATTTCTTGCAAAAGGAAAGCATTTTGGCCTCGATATGCAACAATACTATAAGGTCCTTTCCAAAGATTTTAAAAATTTCCATGCTTACCTTTCTCTTCGTTTCTTGCATCCCATTTTAGCACTATGTCTTCTATTTGAAACTTGTTCGCCTTTGCTTTTTGGTCATATATCTTCTTGATTCTCTCTTGCAGCTTGAAAGTGTTCTGAAATACCTCCTCTCTAGTTTGCTGCAAATGAATCATTTTATTGATTCTCCGCTACAAATGATCATCTTTGCTTCCCGCTTCTTATAGGAGTTTAACCACCGGGATTGCAAGAGAGGTTGGGAAGACTGTGTCCACACCATACACGAGCTCGAAAGGGGACATGCCTATAGATTTCTTTTGACTTACTCTGTCTGCCCAAAGTGCATTGACCAACTTTTTGTGCCAACTTTTCTTGTTCGTTTCTAGCAGCTTTTTGATAATGTTGACCAAAGATTTATTTGAGGATTCCGCCAATCCATTGCCTTGTGGGTAATAGGCAGTCGAGTGCCCCAAAGTGATTTGATATTTATGACAAAAGTCAATCATTATTTTAGCTTTAAAGGTTGTTGCATTGTTAGTGATCAACTTATTTTGACAGCCAAAACGAGACAAAATGTTGTTTTCAAGAAATGAAATGATTACCAAATCAGTGGCCTGTCTTGTGGGAATCACCTCAATCCATTTGGTGAAATAATCTATCGCTGTGAGGATCCATTTGTACTGCATTGAAGAAGAAGGATGGATCTCGCCAATAAAATCCAAACCCCACTGCTGAAATGGAGCACTTACCTCAATGTGCTTGAGTGGTAAAGGCTGCAATTTCCTCCTACCTTGAAAAATCTAACATTCGTGGCAGCTTGTCACCGTTTTATACACATCAGCAAAAAGAGTTGGCCAATAATATCCCGCTCTCAAAATTTTATTGGCTGTTGTCTTCAAAAAAGATGGCCTCCGCAATCTCCCTTGTGAAAGTCTTCCATAACCTGTTTTGCCTCTTCTTCAACCAAACAATTGAGCAAGACACAACCAAGATCTTTCCAATATAGTGCATTATTCATGATACAAAAATTGGCAGCCTTCAATTTCAGGGTCCTACTTTTGTTCTTAGCCATTCTAGGTGGTGATGACAGATTTTGGAGTACATAAACAATGTCCGAATACCAAGGAGAAAGAAGAAAAATTTCTGATACCTGAGCGGGCAGACTCTCTTCATCCTTCTCGGACATAGAAACAATGATATTAATATCCAAGGCATGCAAATTTGACTTAGCCATTATTTTAGCCAGCCCCTATCCTTTGATGGGCTTTGTCGGTTTGATCTCCACATCATATTCCAACAAGGCAGCAATCCATTTGCCTCTTCTCCCCTCTGGATCTGTTTGCACTAAGACATCTTTAACAGTGGTGTTATGGACATAAGCAAGGATGTGAGAATGTAGAATATAAACTCAAAAGTCTTTTAATTCCTTTTCTAAATCGAGAGCTTGCTTCGCAATAATATTGTACTTTAATGCCGCATCTCTTATGGTCCTGCTGAAATATGCAATTGGTTTCTCAAGCTGGTCTCTTTTCTACATCAAGAGTGCTGCTATAGTACGATCCGAGGCAAATGGAAACAAAATGAAATCCTAAGTATAGTCTGGGCTGATAAAAACCGGAGCTGAAGAAAGGGCCAGTTTCACCAAATTGAAAGACTTAATTGCTTCCTCAATCCACTTCACTACACTAGCAAATGCAATATCCATCGCCCGCTGAAAGGTTGCACCAGCATTTTTTAATCCGAAAGGCATCTTTGCATAGTGAATAGTTCCCCATGGAGTGGTGAATGTTGTTTTGTCTCTATCATCCTCATGGACCAGAATTTGGTTATACCCGAAATACCCATCAAGTAGCGACATGCGGGAAGCCCCAACTACCCTCTGAAGTATGTGATCCATCTTGGGCAATGGATAGTTATCTTTCAAAGATATTTTATTCAGATTTCTAAAATCAATACATAACCGAATCTCACCTGTTTTCTTGTGCACGGGCACCAAATTAGAAATCCAATCAGAAAATCTTATGGGAACAATGATACCAGCTTTGTACAACCGATTCACTTCCTTCTCAATTGAGGGCAGTAGCTTTGGATTTATTCTTCTTAGCTTCTGACGAAAAGGCTTTTGATTTGGCTTGATCAGGATGATATGCTGAATTATGCTTGTGTCATATGCCTTCAAATCTAAATAATCTCAAGCAAATACATTAGTAAAAGAAGATAGTAAACTAATATACTTTGCTTTTACCTGTGGAGGTAATGCCTTTGATAACTTCACCATTTTAGGATTTTCAGCTAATCTAATGTTCACATCCTCAACTCCTTTCTCGGTTGGCAGCAAGCTCGGTTTCCATGCCACATCATCCTGATCGAACATCTCCTCTAAAGGTATTAGACCTTTAGGAATGATGTTTTCCTTCAACTGCAACACTTCCATCTGATTGACTTCTATATTCACCTTACCATCATCATACTTCACATCAATAGAAGTGTCTTTGAATTTACCTTCATTTTGCAGAAATTCATCGATCTCTTCATCATCTTGAAACACTTTCCAATACCTTTGATTGTCGGGGACAACCGGGCAATGTTTCACATGAATCTCAAACTTCTTGTTTGAATTCATTGGAATTTTCAAATTACTTGCTGCTGTTGCAAGTGAATCTGCAATGACATTCTGAACACGAGGGACACATGTCAAAGTGTAATCTGAAAATACTCTCAAGATATCTAATACCGCATTGTGGTAGGCCCGCATTTGAGGATGCTTAGCTTGGTATTCCCCTTTCACTTGCTTGATAACTAACTCGGAGTCACCATACACTGAAATCCTTTTAGCATTCAACTTTCTAAGAATTTTCAAACCAGCAATTAAAGCCTCATATTCAACCTCATTATTTGAACAGTCAAAAGCTAGTTTATAAGAACAGACCCTTACATTGCTTGGCACTTTGTTTGGGGCGAAAATAGGGCTGCGTATCCAAATGCCAATTCTAGCACCTTCCCTTCCTACCGCGCCATCAAAATCCATGCTCCACAGGCCTGTTTCGTCCTCTTCCAAATGTTGAAACTCTGTTTGTTGTCCATCAATATGTTGTTGCTATCGAAAGGCTGATTGCTCAGTGGTACTATCAAGTCTTTGTCTTTCTTGCTTTAAGACCTCTCTGAAATTTTCAGTGATCTCTGGAATGTCTTCTACTTCAACTACTTGGCTATTTACATCATTAAAGCTATCTGAATACAAAACAAATGATTCTAAATCAGTATGTACA
Source organism: Pinus tabuliformis (assembly GCA_031772625.1). Taxonomy (NCBI): domain Eukaryota; kingdom Viridiplantae; phylum Streptophyta; class Pinopsida; order Pinales; family Pinaceae; genus Pinus; species Pinus tabuliformis. The sequence continues at coordinate 129,010,841 of CM062818.1, forward strand.
TAGTTGATTGGATGATTTACCGATTTCTCCTTGCTAGTAATCATGTACTTCATCTTTTTCTCCCGATATAATTTTCTCATTTGACTGAACACGGGAATAGTAGCATAGGAGAAATCAAGCTGCATTGTCCCTTTAATATTTTCTCCCCAAGATCTGGAAAGAAGCATGCCAAATCTAGGAGGTATATCCACCACAACCACATCCATCAAAACATTTTTAGCCGGAATCTAATCCAAACTGACTGCCAAATCTTTGATTAGACCAATGCATCTTACTCTACTAGAATCAAAGGAATATAGGTCATGATACTTTCTAGCGATATCCAATCCCAATTTCTCCATGATGGCCTTAGGCATGAGGTTATATGAGGCTCTGGAATCAAATACATAGTCATGCACCCTAAGGCTGATGTAAAAAGGAGCTACATCACTATCTTGAGATTGACCTTCCAATGCTGGACCAAAAATCAACTTAGGTCTATCATTCTCCACGTTCACCATATCAGATGATGGATCTAAATTTAAAATCTTAGACACCTGACCTTTGGAGCTGTTGTTCTTCATCAATTCAGTCAAAGGAATAGATACTTTTAAATTAGCAATTTCATTTTCTAAGTTAAAAACTGAAATCTTTTCTACCTCTTTCGTTGAAACATCATTCTTTTCAATTTTCTCCTTTGCTACAATTGGCTGATTGGAACTTTCATTTGCTGATGGCGTTTTGGTGGTAGGGTCAGCTGTCTCTTTTCCCTTTTTTTGCACAATGAGAGAATCATTCTTTGGCGTTGTTGTCTCCTTCCTTTTCTGAATTGGATTTATGGGCACATCTCTACTTCTGAGTGAATATTGTTGTTGTTGGGCTGATAGAGCATTCATGTATCCTCTTTGATATTCATCAGACTCTTCCTCAAGAACAGTTTCATTTGCCAAGATGAAATTTTCGTCCCTTTGTACATTTGAATTCTCAGAATACTCCTCATCTTCAGTAATAAAAATTGGCATATCGTCAGGTGTAAAGAAATGATTCTCCTCTCTAATTACACTCTCCTCATCGTCTGATTTCGGACCATGTACAAAATTCTGCTGTAAGGGTGTCTTCACCTGCTACTGTGCTGCTTGGTCTTGTGCTCGCTGCTCTTTTTGCTTGATTCTAAATTGTGGTTGCTGCTGATCACAAAAGTTGGGATTTATGACTTGTGGTTCAGTCTTGTCAACTGTCAATCTGTCAAACATCTTCTCCATCTTCCGGAGCACTTGATCTAAAGTGAAAACCTCTTCCTTTATTATTACCTTCTTTTCAGCCTTTGTTCTAGCTCTCTTGGCAAGAAGATTAGCTTCAACTCTGACTGCAATTTTCTGCATATCTTCCAAAGTGGTCAGATTTCTTTCTCTTAATTGATAGGCCATATTAGGATCGAAACCATCCGGAAACTTAATCAAAGCCAGCCCCATAGGTGGCCTTATATGATCAGGAATTTCATTGTAAACAGAATTGAATCTAATACAATAATCTTGAACATACTCACCAACATTCCACTTGATGTTCTCATATTCAGAAAGGATCTAAAGAGGATTTTTCTTCACTTCCCAATGATCCAAGAATTGTCTCTGAATATTAGTCAATGTAGTGATACTTGCAGCCGGCAAAGCTCTGAACCACTTCCTCACTTCACCACCAAAGGTTTGTACAAATAGTCTCATTGTCACATTTTCTGCATCAATCTCATGAAGGTCAAAGAAATCTGTCATCCTATCCACATGTTGCTGAGCTGTAACACCGTGAGGAGTGCCATCAAACAATGGAATTTTGCTTTGATAATCGGCGGGCATATCATCCAAATTTTGAGGCAGCATAAGGGGTGCAAATCAAGTAGCCATTGCTCTTGGTGGATTTGCAATCGGTCTTGGGGATGTTGGGGGAGTGGGTGCAGCTGATGTATGGGGTGTATGAGGTGGGGATGGTGGTGAAGAAATTTTGGATGTTTCAGGGGTAGAAGGAGTGGACGGAGGTGACACCACTGCAGGTTTTTGATCAGAGGTACAAGGCTGCACGAGAATGGTGGGAATGAAGGGAGATTTGGTAGGAATTCCGGAGTTAGATGCAATCGTGGAGGACCCAAGGGTTGCAGATGCAGGCTCTAAGAAAGTAGTGATGTTTGAAGCCACAATTGAAGTTTGGAGTTATTTCAAGATATAATCATCAATTGATTTATTGGCCTTTTCAGTTTCAATATCTCTGACAAACTCTGGATTCAGGACAGCAGAACCTACAACACTTTCAGATTTAGTCTCAAAGAGCGATAGATCAAACTATTCTTCAAACTCAAGATCTTCGGGATACTCAAAAACCACAAGACATGAACGAGATTTCAACATGGGAATCACAAAACTTTCTTGGCGAAGGATTCTCAGAATGAGATTAGGATTTTCATACACAGGAGGTGGATCAGGATCTGGATTTGCTCTGGTATATCTTCTGGAAGCCAGTGTTTTATTATTTCCAATAAATCAAATGGACATTATCAACTTGTTCAGCCTATCAAATGCTAAACTTATCATCCAAAAGCTTAGAATTATCAAATGTACTGGGGCAATTTTCAAGTTAGATATTCCATTTATAAGACTAGACCGGAGATTGACTGAAGTAGCTTTTATCTACTTGCGCTAATGCAAAGCAAAAGCGTTTCGAAGGCTACCTAGCTAATCTTCAAATTCTGTTTGTAGTTTATAAAATGAAGAACACTAACAAACAAACAATTTCTTCCTTAGTATGGTCGCCACTATGTTAGGGCCTAAATCTACCTCAGGCTGAGAAAGGTAGGATCTAGGATAACATCAAACCACGCTTAACCTAGTAGCTAGCCCTACCAGGTCGGGAGAGGGCTCTCTCCCTGTAAATCTTAGCAAAATATGATCAATGGGGGCTTGAGATGACTGATGTGAATACTGATCTTAGGCTAGGTATGTTTTCAAAAGAGCTTGATTGAATATAATGATGTTTTGTTGGCTGAAATGGAAAGGCAAATTTGGGTCTGGGGAATGAGGCTCAGTTCTGCAGAGATCTCTATGGGGCAAGGTATGCAACTGATTTGGCACTTCAAATTGAATGAAATGGAGAGATTTAGATCGATGAGGAGTTGAAGAAGGAAAGAAAACCTCAGGGGTCCTCTTCAAACAGCTGAAAACATCAATAACTAAGAAAACCCTAGGTAGAGCACTGGAATTTCAATGGATTCTACCTTTATCCTTGTTTTTTTTAGTTAAGAAGAAGAAAGATAGATAATGGCATACTTAAAACACATATAAACTTACAATTACATAAGGAAACACAATACCAAAGCAAGATGCCACATGAATCCCATAAAGTGCTGCAAAGCCTGGTCTATTAATTAGCCAAAACTGCTGAGATGAGTATTCAATGAAGCTCCAAGCTTTCTCAAAAGTCCAACCATGATAATGACTGAAAAATCACAAGATATAGACAAAAAATAACTCATCCTAGCATCTAGGGGTTGAGATCATGAGTTTAGGAGCTGTTCCAACTAATTCTAAACTGAAAACTACAAATTAGGTAGTGGAACAGCTTGCCTCTAGAAACTAGGGAACTGATTCATTCAATTGCAATCTACTTTTTGATAGATGAATCTACCTCCATGAGTGAAAATTTGACATAATTACATCAAGATCCATCAATTTACATTAAATTACATCATAAGTTTGACATTAAGAAGGAGAAAAGTCAAATTTTTAAGAAACTAGGCGATAAACAGCGTATTCTTCGTCAAACTGGGCAACATTTCCCCAATGCGCCGCACTGATTTCCCTATGCATAGCGCCTGTTTGCAACCACTTTTGGAGGCCTTCCCGGTGTCCACATTTTCTCCAAGTGTGCTTGCTGGAAAGGTCTGTTGTCTACTTTCTACAACAAGTGGAATTTTTGAATTTGGCCTCCATTTTCCCCTCCAAAACTGAGTTCTCCCAACACTGCTTCCTGTGTGTCAAAATAGGGGCAATAAGGTCATTTTTTGGGTGTTTTTAACCTTTTTGCAGTCTTAAAACCTGTGAAAATTTCTTGGCCATTGGTAGGCATCATATTTTTGCAAGACAAATCCAAAGATGCTGAGTTTTTGTCATTTGGAGTCCTCCATCAAAAGCAAGTGCCAGGTGTTGCGGCGCATTGGGCAGAAAATTCTGTGTTTTAGCCAAAAAATTTCAAAAATGCAAAAAGTGTCCCAAATTTTTTAAATCTGGGCTGGGTGTTCTCCATCAAGTGGTGTGTTGGGCCAAGGAAGCCTTAGCAATACCTGAAGTCTATGTTGCTCCTTTCGCCTCCTTGATTCCCTTTTCAACTTTGCCTTTAAGCTTCTGATTCTTGTCTTGTAACTTTTATTTCTCGCCATGTAATGATAGGCCATATGCCTCAACATTGTTTTCTCCCTATTGGCCTTCTCTAACAACTTTTCCAAGTGGATATTAGCTCTCTCAAGCCAAGATTCTCGATCAGCATTGATTTCTTGCTCAAGTGATGTGAGCTTCACCTTCCTCCTTTTGGCAGCTTGCTGGTTTTCTCGTATGTTTTGAAGCTCCATAATCATTTGTTGATCCTCTAGCTGCTTGTTTCTTTGCTCCAAGTACCTTATTATCCATTTAGCTCTTTCTAAGTTGAGGGATAAAGCATTGATGTTTTCCTGTTGCTCTTGGATGGCCTCCTTGAGCTTTGAGCTTTGTGGGCCCAAATACTTGTCATCATCCTGAATGAGAATGAAATCGGTCTCCTGCTCACCTGAAGGCCCCTCATCATGTAATGGCCTCTTTCCCTTGTCCTGAACCTGCTGTGCTAATGAAGGAAGCGAGACCCCTTCCACCCCGAGTGGAGATAATACTCGCTTTGCTGCTGCAAACAACCTTCTAGTGCCCTTTTGATAGGTGACAAACACTGAAACACTAGCGATCTGTGTCTTATGTCCCTCCTGTTGATATGAAGGTCCACCTTTCTCATGAAAAGCTTTTGGAGGTGTCTGAGGAGCTGTGAAAAACTCATGAGACATGAAATCCTCCCATGAGATGCCCTGCAAACCAAGCTGATGCATGACCACAATTTTGATGAGCGCAAAATGATATATAATGTTAAACTGTTGTTGAGGAATCTTCTATTGTACTAGGGTGGTCATCTTCTCAATATTTCGGCACATGAAGTAGGGGAGATTCATGATTTTCACCTGGTAAAGTGCATCAACAATCTGATATGATAGGCATATAGGCGAGAAAACCAGCCCTCATAGTTGAAATACTTCATTATAAGTTTCATCAAGGGAGCATATGAGTCTTTCAGGTACCGAAAAGGAAACACTCTGCTAATATGTCTCAAATAACCAGGCTTGATGTATGGCTCATAATGTTCCTTATCAATTTGATGCCTTTTATTCCACTCCTCTTCGACATTTGGAATGCCGGTTGCTAGAAAAATAGACTTTGGTGTCAAGGTGAATGTCACACCAACTAGAGTGGTTTGGCCATTATGTAGATGAAGCACAAACAACCGGGCTAACTCATGATGATACTGGACTCTAGCAACCATCTCACAAAACTGATAATAGGATTGGTGTTGGAAGCATGTGATAGCAAGAGGGTAGGCCTGCAGCTTGGCATGTGAAGTAGGCTCCTCTCGTATATGTTTGCCACCCTTGTGAGGTGTCCTTGGTGCGTGCATTTTTTTAGGAGAGTCACTGTGTGTCTCTTGATCTCTTTCATATGAAGGATCAAATTCCATGCTTGCTAATGTGTCAGTTTTCTTGATGAGTATGAAGAGATTTATGGTGATTTTAGTTTTTTTCCACCAAGGGTAAGAATGTATGAGGGACTGTGGAGGGAGAGGGTATGAGGGGTTTTGGGAATATTATGACAAGGTTTTTGGGAAATAGGGGGTTTAGGGAATAGTATGTAAGCTTAGGGACAACAATTAGGGTTTGGGGATTTTTTAGTTAGGATTTGGGAAAATGAGAATTGGGGATAGGGGTGAATGAATTTTTGTTTTAGGAATATGGAAGTTAGGGAATGAGTGGATGAAATTGGGAAACAAACGGAGGAATCAAAAAGTGAGGGAGTGGTGGAGTGAACTTGGGAGAAAAATCACAAATACAAACCCTAGGCAATTGTGTTTTGAGAAATTGCAAAGAGGTAGGGTTTGAGTTCTGTCACAGTAAACCACCATAAATTCTAAGAAGAACTCTTTCACTTAGCAAGGGAAGAGGTGTAGACTTACTTGCACACCATTCAATTGAGAAAATTTAGAAATTTGAGGGAGTTTGTGGTGAAATCAGGCTTGGTAGCTCTATGCACCGCACCTCCTGTATGCGTTGCGCCAGTATAATTTTAACACTATGGAGGGAAACTCAATGTGTCATGCCACTTGTATGCGCCGCACCTCTCACCCAATGCGCCGCGCCCATGAACTTGCACAGTTTTACTCCAAGCTTGCTTCCTTTGGTCAACACGACCTTCTCTTGCTCAATCTTTCTTCTTTGAATGTCAATGAGCTTTTTGAATTATGAAAATGATTTATATACAAGAGATTTTGATTTTTCATTCATGAAACCTACTTTTACAATGTTTGCATTGTAACTTACTTTTTCAACTCTGTTTTTTGGGCTGTTTACTTTATTTACACCTTTGATGAACTGAGTGACTTGCTTTTTGTTTTCCTTGCGAGGGATGGAGCAGCTGAAGCTTGTCAAGGTGACCAGGGTTGCCACTGAAGTTATATACATATGAAAGAACTGAAATTACATCAATTTATAATTAAAACCTAAAATACTCTGTTTTTCCTCAAAACAGTGTGTTATGAAACCAGCGCAAGAAAAGATAGAAAAGATAGATCAACGCCTTAGAATTTAGCCTCTTCGAGGGGGCAACCTCCTTTACATTACATAAATGAACAATTCTTGGATGATACAAATGACAAAACCTCCTTTCTATATATAGGAGTCTAAGGAGTCACAATATAATCCAGCCGACCTAACAATAATAATATAAAGCCACAAAAATAACAATAGAGGGATTATATGGGGCACAGAAATAACAATATGGGGGTAATAGGGGCACAACAATATAAATAAGGGGTATAACTACAATAATAATGGGGTAATCACTAGTATTATAGGGACCCAACATGCCCCTCTCCTTCAAAAAAGTGTTGTCCTCAACACTTGAGTAGTTCTGGATACTTCTGCATAAAATTCTCATCCTCCCATGTGGAATCTTCAGCGGATAAGTTCTTCCACTTGATAAGATACTCTGAAATTGATCGATTTCGTAGCTGTCGATTTCTTGTTACTGTGACTGCTTCCGGTTCCAATATAATTTTTCCTTCCTCATCAAGTTCTGGCAATATTGTTTGAATTGGGAGCTTGTCACCTATAACCTTCTTTAAACATGAAACATGGAAGACTGGGTGCAATCGAGAAGCTGCAGGAAGCTCCAATTTGTATGCCATAGTACCAATCTTTTGCAACACCTTGTACGGACCATAATATTTTGGTGATAATTTATTATCCTTCTTAGCTTGCTTTAGGGACATTTGCTTATATGGTTGTAGCCGTAGGAATACCCAATCACCTACATCAAAACTTCTTTCACTGCGATGTTGATCTGCCTGTTGTTTCATTCTATTTTGTGCCAACATGAGGTTATCATTTAAGAGTTGGAGGACTTGTTGTTGATGTTCAATGTGATGTTCCACTGCCTGAACCTTAGAATTTTCTCTTAAATATGATGTGATGGATGGTGGTTGATACCCATAAAGTGCCATAAATGGGGTCATTTTTGTTGCTGTATGGAAGGAAGTGTTATACCACCATTCAGCCAGAGGCAACCATTTGACCCATTGTGTCTGTTTATCAGATACAAAGCAACGAAGATATCCTTCCAAACATTTGTTTACTATCTCAGTTTGCCCATCAGATTGAGGATGATAAGATGAGCTATGAGCTAACTGAGTACCAAGACAAGAAAATAATTCTGTCCAAAAATTTCCAGTGAAAATGGGATCTCTGTCACTTACAATAATCTTTGGGTTTCCATGTAGCTTTTGAACTGTTTCCATAAATGCAGTAGAAACTGTACTGGCTTTAAATGGATGTGATAATGCACAAAAGTGTGCATACTTGGTAAGTCTGTCAACTACCACCATGATGACACTCTTTCCCTCAGACTTGGGTAAACCTGTGATAAAATCCATTGAAACCTCCTCCCAACGTTGGCTTGGAATGGATAAAGGTTGTAATAGACCTGGTGTCTTAATTGTTTCAACTTTATTTTGCTGGCAAACCAAACATTCGGCCACAAACTTTTGAATATCTGATTTAAGGCCATCCCAAAAAAATTCCTTCTTAACCCTGTGGTAAGTTTTTAAAAATCCTGAGTGCCCTCCTAAGGGAGAAGTGTGCAATTCCATAAGAATCTTTTGTTTTAGCTGGGAATTCTTATAGAGGTATAAGCGATCTTTGTACCATAATGAATCATTTTGCCAGCTAAATGTATCAGAAGTACTGGAATCTTGTTGTAGCTTTCGAATAAGTGCCCACACTTCTTCGTCATTCTTCCATTCCTCCCTTGCTTCGTTTATCCAATCTGGTTGGATAACAGAAATGGCACACAACAATGCTTCCACATCCTCATCCTTTCTTGAGAGTGCATCTGCCACCACATTTTGCTTCCCTTTTTTGTAGATGATTTCAAAGTCATAACCCAACATCTTTGTGACCCACTTTTGTTGCTCTTCAGAGGATAATCTTTGTTCTAAAAAGTATTTAAGGCTATCATGATCCGTTTTTACCTTGAAGTGTCTTCCCATTAGGTAGGGTCGCCATTTCTTAAGTGCATGGAGTATTGCCAACATTTCCTTCTCATAAATAGCTTTGCTTAAAAACTTTCCCTTGAATGGACGACTTTCAAAAGCAATGGGTCTTTCATCTTGCATTAGAACAACACCAATTCCATTTCCTGAAGCATCACATTCCACAATAAAGGTTTTTGTGAAGTCCGGTGTAGCTAAGACCGGTGCTTGGCACATTGCCTCTTTAAGATGTTCAAAGGCCTTCCGGAGTCCATGAAAATGAATCTTTCTTCAATAATGTTGTTAGAGGTGCTGCTATTCTCCCATAATTCTTAACAAACTTGCGATAATACCCTGTCAACCCAAGAAATCCTCGCAGATGCTTTATGGATGTGGGGATTTTCCATTCCTTAATGGCTTTAATTTTGCTAGGGTCTACCTTAACTCCTTCATGAGATACAATATGACCCAAATATTCCACCTCCTGGACTCCAAATAAACATTTGGATCTTTTTGCATATAATTGTTTCTCCTCCAATAGTTGTGCAATTACACCTCTTTGCTCCTTTTTTAGAAGTTTTGTCATACCATGAGAGCTGATTATCTTTCCTGGTTTCCCTGCAATACCCCTTAATTCAACTTCCTTTCCTTCCGTAGAAAATTTGATGAAAAGTTCTTGAAAATTAAAAGCTATTGTACCCAAGGATTGTAGCCACTGGACTCCTAGTACAACATCCGCACCTCCCATTGGAATGGAAAGCATTGGGCTAGTCAATACATATTCTCCCATGGATAGCTTGATATTATGGCACTTTCCAGAGCAATTTATTGTTCCTCCATTTGCAATCATCACTTGACACTCTGGTGTTGGATATAGGAAGCAATTCAATTATTTTGCTACCCTACAATGAATAAAATTGTGGGTGCTTCCTGAATCAATCAACACTATTACCTTTTTCTTCTTGATTTGTCCTTCTATCTTGATGGTTTGAGGAGTGGTAATTCCCGCCAATGCATTACAAGATATGGTCGGATTTATTTGTTCTTCATCTAGGCTTTGTTCTTGGAGTATATCTTCTTCTTTTGACCTTTCTTGCTCCTTTTCTTCTTCCTCTTCACAATCTATGTAGAATAATTTCTTTTCAGCACACTTATGACCTTTAGTGTATTTGCTATCACAACTGTAACAAAGCCCTTTTGCTCTTTTTTCTTCCAATTGTTGTGGTGTCAACCTTATAGGTTGTGGAAGACTAGGGGCAACAACACTTCCGTCTTTATAGTTGTGAGTGGTATGCTTCCTGGTTGCCATAATTTTGCTTTCCATTTTTCTTGCTAACTTGAATGCCTTATCTAATGAATCCGGTTCCCAAAGGTGAACATCATGTTGGATATTATCCTTTAAAGACCCTATGAACACATCAATCCTATGCTCCTCTGGAATATCTTTTACCCTTATGTTCAATTTTTGGAACTCCTCAATGTGCTCCATTACTGAACCCTTTTGTTTGAGACTTATCAATTGGCTAAAAAAAGTGTTGCTTTTTGTATCTTCATAATGTGCTATCAATTCTTCCGTAAAAATTTCCCAAGTGATAAATTGTTTACGAGAGCAAAGCCATTGATACCATACAAACTGATTTGGTTCCAAATATACAGTTGCCATACGTACCTTTTGTGCATTTTGCACATTATTGAGATCGAAGAATTGCTCCATCTGTAATATCCATGTAGCGGGATCCTTGCCATCAAACTTCCTCATATCGATTTTTGGAATATGGTGATTCTTCGATCCAAAATTAGCATCTAATCATGATTAACATTTCTTTTGTTCTCATCATGAGTTTCCTTTACTACCTTTTCACCATTAGTGACCCTTTCTTGTAGCAACTTCTTCAATTCTTCCATATCTGTCTTCAAATCTATCTTCAAATCTGCTATATCTCTCTTCAAATCTGTCTTCGAATCACCCATCTTAGCTTCCATGCCCTTTATCTTGGATTCCACGCCACTTATCTTAGCTTCTGTTAGCTTTTGTGAGCGTGACATTTGTTGCACTTGTTCTTGTAATTTTGATATATCATGTAGCATTTCTTCTTCTTCTTCATGAGTCATGCTAGAGCTTTCAGGTTCCTTACTAGGTGTTTGAATTTTCTTTCCTCGGGGCATCAGTTACCGATAATAATGCTTTACTATGCCCTTTTAATTCCGTTAAACCAAGTTTACACAAAAATTTAAAAAATAAACTACACACCTTTTTTCACTTTATAGAAGCCTGATATTGAATCTGATGTATCTCTGTAATTTTGGATCATCCATTTATGAAATTGCTACCTATAGTAGCCTTCTGCGTCCTCTTTCCAATGCCACAAGTCTGAGCCAAATTGGATTCTCCAAGGAAGAGTTATGTGAAATCTCCCACAGTGACTTGCTTTTAGACTGGTTCAGTAGAGCGAACTTGTACGACATGCCACGAGTCATTGTTTCAACCTTTGAATCTGAAACACACACACAAGAAACTATAGTCCGTCCTCTTTCTGTAAGTTTTTACGAAATTTCAATCCGATCTTCAAAGAGAGAGTTATGACGATTTTCCCCAGGTCACCTGTTTTGAATATAATTCAGAAGTCTGCAAAAAGGCCAACTTCCTCAGATCATATCTACGAAAATATCACACGAAAAATCTCTGAAATTTTGACCCAAGGTTCAGCGCCAATTCTTCTCAAATGGGTTTTTTTTGCGACTTCTGAAACGTCATAGAAACAAAGTTATAGCGAAAAGGCCATGATGACCTGTTTGGAGCAGCGAAACCCTAGAATCCAAAGCTCTGATACCAAATGTTATGAAACCAGCTCAAGAAAAGATAGAAAAGATAGATCAACGCCTTAGAATTTAGCCTCTTCGAGGGGGCAACCTCCTTTACATTACATAAATGAACAATTCTTGGATGATACAAATGACAAAACCTCCTTTCTATATATAGGAGTCTAAGGAGTCACAATATAATCCAGCCGACCTAACAATAATAATATAAAGCCACAAAAATAACAATAGAGGGATTATATGGGGCACAGAAATAACAATATGGGGGTAATAGGGGCACAACAATATAAATAAGGGGTATAACTACAATAGTAATGGGGTAATCACTAGTATTATAGGGACCCAACACAGTGTTTTGAGGAAAAATACATTTCTAAGCAAGTGACTATGAAATTGGTACTGGAACTTTATTCAACCTCCTCATGCGCCTGATGATCGTTATTGGACATTTTGAAGAGATTTTTTATGAAACTCTAGACCTAATGAAACTGAAACCCTAGAAATGACTCTTGCAAATTTAAAGACAAAAGGTGATTGCAGATAATCTTGATGAATGGAAATGGGCCAGCAGGTAAAGGACATGAGGGAAAATGTACAGCAAGTCACTATCGTCAGATGATCCATGCTCCCAATGGAATGCATGACTGAGCGAGACATCTAATATGCAATGCAACAAGAGAATTTGATCTCTGACAGAGGGCTGAAGATATCGACACTAACAAGCACTACCTTGTTTACAAAAAAAAAAAACAGTTACCCATTTGATTTCAATAAATTCCTATTAAGTTTTAAACATTAAATTAGAAAAATAATAATTTTTTTTAATGACAATAAAAACAACTAATATTTTATTTATTTGGATTTATTTCTATAGGTTTTTACCGTTTGGCTACTGCTATCAATGTTCGCAAAGAATCAGGTTGTTGCCTACAGTTTCTTAACATGTATAGAATAAAAGCACCTAGGCATTGCTTCACATTACATTAAGTTGTCCTGCTTAACATGATGGTTTCATCCAGGAAGCTAATAAAGAGCGACTGTGAAGGGTTTCTAAGAGGCCTCTAGAGAATCCAATTCAATGGATGGGCATCGTCCAGTGAGGAAATTCCATCGGATGATATGGCTTGACAATTGTCACACTACTCATATCACAAAGCACAGATCGCTTTTCAGAGACACGGCGGGTTTAGCAATTGTATGATTATTTTATTTATTGAATTGCGTGGAAGAATTTTATTTAACATTTCAAGTTGAAATAGGATAATCGGTAAGCTAATAAAGAGCTATTGTGAACAGTTTCTAAGAGGTCTCGAGGGAAGCCAATTCAATGGATGGGCATCGCAAGTGAGAATTTGGAAGATGTGGTAGTTGTATCAATATTTAAAAAATCAGAATGTTGGAGTTTTTGAAAAAAAATTAATGGTAGAAATAGATTTAGTGTTATGAAATTTTTTTTAGGGGTATCCAAAATTTTTATGTTTGACTGCTGTAATTTAGATTTTCAAAAAATTTTGCTGGAATTTATCATATTCTTACTGGAATTTCTATTATTTAACGAGCTAATTTGTGGTCTTTTTAAACTATAACCTTACTAATAGTTTTCCTGACAAAATGGTGAGTCATCCTATGATTTTTATGTCACTGGCAAGTGAGGTTGGTATATTAATTTGGTCTTTTTAGGTGAATATTTTGCCTTAGCGATAATATTGAAAATCATACTTTTTTGTTTTTCTTTCTTTTTTTGAAACACAAGTCATCATATTATTTTCAAAATTTACATGACAAAAACATACTAGCTACTCAGCGAAAATAACTTTGCATGCACACACTCTAAATTCCACTTTTCCCAAAATATGACCTAAATAGAACTCACTCAACTTGAGTTAGTTAACTAACTCTCCAAATTTAGCCAACCCTTGGATGCTGGACTAATTACAATTTGCAACACTCCAATTTGTTGGAAAAGTAGAGAGAAAAAACACAAAAATTAACACACACAAACCATAGGAGTTGTTTGGCTTTTGTTGATCATAGAAACTTGATTGATACAATGAACCCAATGAAAGGTATTTATATTTTCAACTCAACATACACACTCTAAATTCCACTTTTGCCAATTTTTCCAAAATATAATTTAATTTGAACTCACTTGACTTGACTCAGTTAACTGAATCTCCTAAATTTAACCAACTTTAAAATGTAGGAATTATTAGCACAATTTTATTTTTAGCTTTCTAATGTTTAGAGTAATTTGTAGTTTTCAAGGTGCTGATGTCAACCAGTGATTACCAAAGCTATCGAACCCAAGACAAGTCCCTTCTTCCGCTTTTGTTTTCCAAATAAATGTAAAGTGTAGTTGCACAATTTTGCCGATAACCATGCAGCTGAATGTCCTTGCGTAGCCTTAAATAAATTAAAGTTCCATAGCACATGTTTAGCAAGTTCGATATCTCAAAAATAGATGCCGACAACTCCAAGGAGGAGCAGCTGCAAAAGGCATGCCTGGAGCTACAATCCCAACAATCTCATTCTTCAGCCCTGGTGAACTTCATCACCCAATGGAAGCAGCGCGCTTCGAAGTGCTGGAAACATATTAAAAACTTAGAGAAAAAATATGTGGCGGAAAAGAGCACTGGAAACCTTGATTTGACATCAAGGAAACAATTCGCCGCATAAAAGAGCATTGGAAATCATATTTAGATATTGGAGAAAATTTTTGTGGCAAAAAAGAACACTGGAAACCCTAATAAGACCTCGACATCCTTAAAACATGACGTGAATCCACGCCCAAAGCTGAAATCTCTATGCGAGAAAATGGATGGCGAGGGCCTTAGGAAGTTCTTGGCTAATTCGCTGAAATCTCTATACGACAAAGTGGATGGCAAGGGCTTCAGGAAGTTCTAGGACAATTCCCGTGAGATCAGGGTGATCCGTAATGAAGTCCCTGTGACACTAAGATTTGCCCTGGACCCGATGATGCTGGTTCTACAGACCTTGGATATTTATTATCCTATCGATAATGACTCGAAACAACCTATGAGCATTGATACGCAGACATATTCCATGATCAGATTAGGAAAGGTACATGTTTTTTTTGGAGGTATATGGTATACTATTATTGGTTATTTTACTTAAAGCGGAGATATCCTTGATTGTTGGATATTGAGGATAATTATAGTTTACTGGATTTTTGTTTATAGTGGAGGGAAGAATAGGGTTTTGATTTTAAATTGTAAAGGGTTTGAGGGTTCTTTTTGGTTCAAAATGGGGTATTTGGAAATGTGAGTTTACGCGGTCGATTTGGGATCCTTAAGGTTACCATTATTACATTTTTACATGACATCTGTGCCTACACCATTATTACATTTTTACACCACAGTGCTTGGAGAGTTTGTTTTTTACGCTGGACCACAGTGCTCGAAGAGTTTTCTTTTTACGCCAGAGTTCTTGGAGAGTTTGTTTGAATTCTTTATGGAGTTTATGGCATTGAATATGGAGGAAACTAGAATGCTCGCAAGAAAGAGGGAATTGTCGGGAGAAAAACTCAGAATGCTCGCAAGAAAGAGAGAATTTTTGGGAGAAAAACTCAGAGCAATGTGGCACCAGCAGCAGAGACGGACTTGGATGCCCTCTACAATTTTAAGCAGTTGCAGTCAACCAACCAGGGTAGGAAACGGGGCAGACCCCAACTATGCGGTTCCAGTGCTTCAACCCACTAGAGAATTTAAGAAACATCAATTGGAGCAGTGGCCTGCTTGTGGTCACTAAGATTCATCTTGTGCAAATGCTAAAACTTGAGGAAGAGGCCACGATTCAGAGTAAACCATTAAAAGCCTTGGAGATTCCCGAGGTTAATGGCGAGGTAGAAAATGAGTGTCCTTACTATAACAATTGCAATGGTTGCCCAGTCACTTAACTGTCTCGCAGATCTCCTATATTTTCTCCTGTGCTTCTGTCACTATTTGTCTTGATTTAGAAACATGGAATTCAAAACCGATGTTGAATTGAAGATTTATGAGAATGGTTGGGTTATTCAAATCAAGGGAAGTATGGATCTACACCTGTAAGAAGAACTGAAGGAGCTGTGTGTGTCCGTGTTTAATGTGCCCAAGGAGTTATTGGCTGTGAAGCCTGAAGCATACACTCCTCAGTCGGTATCTATCAGTCCCTATCACCGCTCGAGATCTGAGCTCTATGACATGGAGAGTTACAAAGTAGTAGCTGCTCGAAGATTTCAGAAAAAAATCAACGGACAGAAGTTTGAGTCTATGCTTGTGGAGGAGTTTAAGAAGCATGAATGGCAAATCCGAAACAGCTATCTCAATTTTCTCGATTATAAGGAAGAAAACTTGGCTTGGATCATTGCATTGGATGTAGCCTTCCTTCTAGAGTGTTTGCAATTTTATGTCAGGCAGGCTGACCAAAACTCTGACGTGGACGTCAAGAAATTGGGGCAAATACTAGATCCGACTAGCACCAGCGCTGCCCATAATTCCATTGTGAGAGATCTGATGATGCTCGAAAATCAGTTGTCGCTCTTTTTGTTGCAAAAGCTTTTGGAATTGTAATTGGGTTCTGAAGCAAAGGCAAAAGAGAGACTCTCTACCTTGCTAAGGCTTGTGTGCCAGGAATTATTGCCTCTCACCTTCAAGCTATTAGGGTCCCACCCTAACCCCCTTATTTATGTCATGGGATCACGTCATAGTCAAGAGTCAATAAAGCCCATATTAATATTTGTAAATGGTTAACCCACAATTAATGATGGGACCACAGTTAGTTGCAAATGGGTCGTAGTATTAGATAGATGGTATTAATAAAACCCACGGTATTGGCCCGTGGTATTGCATGTATGAGTCATATATAAAGCATAGAGATTCCTTACGAGGAGCATCGTGTCTTATTTTTTAGTCGAGTTCTGCTCTGTTGGAGGTTGCCCCCTCGAAGAGGCAAGTGAACATTACTCTCTGAATAATAAAATCATTGCTATTCTATGTTCTGGGTATATTTTCTTCGCATATTCTGTATTTGGGTATCATTTTGCAGGTTAAGAGCATAACAAGTGGTATCAGAGCACTTTCCAGGGCCGGTGGGATCTCCAATTCTTAGCAAAAAAAAATTTCGGCTAGAGACGTGTTCCGGCGTCTTTAAACCACAGGATCTGTCGTTAAGCGCATAAACCTGTGGATTTGGGGAGGCATGCATGCAGGAAATACAAGAGGTGGTCACGTCTGTTGGACTCCCTTGTAACCCCTGTGGGTACCCCTTCGAGTAGTAGCGCATTAGACAGAACCGCACACGGACTGTCTTCCACGTACCCTCTGGGTGTATCGGAAGCCCCCTAGGCTGCCTTGAAACCTCGCCATAGATAAACCGACAGTCGTCTTGTGGCTACAGTACACTGAGAATAGCACTCGGAGAGATTACTCGCCTGTACAATAGGGTAGTCGGGTTGTACGGCTAAGGGTACGGTAGATCCTCCTTAGTTAGAGCCCTGAAACATTGGTCCGAGTACTACTACCAGACCCTTATGTATATTGCGATCTGTAGCACCTGACACTCCTCAAGACCATAGTTCCCTTTTCTATCGGGGGATCGCACATCATCTATATCAGATCCGCTTGTGCAAAGGAGTGCAGTAGCAGCAACAGACATCAATTCCGTCGTCTCGAGTTCACAGATCAGTCATTCTGATCTATTCGATCCAGCCGATCTGCAGCAGCAGTCTGTTCTGCAGCCCAGAGCTATCCGATCCGCCATTCAGATCTCTCGGATCCACCAGATCGGAGTTGTTGTGAAGGGTTCCTATACCGAGGTATAATTTTCGCAGGACTTTTGGCCGCATTGACATTTTGAGGATTTGGCGACTGCAGTATTGATCAGGAAGGAGTAAAACTCCATTAGGAGTTTTCCAAAAAAAAAAAAAAAAAGTCTGAGATCTTCCGGGGTGCTTATTGGTGATCTAGCCCATCAGAATCAGGACGACGAGCTGAGCACGGTGGTACCATTCAATTATTAGTGAAATTTTTTTCGGCGGTCCCAATTGTTCATCAGGTTGGTGTATGGTAGAAACTAGAGCCCAAGCGATGGCCAATGAAAGGATGGGCAAACTTGAAGAATCGATGCAAACCCTCAACAATAAGCTTAACGGACTATGTATCCAGGTCCAGCAATTAATCCCGAAGGGCAAGGAGCAAGCCCACGAGGAGGCGTATAATGGCCATGAATACAATGAGGGTGAGTCTAGCCACTCTCCTCACGTCTGGCACACCCACCAACCACCCAGTCAGCGACCTCCCAAGTTGGATATGCATAAATTTGACGGTTCACACCTGTCGGCATGGATAACACAAATGGACCAGTATTTCAAACTGAATCGTATCTTAGATGATGCGACTCAGCTTATGTTGGGGAGCATGTACTTGGACAATGAAAGGTGGCAATGGTGGGAATGGCATCAACGTTGCAATGGACCTTTTAAGACTTGGAACTAATTTACAAAAGCTCTTCAAAGCTACTTTGAACAGGAGGACTCTTTTTTGGGTCGTCTTACTAAGCTCCGACAGACGGGCATAGTGGATGAATATATTATAGCTTTTGAAGCCTTAGCCTTCTGCACTTGGGGTCTCTCAGATGTGTTCTACACGAAATGTTTTATCAGCGGTCTTAAAGAAGCCATCAAAGCTCAAGTCTTACTGCACCACCCTCCCACATGGATAGAGGCTTGCAAGGTAGCCCGTAACGTGGAACGTGCATTAGCAGCCCAATACAGTCGCCCAAATTTCTACACTAAAGGTCACCCCCCACAAGCTCACAACACGACTCAAACACTTAAGGTCCAAAAGGTGTCACCTGCGGAAATGGCCGAAAGAAGAAAGTAAGGACTATGTTACTACTGTGATGAAAAATACTCCCCAGGTCATAAATGCAAGGAGCCTAATTTTTTTCGAATAGATGCCACTGACTACAGCTCAACAGAGGAAGATCCACCACTTGAGGAACATGAGGCGCTAGAAGAAGACAACCAAAAGGACAATGTCTCTGACGAACCAATTATTTCGTTGCATGTGTTGACAGGGATTTCTTCCCCTCAAACTCTCAAAATCAGAGGTTTTATTAAACATCGCCCAGTAGTAGTCTTGATTGATAGTGGAAGTACACATAATTTCATCCATCAAAAAGTCGCAGAAGCAGTGCATTGTTTTGTACGAGCAGTTTCTAACTTCCAAGTCCAAATTGCGGATGGGGGCACAATGAAATGTGAAGGCCGCTGTGAAAATGTCAAACTTCAAATGGGGGATTATCAGCTGAAAACCCACATGTTTGCCATACACATGGGGGGTTGCGACATTGTCCTTGGCGCTGAATGGCTCCGCACTCTTGGGCCAATCACAATGGATTTCCAAGAGTTATATATGAGTTTTAAGCAGAACAACTCCACACATACCCTCCGTGGACTCCAGGCGGGAGACCCCTCTATCATCAGCTCGCATAGGATGGAAAAATTGTTAAAAAAGGGCCATCATGGAGTGGTAGCTCAATTTAATGCCATCCAGGTAGTCGACACCAAATCTTTGCCAATTCATCCTGAGATGCAACAGATTTTAAATAACCATCTGCCGGTCTTTGACAAGCCTCATGAGCTTCCACCCTCGCGAGGGGAACATGATCATAGCATCACCTTGGTTCCAGGGGCCCAACCCCCAATGTGCGGCCATACAGATATCCATTCACCCAAAAGAATGAAATAGAAAAAATAATCAAAGAACTTTTGGAAGCAGGTGTCATTCGTCCCAACATTAGTCCTTATTCATCCCCAGTGGTCATGGTGCTCAAGAAAGATGGGGAGTGGCGGATGTGTCCCTACTTCAGGGCCCTCAAAAAACTGACAGTCAAAGATAAATTTCCCATCCCGGTGATTGACGATTTGCTGGACGAACTCAATGGGGCTCAATTCTTCACTAAGTTGGATCTTCGCTCAGGCTACCACCAAATTCGCATGAAGGAAGTTGACATTCCCAAGACTGCTTTCAGAACTCATGAAGGCCATTATGAGTTCCTGGTCATGCCATTTGGTCTTTGTAATGCCCCCTCTACTTTTCAGAGCCTTATGAATCACATTCCCAAACCATATCTCAGGAAATTTGTCCTTGTCTTCTTCGATGACATCCTCATCTATAGTGGCACTTGGGCTGCACATCTTCAGCATGTAGATCTACTCTTGCAACTACTCCGCAAGCATAAATTATTTTTCAAGATGTCCAAGTGTTCGTTTGGCATGGAAGAAGTTGAGTATTTGGGCCACATTGTGGGGTGTGAAGGTGTCAAGGTGGACCCCAAAAAGATCCAGGCAATGCAAGAATGGCCTCAACCTAAGACCTTGAAGAGCTTGAGAGGATTTTTGGGTCTCATAGGCTATTATCGTAAATTTGTCCGCAACTATGGCCGCATAGCGAAGCCCCTCACTCAACTCCTAAAGAAAAATTCCTTCTTCTGGAACGAGGAAGCACAACAGGCATTTACCGCTCTCAAAAACGCCATGTGTTCCACTCCAATCTTAGCACTACCTGACTTCACCAAATCCTTTGTCATTGAATGTGATGCTTCGGGGACAGGGATTGGGGTGATCTTAATGCAGGAAGGGCGACCTTTGGCCTTCAGAAGCCAACAAATAAGTGGGAGGAATCTGGGCCAATCTACCTACGAAAAAGAAATGATGGCCATCTTACATGCAGTCGAGACCTGGCGACCTTACTTATTGGGGCGACGTTTTCAAATCCGCACAGATCATCACAGTCTTAAATATTTTTTGGAGCAACGCCTATCCTCCCCACAACAAAATAAATGGCTCGCCAAAATTCTGGGATATGATTATGAGATCATTTACAAGAAAGGGAAAGACAATAGTGTAGCAGATGCATTATCTTGCCAATTTGAGGAAGAAAGTACTCTGCTAGCAATTTCCCTCCCCATTCCAGAGTGGATTGAAGAGGCTCGCAAGGAATGGTTTTCACACCCCGGGCTATCCCAACTCATTTCTCAATTGCAGGTAGATCCAAATTCCACCAAGGGCTACTCATGGCAGGATGATATTCTTCGCTACAGGGACAAAGTCATAATAGCACCAACATCCACCCTCAAAAGTCGCATTTTGGTAGAATTGCACTCATCTCCCATTGCAGGATATTCGGGCTTTCAGAAGACGTATGCTCGCACCAGAAGATCATTTTTTTGGATAGGCATGAAAAAGGACATCCTTACTTTCGTAGCAGAATGCGATGTCTGTCAACACCACAAAGGGGAAACCGTCAACACACTAGGCACATTACAAGCATTGCCCATTCCGACGTCAATTTGGATGGAGGTTTCTATGGATTTCATTACAGGTCTTTCAAAGTCCGGGAACAAGTCAGTCATCATGGTGGTTGTGGACCGACTGTCGAAGCGTGCTCATTTCTGCACCCTATCCCATCCGTTTACACCAACTTTGGTCGCTCAATCTTTCATGGATCAGATTTTCAAATTGCATGGCATGCCCACTTCTATTGTGTCTGATCGTGACCCGATCTTCACCAGTAATTTTTTGCAAGAACTTTTCAGGATACAAGACACTCAACTAAAACTCAGCACTTCCTATCATCCGCAAACGGATGGTCAAACCAAAGCCGTCAAAAAATGTCTAGAAACCTACCTTAGGTGTTTCACTTCAGAAAAGCAACACCTTTGGGTACAGTGGTTACCTCTGGCTAAATGGTGGTATAACACCAACTATCATTCCACCACCAAAATGACTCCCTATGAAGTAGTATATGGTCAACTTCCACCCTCCCCTACTTCTTATCTCAAGGGGTGCTCCAAAGTACAAGCAGTGGATCAACTCCTACAACACCGCACAACCATGCTCGCCCATCTTAGAGAGAATCTTCATCAAGCTCAGAACCGCATGAAGCAACAAGTCGACCAGCATCGCTCAGAGCGCCAATTTCAAGAACGGGATCAGGTCTTTTTGAGGCTGCAACCATATAAGCAAACATCACTCAAAGACAAGGGTTGTCAAAAGCTCTCTCCAAAATTCTACGGACCATACCAAGTACTTCAGCGCATTGGAGAAGTGGCTTACAAGTTGGCTTTTCCACCTACTGCAAAAATCCATCCAGTTTTCCATGTATCGTGCCTCAAGAAAGTGATTGGGAACAATTTCCGAGTTCAAACCAGTCTACCTGAATTGGACGAAGAAGGGTCAATCTGGCTTCAACCCGAACAGGTTCTAGACACACGAGACAAGCAACTGCGCGGCCGCATGATTAAGGAAGTCCTCGTCAAATGGAAAGAAACCTCTCCGGAAGATGCAACTTGGGAACCAGCCACTGTTCTTCAGCAGTTTCCGCAGCTTCAGCCTTGAGGACAAGGCTAGTCTTAAGGGGGAGGGCATGTTAGGGTCCCACCATAACCCCCTTATTTATGTCATGGGATCACGTCATAGTCAACAGTCAATAAAGCCCATATTAATATTTGTAAATGGTTAACCCGCAATTAATGATGGGACCACAGTTAGTTGCAAATGGGCCGTAGTATTAGATAGATGGTATTAATAAAACCCACGGTATTGGCCCGTGGTATTGCATGTATGAGTCATATATCAAGGATAGAGACTCCCTGCGAGGAGCATCGTGTCTTATTTTGTAGTCGAGTTCTGCTCTATTGGAGGTTGCCCCCTCGAAGAGGCAAGTGAACATTACTCTCTGAATAATAAAATCATTGCTATTCTGTGTGCTGGGTATCTTTTCTGCGCATATTCTGTATTTGGATATCATTTTGCAGGTTAAGAGCATAACACAAGCTACTCGAGGATTCGAAGATCCATACAATAGAGAGAGGCCACGTCCCGAAGGTGCTGTATTATGATATCATCACTATTCCCAACATTGAAGATCCAAATATTCCAAACGATGAAGAAAAAGAGGAGGTTGTTCCAGGTGAAATGTCCACCCTTACCAGAGCCTTCAGATTGCTATGGACTGCTCTCACCTCTTTAAATATTGGTCCCATTCAATTTCTCACGAAATTGACTCAGAAAGCGCTCAATGGGCGGTTTGTGCAAATCATGCTGAAGTTTCCCTTGCGTCTTCTTTCTCTTCTTGGGAATCTTCTGTTCCGACCGCGTTGAAGAAACCCTTAGCTCTTCTTGTCAACAAAGATGTCACCAATACTGAGGACCAATATTGAGGAAGAGGGAAAAGTGGAAGGGGAAGAATCAACTGTCAAGATCATACCGCCTACTCGAGATGAACTGGCTATTCCATCTATGGCCGATTTATACTCTGTAGGAATCAAATTTGTTCCTACCAATGGCGACCTCACCTCAGTATAATTTGACTAGAAGACTGCGACACTTTACCTTCCGAATGTATGGTTGGACAGCAATACAGAGGTGATCCTAAGAAATCTAGTGGCATTCGAAGCTTCAACGACACCGGGTGTAATGGTTTTCACACGATATACCGATTTCATGAATGGGATGATCGACAGCAAAGAGGATGTTAAATTGTTGAGACAAAGTGGAATTATTTACAACCATCTCCAAAGCGATGGAGAGGTTGCAAGCCTATGGAATAGCATGGGTAAGTGCATTCGACTCACAAAGGTTCGATATCTGGACAACATTATAGAGGGTCTCAATAGATATTATTATAGAAAATGGAATGTCATCGTAATGGTTTTTGTGAACGAATATATATTTGGATCGTGGCAATTCCTGTTTGTGGTAGCTGCAGCGATACTTTTGATCTTCACTTGGTTTTAGGGTTTCTACTTTGTATATGATTGTAAGAAGTGGTTAAGCAATCTAGACTAGGGTACGTGCCATTATCTTGTCATCGGTGTAAGCGTGTTTATAACATTGAAAGTTGCACAACAACCTAATCAGGGATGCCACTTGTAATGATTTTTTGGGATTTCTGTATGTTTGTCCATCCATTATTCTTTGTGTTGCGCTTAAATTATATGCGTAAAAGGGGCAGTCTACCCTAGATTGAGAATACCAGGTATTATTATATACAACCTTTTTCTATTGCGTGTCGACTTTTGGGTATTCATATGAATATGGGTTTCATTGAAGTACCTACTTCATTATTCTTTTTATATTTTACATATGGGTTTCATTTAAGTACAAATATGATTCTGGTTTGATGATTGTTGGAGTTAGATTTCACCAAAGTGATATCACTTTGTATATTTTTTGCAAAGTTGTAAAATGTTTAATAATTCAGTTTTTAAATCAGCCTTGAGAATAATTATTACTAATTAACACTAATATAGTAAATTATTATTAATTAATATTGGGGAAAGTTACCATGGGATTTTATCTTTAAATATATGTCACTCATTATTCTTATTTAAAGAATACTCACTATTTTTATTTAAGGAAATTATGTCACTTAAAATTATTTCGTTAGTAGTTTATAAAAATAGTATTTTACTTTGCTAAATATTTCTAAGTTATTTAAATTTTAAACCATTAACTTGTTAGTAGTTTATAAAAAAAGTATTTTAGTCTTGCTGAATACTTCTAAGTCATTTAAATTGTAGTTTATAAGTATTTTACTCTAAATTTTAAACTATTAACTTATTTCGTTAAAGCAAAACAAAATCTTAACTAAATATTTAATATTTATCACTTTATATCCTATGATTTAATATTTATAAATTAATATAAAATTTTAAAATGGTTGATGGTTGTGATTTACCACGACAGCTTACAAAAGGAAACGTCAAAGGATGATTATGTTGTTCAAAGATTGTGGGATAAGTAAATTGATGATTATGTTGTCCAAGCTCTCTAGCCACATCCTCTCACATGAAGTTATGTGTAGCCCCACTTTCAATAATGTTTTCTTGCTCTAGGGTCAAGGCTATAATAGAAGCCATCTCATTCTATAGGTGCTTCGACCAATTTGCCCATGCATCATTGTAGACTTGCTCCATTATTTAAGAGATCCCCTCAAGTTCACTTATGCCACGAATGTTACCTCATAGTCCGCATGTCCCTCCTTATCTATTCTAATGCATTTATGTGTACCTGCATATCATTCATCCTTTTGATCCAGCATTTTTCAATAGTAGAAACACTCTCTTTTAGTTTGTGGCAATCGTAACATTTTAACCTACTACAACTTACCATGAATTTTCCATCTCAATGTACTAAAGGAAGCTTTATAGTAACACCATATATCTCCCTACTAACACACCTACACCAAGTCTCTATTGCCCTACTCAGAACACTGTAATGATATATCCACATGTCAAGTATTCCAATCCCAATTGTGCTCCACTATCGTGTTTGATGTGACTTACTCTCATAAGTGTGTTGTTAGCACCTCAGTGGTGATATCTTTGATACCAGTTATGACGCCCCTAGAAACTTTGTATAGTTTTAGGTAGATCTCTAGTAATACGGCACCAACATGCTCCTCATTGAAAACCTGACCAGTTCAGTGATATGACACCTAGACTATGACTCACAAATCAACACTTATATTATATGTCTGAATTAAGTTATATATAAAAATATTAAACTTAATCCAAAACCACATTTCGGTGATATGACACCTTTACTACGCCTCACAAATCAACACTTATATTATATGTTTGAGTTAAATTATATATAAGAATATCAAACTTAGTCCAAAACCACATGTATCTTTATCAAATGAATTATTGAATTATGCCCTAACATTACATACACCAAAATATTCAACACCAAAAATTATGGTCAAAGACACCCTTGACGTACTACTTCACCGAAATATTCATAAACTAATCTTGTTTACAACCACGCTTTGATTGACCTGCAAATGATACAATGTACAATGCCAAGGCTTGCCGATCATGCCAACCACATGTCCTACCTGCTGTATAACATGTCATAACACTTCACAATACAAATCTTAGCCCGCACATCTTGTCAGAAAATACAATAGCCCATCGTCTCAGCGCTCAGCTGAACTGTATGAACCTACAATCTAATCCATGTCACAACCCCGGTTCTATTGTAGTGCCTAACACCTTCATTTCAAAATATATCCTCTCTCCTAAGAAACACTATCCTCATTATTTAGCAATCGAGTGTCACCTTCTTTGCTAATGTTTCCTATGTCTTCTTTGTTAATGTTTCATATGATATGTATAGTGTGATAATTACTTTGACTCATGACTCATATAATTCATTAGTATGCAGGGCTATTGTAACATGAAAAACAATGATGGGCTCATGCACACAGGTTTCCACGATGATGGAGACGTTCCAACTGCTCATGCAGCTCATTATTGGCAGGAAGGTAAAAGAGTTTATCACCCATTTTTATCAGCAGATATGCTTGCAACGTCAAGATTTCAACCCTATACATAGCAGAAGGGCGAACGGAAAAGGGACACTGCAGCGGAGGAAAACTACAATTGAATGTGTTCCATGTAATATAGATATAAACAAAACATCTAAAGAAAAGTAATTGCACAATGATTCAGTCCAAGAAAACAAGGTTTTCCACAAACCAATTAAGCCTTTCAACTTTTCGGCTTATTTGCTTATATCAAACATTTATGCAGTGTTTCAACCAATTAGCATTTCATTGAGTATGTATTTACAAATAAGTGATTTTGGGATCAAATCCCACAAAATAATTCTATACCTGCGCTTCAAATTCCTTCAAGCTTTTGGAAGTAAAACCAATGAATTATCAATATAATTTTACCATAATAAAAAATAATTAGAAAGACTTTAGCGAGCTCAAATTGCTCATTAGTTAAGCTTGTACCAACATATCTTCTAGAGAAATTCAACAAGTCCAATTTAATAATCTATCTGCCTCTCTTTATACTTTTGAGGACAATTGCTAATTTTAAATTATGTGGGAACAACCTGCAAGCCAACCAGCCAACCAACCTATGTCCATCGATGTCCATCGAGAACTGCAATGACGGCATCGAGCAAATAAACGGTAAAGAGCGAGCGACACTGATCGTTCACACGGGCTCCACGAAGTTGTTTGAAGGTCAAACGAAGGTTATTATTTGTTTTTCAAAAAACTCACGTTTAATGAGTCGCTTTAATATTATGAGAATTCTTCGGCGTATTATGAGTCGCTTTAATATTATTTCGAAAGAAGCATGGAGTCCTTTCAGTATTATTTGGGAATAGGCTTTATATATTTTTCTTGAAAAAAAAGGGTTTTCATATTCGGGAATAGGCTCTTTATAAAAAAGCTCACGTTTAATGAGTCGCTTTAATATTATTTCGAATGACTTTCAAAAGTATTGAGTGCCTTCAATATTCTTTGGGAATAGGCTTTATATATTTTTCGTGTAAAAAGAGGGTTTTCATATTCAAAAGGAGGATGCTCCTTTTACAATGGTATTTGGGAATAGGCTTTATATATTAAAAAAAACGGTTTTCCTATCCAAAAGGAGGATGCTCTCTTTAGAAGGGGTTTCATTTCAAAAGTTTTGGTTTGTTGGTCTGTTTTTGTTTTTCCTTTTTCAGCGTGTTTGCATTAAAGATTTTTTATCTAAAATAAATTTTTATTTAGAGAAGAATTTATTTAAATAATTTTTTTTTTAAAAGAAAAAGGATTTTGTTATTGAAAAAAGTTTTTATTTTTATATTTTGAAAGAGAGAGGATGTTGTATTGTTTTAATTCTCTGCATTGTGGTTTTTTTGTTTAAAAAGTTTTTGTGAAAGTGTTGTTACTGTGAAAATTTGTAGGCCCATTATTTTTTTAAGTTGAGCAGTCGAGAAGTCATCGCAACTATGTTTTTGTTCCACACAACTGCTATGTCTGTAAGTACATTTGCTTGTTAAGCTATAGTCAATCAATGTTCAACAAATGGGAAAATCCAAGAGGCTAAGAAAGTCAAAGTAGCAGCTAGAGACGTATGAAGCTTCATTGAAACAATTAGAAGTGAAGAGGCAAAATAACGTTTTCACATTAAAATGCATAAAAGAACGTGTAGATGACAACACTCTACCCCTAATTGTAGATGCAATGACAACCAAGGAGTCTTGGGACACACTTGTGAGGAATTTTGGTGTAAGGGGGAGTAATCTAGTTGAAGATGAATAGTTTGTTTAATCCCACTGTGCTCAGCGGCAAGTGGATGACTGTGACAAATTTGTAGAAGCAGAGAAAGAGCACACAAATCCTCCTGAATCCCAATATGCACAGTCACGAGTGGATGAAAATTTGGTGAATCCAACGATAGATCTTACTAATGAAAATTAAGTTGTCATTGGAGCAACCAATGTTATGGTGAATCCAACAATGAAATTTGCTAATGTTCATTTTCATGAAGACTTTTTGCCTAATGATGAATGGTTGCAGCTGATGCAACAGAAACATCATACCAAAATGATGCTATTCGATGAGAGAAGCCCACTTGAGTCTAAAAAGCAAGTGGAAGACAACATATTTGCAAGAACACAAGTTAGTAAAGAAGTCGAAGAAACAGAGGCAAAAGCATAGGCATAGAAGAAAGCGCAACAAGAGAAAACTCATTGCAGAGAATAAGGAACAAAACCAATGTGGTTCTCGAAATATTTTTAATTCTAACATTGATTACGAGTGAGAAGGTACATATAACAATTATGAAGAAGGGTTAAATTTCCTTGAAGCTTGGCTTGAAATACCATGTCTTGGAAATGTATGCATAGAAGCTGTAGAGATGAATGTTGAAGACAACATAGATGATGAAAACATTAACCATATTTTAATGAAGTGAAGTCCCGAAGAAATATTTTTTTTATTATAAACTTATCTTGCAACAAATTGGTGATGAAGATCACACAACAAAAGACAACACGTGGAAGCAGTCCACATACAAGCCAATTTTTGAGGAAGTCCAAGACATGTTTAGACAATGTGGAACAATGGAAGACCTGCACCAACAAAGGAAGAAACTAAGGTTTAAAGGATACAACAAGAAAAAAAAGTTGAAACAATTTAGATGCTACAGGATCTGGAAGAAGAGAAGAAGAAAAGTAAATATAGTTGAAGTCAATCTTTTAAATTGTAAGTCTAGCTTAGACATAGATCACTAGGTGTCTTCATTAATTTTTTATGTGGTTTTAATTAAGGGGGAGTGTTGGAGAATCTAATTCCAACCAACTGCTAAGTATCACATCTATCCATCCAAGTGTCTTAGTTCAGTTTCAGTTAGTCCAGTTTAGTTGAGTCTCATTGAAATTATTTATTGTTGATGTCTCCAATGTAATCTTATTTAACTGATTCATAATGTTGAGAAGAGAAACCTTTGATCCATGTTATTGTTCATTCTTTTTCAAAAAATATGAAAGCAATGAATGGGTAAACATAATGTTTGTTGCAAACTTCTTGCATGATTTACCTGATGATGTCTAATGGCTCCTGTGTTGAAATCTTTGCAACCCAGAGACTTGTGCAACATGAGCATGTCCTACAAGAAGTTAAATGTATTTTCCAACTTTTAGAAAATATGGTAGCAACAATTTATGTAGGTGACCGATGTTGGTCTTGAGAATTTGTAGGCCTGGTGCAATGCAGTGTCCTCTTACAAGCTTCTTTGTACATTTCATTTGTGTTAAATCTCTGTTGGGAATTTGGGTACATTAGAATCTTGAGCTGCGAAATACGGTGTATGTTATGTGGGAGTTTATGTTAGTTCTTGGATGTAGAATTATTCCTCAAGAGATTAGTCCTCAAGGATTCAATATTAGTATGCTTTGGGTACCATTGTTTGAGTTCATCAACAATTGGGATGATTCTCTAGTCATTTTCCTACATGACAAGGAGAGAGAAAAGGACTATTGTTACCCTGGTTCTCAAAAACTTGCAAGGGAGGATTGTGATGTGCTATTGCTTCAGTTAGAACTAAAGTGGCAGTCTACTGGAACACAAGATCAACTGATGACATCAAATGAAGGGACAAAATATTTAACCCCAGAGATTGGAATATCAGCATTAGGTGAAGGAACTTTAGAAGAATGCCAACATTAGAATCCAGGGGCCTACTACAACAAACGAGCAACAAAGGTGAGCTAAATCAATTTGACCACCTGGGTTTCAGAGATAGACATATATTGCTAGAGCATGTATCCCATCGAGTACATTTGAAACTGCCTCCTTTTGTAATTGGTTATGTGTTTCCCAAAGCATGATGTGGTACCTCTGAAAGTGAGGATGCTTCTACATTAGAAAAGAAAAGTATCAAAAAAGAGTTGTTGTTATTGTCGAAACATAGATCGCTTCTGATTTGGACGTGTGAGGATGGAGATCCTGGTGGGAAGAAACCAATTTATGGATCACACTGTGATGGTATCCAATTCGAGAGTGCTCTAAAGTTTCTTTGTAATGTGTCAGAATATCGAGATTTATGTTTAGCTAAAGATAGTGTAGGGTTTAATACAACCAAAGGAAAGGATATCTTAGAAGATGTGAGACTTTAGTCATGTGTGAAATCTACCAACACTAATGAGGAATCAACAAAGAAATTAAGGTTTTCCAGATTAGTTAAGGAGAGAATGAAGAAGATTGTCGGCATGGGTGCAAATATTCATGATAGTGAAAAGGGGCATTCATATTCATGTGGAGATAATAAGCGAGTGCAGTGAAAAATTTCTTGAGACTAGGTCATAATCTAGGTCTTTGTCTCCATCCCACCAATTTAAAGCTAGATATGTATCATGCATGTCTGAGCATGGATGAAAATCAATTTTCCTTGTACAAAATGCATGAACTGTTAAAAAGTTGGAAGACAAGCAATATATTCAATAAACTGATCAACTCTTAGGTAAGGCTTCACCTGCACACTGCCTCTGACAGAACATTGTACATGCTCATCGTTACAAATCATGAATATATAATTTAAACACATATAGGGAGGTTAGAACAACTACCTAAGAAGTAGGAACTAAATCCTAATATGAGGCATACACATAACCAATGAACTCACTCTCTCCTAAAATACATTTCTCCATTATATTCAATACTCCCCCTTAATGGAGAAAGGGTTCACTAGTACTCCTAACATTTCCCTAAATAATTTAAATTTGATTTCCTCTAATTGAACCTTCTCCCCAATAAAATGAAATTGTGCATCAATATGCTTTGTGCTTTTGTGAAACACTGGATTATTTGCAAGTTTGATTGAGCTTTGGCTATCACATCTAATAACAATTGCATTTTTTAATTCTTCTCTAACATCCCGGAGAAGTCTCCTCAACCAAATTGCCTCACATGTTTCTATGCACATTACTTGATACTCTAAGTTTGCTGAAGACAATTATACAATGTTCTGCTTCTTTCTCCTCCATGCAATGAACCTAGACCCAATGATAAATGCATAGCTTATTATGGATCATCGGTCATCTAGATTTTTGGCTCAAATTCAGTCTGAACAACCTAGTAAAATGCATTAAGAGGCTAATGTGATACTTACACACTTTACTGAACCTCCCTTCACATGTGGAGTACCTTTGAATCACTTCCAAAAATTTACTATGGTGGTCTTGTAGATGACTTCATGGAATTGCAGAACCATATCATCCATGAAGTTTTCATTTGAGAAAGGCTTTGAAATCAACCAAATCAAAATCCATACCCTTGAACCATTCTTCTCCATTTAAATGGATATCAGTGGCCTCAACGAATGATCATTAGGGTAGTTTTGAGGTCTAAAATGGGCCTCCTAATGAAATTATAAAATAATAGTGGAAATAATAAAATAAGGTTATATTACATCATCAAATTTTAGAGGAAAAAAAGAAAAATCTATTTTTTCAATTCATATTCTCAACTTCTCTCCCTGTGGGTTTACACAAATCTCGAGGCGAAACACTCATTGGATGCATAATTTGATTCCTCATGCAAGGTGTACCCATGTTGCATACTTTTGATGGACCCTGCTACATGAAAAATGAGAAATACATTAAAAAACATGATTGCAATAACATTTTTCTTGTATTTATCATTTCTCATGTAGCAAGGTCCATCAAAAGTATGTGACGTGGGTACTCCTTGGATGTGGAATTAAATTTTTCATCCAACGAGTACTCATTCTCCAAATTTGAGTAAAACCTTAGGGAGATAAATTGAAAATACGAGTTCAAAAAATAGTTTTATATTATTTTATTATCTTTTAATCTTGTTACCTTTTTACTCCAAAAATGGTGAATCATCCCCGATGATTGACGTCATCCTCTTGAATCCTATTGGTTCTTATAAAGTTAATTTTGCTTGTACATTTTTCTTAGGATGCCCATTTTAGA
Organism: Pinus tabuliformis; assembly: GCA_031772625.1. Classification (NCBI taxonomy): domain Eukaryota; kingdom Viridiplantae; phylum Streptophyta; class Pinopsida; order Pinales; family Pinaceae; genus Pinus; species Pinus tabuliformis. The sequence goes on from CM062818.1 coordinate 129,042,786, forward strand.
CCTAAAAATTCCCCTTCCCCTAATGTGAGCTATGACTTGAAAAGTTAGAGTTCCCACCTTTGCTTTCAAACCATCAAAACCCCTAGCAAACCCCTTTGTCAACTGTAGATGGTACCGGTAAATCTTTTCACAAAACCTGATACACCATACTTGTTCAAAATCCATTATGATGGTTGGATCTGAATTAATGGTTGTGATATCTTTTGGCTAAAATTGTAAAATGGCACCTCCCTTATGCTCATTGCCTTTTGGAGTTGACATGATTTTTCTTTTACAAGAGTAGATAATTTAGGGTTATGAGCAATTGGTTCTGTGAAGAACGTTTCACCACTGGCATGTTAGAATGGTAGCACTATGTGAATTCACATTGCCCCTGCCTCCCTTCCACATCGAACAAAACGCACAAACTAGAGCCTTCAATGAAAATGGTGAAGAGTTGAGTGTTGTGGAATGGAGATGCAAGTTCAAATAGACACGTGAAATGGCTTGGAGAGGAAATGAGAGCGATGATCATGATAGGAAAAGGAAATCATAAATGCACAACACCTTTTGAAAATACAGCGCTTTGAGAAAAGGGAAGGAATGTCCTTTTGACCGTTATTTCCCGCTAAGATCATGAGTTGTCCTTGAAATGGCATTTAGAATGACTTCAAAGAGCCTCGAAAATTGTGCCTAAATCATCTCATGATTGCTTTGATGTGGACATAACCTCTAGGTGACCCACTTTTAATGACTAAGGATGGTGACTAATGTTGGCTTGAGGGGGCTTGACCCAGGTTCGAAGTTATTCAGTCGAACAAATCCCTGTATTACTAACCCTTTCAACAATAGTCTATGGAGCGCGGACTGAGGTCTCACCTGAAGGAGTATGGGGAGATGTTGGAACCAAGTTTCTGCACCCTTGACATGTCTGAGGGGTTGATTTAGTTCGATTGTGAATACCCTCAAGCAGGTCACTTCGCGCACTGTCCCAATTTGCGAGGCTTTCGCACTCTATTATATTTGCCTTCGTGTAGTCCTAACCAGGGCCTGAGGAGCTTTGGCACTACTAAAGCAGTGATCTGCACTATTTCCCCAAGCTATGCCATGGATCTTATTTATCTTCTTATAATATTTAGCTGTCTTCGTAAACATATAATTTATCTTATATTCACTTATTCAACACATTCATATAAGTTTGCGCAACAAATAAATAGTAAACTTGCAATTTGTACCCAATATACTTCAATGCATAAAACATGAAAAGATACAAAGAAATAATGTAAAACTTCTCTTTATTAATTCTTCAATCGGTTACAAACTCAACCTTCACTGTGCACTCAGCTACAGGGGTTTGCACACTCAGCTACGGACTACTATGCCTCTGCGCACTCAGCTGCAGAGCTTTCTCCTACTCTATGACCCAAAGACATGACTTTACACTTAGACTGAGTGCTTCTTCATCTCTTAGATTCTTTTATCTTCTACTTCCTTCGATGTCTCTTTACACTAAGAGCAGAAATCTCAAGCTGAAATTACATTACAAAAGTAATGGTGGACAATCCTATGACTTAATTACAACTTCATGCTTCGTGCCCACAAATCGCAGAGTCTTTAAACCGGACTTTGTCGAAACTTGGATTTTAAACCCTAAAACTTGCCTTGGGGGATCCCGCGCCCAACAACTAACTCATAATAACTAAGGATTTGTATACCATGATTTTTGTACTCTTTCCAAGGTCACCAAAGACTTCCTATGATTACCCTTTAGTAAGGAAAACACATGACTCAAGACATTGGATGGTTAGCATAATAAACACCTTTAGGTAACACTTAATTTAAACCTATACCTCTTTAAACAATAATAGTTAGTTCATTGTGACTGATATTGATTTAAGTGTATATTGGTTCCCACCTACCTATTCCACTTGGACCCCCACCATTGTTTCTTTCAGTTTCTCAGTTTCCTTATTCGTAGCACAATTTACTGTTTTTGTTAGTTTTTCGGGTCCTGAACTTCCAGAGCCATTTTGAGGCCCTAAACAACATTTTTTTAGAAAATTGGGACCAACATGGGTGATAAATTGATGTTGGTCATTCAAATGTTGTATTCATCGGATAGATATTTTTAAAGAGGTATTGTGAACATCAAACGAAGATCATATGCCAAAGTGACGACCCCGGGAAGTTGATATACCAATTTACCTAAACGGGGCCCATAGTTTGTTGCTTCATCTCATAGGGTTAGGTTTTTGGAGGTTTAGGGTTTTCCATTGTTTCTCAATAATAAATAGGCATTTGGGCCTCATTCTAACACTATTCAGAGGCATGAGGCCAGCACATCTCTTCTCAGAGATAAGCTACCATTACCTGAGCTAGTCTTATTTCCCTTATGTTTGTAAGCATATTTCAGTATTTGAGATTACTGAAATGAAGTGTTTTTTCTACTGCATATTTGTATTTATGGTTATATTTGTAATTTGTTGTGTTCCTGTTTAAATCTAGATTAGATATTTATAAATTTGACCTTAGATACATAGAAAGACTAACATGACCAATATTCCTAGACATAGGACCCTAACAGGTTCAACAAAATTGGATGATGGAAGATCATGATATTATATCTCAGTTCCAAATCAAGAAGGGTATTTGCATGCCATCACACTTCCATTTGTATCCACCCCTGGGATTCCTACAATGTTCCAAGCTATGCACAAGCTATGACAATAAAAAAAATCTTAGAAGAACTTCAAGACCTAAAATATTGCCTGAAGATAAATGAAGGACTGAAACAAGTTTGAGTCATAAGAAAATAGAAGAATTGAGAAAACAGTTAGAGGTAGAATGTTGTGCAGAAGAACCTAATTCCTTTTGGCATAGAAAGAAGTATTTTGTAGAAATGCTCTACAAAGTTGAATGCACTGGAAAGCCATGTAAAATAAGTTATTCCAATGAATGAAGATTATAGAAAACTCTATCAAAGAGAAATCCAAGATCTCCTAAAAAAATACTGATAAGAGAATCTAATAGCCCATGGAACTGTTATGGATTCTATGTGAATACACTTTCTCAACAAATCAGAGGAGTGCCCATACTAGTAACAAATTACAGGCCATTAAATAATGTCCTGGATGATGACACTTGTCTTATACCTCACAAAGGAAATTGGATATCCAGAATTGCAGAAGCCAAGATATTTCAAAATTTGACATGAAATCAGGTTTATGGCAGGTTTCAATAAAAGAAGAAGACCGGTTTAAAATAGCCTTCAGTGTCCCCTCTAAACATTATCAATGGAATGTCATGCCATTCAAATTGAAGAATGCTCCTTCCAAATTCTAAAACGTGATGGATCAAGTGTTTAAGTCATACGTTGATTGGATTATTGTATATACATTTTCCATTAATGTGCTTGCTCATCTAATTTTCATTTACATTGTTTCATCGAAATATTAATCTCATCGAAATTCTCATTTTCACTATTTAATCAAAACATTCATCTCATTGAGAGCGATAAGGAAGAGAAGATGTAACTGGTCCCAAAATTAATGATAACCTAATCAAACCCCATATCCCCTCCTTTCTATATTCTCCAGAAAGATTAGTCAATTAAATAAATGACTTCATATCATTAATTATTGTAACCTTATCCCTTAGCCACGTAGTTGATGAGCCCCAAAAATGGATAATTATATGGGCTCGTTCAACCTCCTAATTCGACTTAATCCACCATTCTCATTAGTTTATTGCATGTTTTTTATTATATTTATGCTAATAGAGTGAATTGGGTTAGTCATTATGCCAACAAGTCTAATGGGTGCTTTGTGCAGATTTTTAGTCAATTTTGAGACACAAAGGTTTTAATGAGCACTTGGCAGCCAAATTCATCGAAGAACAAGGGAGAGGATTTGTAGGAATGTGTCCCCTTCATTTATGGGCCCTTACCTCAAATTCTCCACCATCAGCTCAGAGTTCAAGGGCCACCAAATCAATTATCACAAGGGTAGCTGAGCAAGTGCTAGTAAAAGTGATGTTAACTACAAGTTTTGGTAGTCGAGTTCCTAAAGTTTAGGAGGGTTGTTGGGGTCCTCAATTTGTATAAGTAAGAGGTCTTAGGACCTCATTTTAGTTAGTCACTTTGTAGGCAGAAGTTAGCTAGTTTGTAGTTCGATTTTAGTCATTTTTTAGGCAATAGGTTAGCTCTGCATTTCAGCACATTTTCAAGTTTTTCCTTGTGGACAGTTTTTGGAATGTAACTATTCTTTTGATCAATAAAGATGAATCCAGCTTTGCACCAGCTCTAAATCTCTCTTAGGAGGCTGTAGCTCTTGGGGTTGGGCCCATCTCAAGTGCCCAGTATCTCCTTTGTTTACCTTTATGTGTTTTTTCTGCATTCTTAGAATCAAATTTGCTATTTAGATTTAAATCTTGTTTTGTTGTTTAGGTTGCTTTTGATGATTAAAAAGGATTTTCATGTTTATATTTAGTTGATAGGCTAATAATAGGGAAGATCTTTAGAAAAAGGGCCATCAAGCACCTCTGATTTCACCTCTCCCTCAGTGGGATCAGGAGCTGGGATCAAGGTGACCTTGCTGCCACCAAAAACACTATCTTTGCTTCGCCATGCAACCATTAGTGTTCGATTTTTATTTGCAGAAGTTGGTTACATGTTCAGATTCTTGATTGCTTCGTTGCATAGTTAGTATACATGGTTTCAGTGCAAATAAACTTCTGTTCCATTTCTTTGCTGTTATCTAGGTCAGATTAGGTCAAAGTAATTAGCTTCTTGATTTTCCAAGTCTTCATTTGTCTAATTCGAAAGATAACGTGCAGAGCGCTTGTAATACCTCTCCATCCACCTGTACTCCATCAATCCCATCTGCTCCATCCCCTAACTTAGATTCTTTCCTCTCATTTGGTACATTTTCACACTCTACCCTAGTTCGTATACTCTCACACAAAATTGCTTCTCTTATCTTTGAACCAACCCAATCGCCTTAGCCACTCTTCAGCCTCATTCACCAAGTCCTGGACATCCTCACACCCCTATCTCACCTCCATACCCACTCCTTCATCTTTCTTCCTCCATCCATCCTCCAAAATCCCATTTCTGAACATCCTGTAGAAAAATTACAGACATCTTGTAGAAATTCCAGAACATCCTATAGAACCCCTGCAGACTTCCTGTAGAAGCTCACGAATGAGGTTTCTTGATAGCCAAACTTTGTGAAACTCTCTGGAAGGGTGTTAGGGACCCCTTAGGCCCTCTCTGAACCTTCCCAACCTCCTCCAAGCATTTCCTCTCGCCAATCCACCTCTGCACAGTCAAAAACAGTTAAATCGCATGAATGATAATTCTGGCAACTTATTCAAAAATACAAAAAGATTTTTCTTTTTAGATTTCACTTCAAAAGTAGCTTAGTCACATGCCTTTTACCTTTCTAAGATTCAATGGCATTCCTTTCTATAGATTTCATCATTTTTCTTGCACCAGTATGGTTAGTCGGTAAAACTAGGGTTTACTAGGGTTTGCATTTCCTTTCCGCTTTCAATTTCTTTCTGCAAGTAGATTAGTCTCCTTTGAATTAGCTTTCATCCATCAGTTAAAAATCTTCTTCTAAGAGCTCATAGAAGTTGGCTTAAGCTCCTAGCGGACTTGTGCCAGTTGATCAAGTGACAACAACAGCAAGAGCTAGTACTTGTGCATAAAGCATCGTCGCTTCCAAGTTTGTTATGAACTATCGGGTTAATAAAATTAAAGAAGGGAGCCCTAGGAGTTGCAACATTATTGCTACAATACTGTGGCCCACCATTCTTTTTGGCGCTGTTGCTGGGGAAGCATCAGAGTATTGGTGATTGCTGCTTTTCTTCTATTTTCCACTACAACCTTCTGCTAAGTAGTTTATTTCATTTCCATTATGCAATTTCGTTTTTGCAAAAGTAGATTAGCATTTCCTACTTTCATAGATTAGCATTTCAATTCCGCAATTTAAATTCTGCAAGCGTAGATTAGCATTTCAATTCTGCAAGCGTAGCCTAGCATTTCATTCCTGCAATTTCATTTGAGCAAAATAGATTAGTCCTTTCCTACTTTCATTTCAATTCCGCATTTTCATTTTAGCAAGATAGTTAGTTGCAGTTCAATCTATTTTAGTTTTTGCAGGTACAAGCAGAAAAAAGCAAAAATCAACCAAAAATATTTCCTTTCATGCCTTGTAGGAGTAGAGATAATTCAGAAAAATGATTGCACAACACCCCCACTGCTTCACACAGCCAATTTTCTCTCTTCTTCAATGGCTGTGATTAAAGAACCCTTAGGTGTATAGCAAGACATATTTGAAGAACCTCAAGGGAAGAAGAAGAAGAAAACATTCCTCTGGAGCAAATGGCTACAAATAGAAATGTTGGGAGCAGTACCTTGTCCAAAAATGAATTTGCAAATCAGATGGAAAATTTCAAGAGCGATATGAGGCAATTTCTTGCCATGCAACTAGATACCTTATAGATCCAAAGGAAGCAAGAGGAAGCCAAGATGGCTTTGGTCATCTTTTGTCCTAGGTGCACTAGAAAGCATCCTAGGAACGAATGTCCAATGCACTCCCTAGAAGTGTGTTTTGTCTGTGAGGAATACCATCCTACAAATCAGTGCCCTTCCTTTCCTGGACTTAAAGCTGCATATCAGAGAGCCAAAGGAGCCACTAAATCACTCTATTATATGAACCAAAGGAGGCCACATGGACCCATACCCTACCAGGAGGGAATGCAAGGGACATCCCAGACCCATTATAACCCTTATCAAGCCACTTCCATGCCTTCTTGGGGTCCCCCTGCTAATTCTTCCTGGTCCACACCCCCTCCTTGGTCGTATCCTCCTCAATACCATGCTTCTCCAGTTGCTCATTCGTTTCACTCTTATGCTCAGCCACAGCCTCAGTGGAATGCACCTCATCAGGGGTGGAGGCCCCAGTACAACTCTCCTCCCGCCCCTCTGCCTCCACCACCTGCCCAACCACAACCCCATCCACATCCATCTCAAATATGCACTCCCACTCAACTACCCATACCACCATTTCCAAACCCGCGCATTGGAATAGCTCAACCCAATTGCAAAGCTGAGGCACAACATGTCCAAATGACTCCTCTTGAGCTCAATGATCTTCGCCATAGCTCAGGAAGAGTATTGTAAAAAAGAGATTATCCTGAAAGAATTGAAGGACCACATCCAGCAAAAGAAGATTCAAAAGAGGAGATCAAAGAACCATGGGTTACACTTGATGAAGAGAAGACATCAGAATCAGAGATCGAGAGAGTTCCCTCATGGTTACCATCAAATCCTCCATGTAGTCAAGAGAAAGATCAGCAAAAAGAGGAAGATGAGAAGGTCATGATAAAAGGTGACATGAAGAATGATCCAGATCAGGAAGAGGACCAAGGATATCAGAGCTATATTGACATATGGTTCCAGACGGTCACTAATTTGTAGCAGTACTCTCTTCCTCAGCTATGTTTGATCCCTTCAAAGTCAAATCATTTGGTCTCTGAAATCCGGATAGCTGTCAAAGCATGTATTTCAAGCCTCCACATCATTTTGTCTCTAATATCGATGTGAACATGGCTCCATTGGAAGTACTCTTATACATGAAAATGATTTTGTTTTTCAAGTAGGGTAGGGTAGAAAAGAAAAAATAAAAAACAGAAAAAAAGGATAAAAAAAATGAAAATAAGAGGAAAATAAAAATCTAAGGTGAAAACCTCCTTGGAGGCACCTTAGATTGGCTCATTGATTGAGAACCTCCATGAGGCGGTCAATGGGTTGGGAAAAAAGAGAAAAAAGAATAAGATCCTTGGGTGAAAACCTCCTTTGGAGGTGCCGAGGGCAGGCAATTAGGGTGAAAACCTCCATGAGGCGCACTAGTTGTTTCCAAAAAAAAGAAAAAGAAAGAAAAAAGAGAAAAAAAACCTAATTTCTATTGAATAATTGCAGGTTGCAAGAAGGACATTGCAGGTCAAGAGGATCACTCAAAACAAAGACAGAGGAAGTTCTGTGCCTTCTACAGGAACTTCTGTGTTTTCTACAAGAAGTTCTGTGTCTTCTACAGGAAGCCTACAAACAAGCCAAAATTGATCTCTGAAGAGGACCTGAAGGTCGGGAATTTGTCCATGAGGCTTGCAAGCATCCATGTTTCCATCCCTCACCCTTCTCCATCATTTTTTCCATCTCATTGTGCTTCTTTCCTAAAAATTGCATGTTCTACAGGAAGTTCCTGTAGAAATTACAAGATTTCTACAGGAAGTTCATGTAGAAATTACAAGATTTCTACAAGAAGCTAGAAAGGGATTTCAAAAAGGTGGTTTGGCGAAGATGATAGCTTCCTCAAGGGTTTAGAAGTCCTCCTACAATCTTCAAACTCCTCCTCTATCATCTCCATGCCTGCATCATATCGCAAGCTCATTTTTTCTTTCTATGCAAAAAATTGCAGAATGCTTGGAAGCAAAAATGCATAGTGCTGAAATTTGTTTTTTCCATAACGTGAAAACCGTGCATTCATTTACAAAACCGTTTTACAGAGAGTTGTATATGGATGATGGAAAAATTCCCGAGCAATTTCAGCCGATTCCGGTGCACGGTTTCCAAGAAATCAGCCTCCATCACCTTCAGCCATTTTTGCATTTTCTCCATATCCATGCATCCATTGCAAAACCTGTTTCATGGGGAGATGCACATGGGTGATAGTAGCCTACCCAAGCAGTTTCAGCTAATTCCGATGCATGGTTTATGAGAAATTGATCTCTGAAATCTTTAGCCATTTTCCATTTTTCTCGAAATCTGTGCATCCATTGATCGCAATTTTTCTATGGGAGGTGCATAATGATGATAGGAATGTTCTCAGAAAGTTTTAGATCGATCTGGTCTATCGTTCAGGAGAAATGGAGAAAACAAGTTTCTGTCCTGTGAAAATTCAGCGTCAACAGCATGAGGGTGCAGATCTGAATGTTGAAGCCAGCTCCTGCAGCTTAGATCTGGCCAGAGGACACCTGCACAAGGAAAACAACCATGAATCAGCAACCAAGCCATCATGCAACCACAGAAACCAATGCATGCAGCAAATGAAAGGCCACAACACCTCACAGCAACCACGCTCGACTTCCAGGTACGTGACTAACCAGTTCCTCTATTTGCATCAATATGATTCGAAAGTGCATAAACGAATGAAGTGGTGGGATTAAGCCGACAGTGCCTTGTCCAATTCTCTAGCGCTCAGCCAGAAATCATGCAGCATGCGTGTATGGACAACTCACGTGAAATTAAAAGACAGGTAGTGTTGGCCGTTTGAACTCCAGTGCAACTGATTAACAAGAAGAGAACATATAGTTCATCATAGCACTGCAGTCTGCTTGTGGCCACGTACACCTGGCCACCTCACTCCCTCACCACGAATCATGCCGAAATTAAATGATGCTCGGCTGAAATTCTCACCACCCTTTGTTCAACTGCGGTCACAACTGAAGCACACGTCCACCACATCCAGATCAGTTAACCAGTGGTCCTCTGCAAGATTCCTGCCTGATTTCTCGAGATTTCTGCCATTTTTAAAAAAAAATTCCTGTCTATCGGGCTCTACAGGAAACGCAGAAAATAGCCATGCAAAATGAAAACCTGGGATTTTCAGCGAATTTCAAGCTCCAAATGAGGTAGGATCGGGGAAACTTCTTTGTGCATGATTTGTTGGTGCAAAATGGTGAATTGAACACGGAATTAAATTAAAAAATGAGAGTAAAAAGTCTGCCTGTGCATTGAGAACAGTGGAAGTCTGCCTGCATGATTCACTGAGTTTACCCATTTTTTTTCTTCTGCATCCGAAATCTCCTCATCAGTTTTAAAAAAAAGAAAATAAAAAATTCCCTTGCAAGGAAGACATGCAGCAGTAGAGACCAACCTGTGTGTGTAAATGCAAAGCTAACCTGAGCAAGAAAGAATTCTTCCTACCAGAGGAACATTTTTCAGAAGATAAGAATGGGGTCCGGAGAGCCAACCTACATCCTTTTTGGAGCGAAGTCAGCTTTCAGATTATGAAATACATTACCTGTGAGGGGTGGTTTAGTATTGTTTACGGCTATCACTTCCGGTTGCTGAGCGAACTTAGGCATGGGATAGATTTGCCTCCAGAACAAAAGTTAAGCATCCCCTATTTCCTCCTACAATCATTAATTGAGTGTGGCACAAAATTGAAGGAAGTGACACCAGATGAGCTAGCCCATTGTGGTCTTATCAAGCTTTTAGTGGAAGATGCCCTCCATACCTACACTTTCCCTCTCTCCTCTGAGATTTTCCGCAACATATCCAAGCATGATGATATTCGAATCCTGGCCGAGGAACTCACTTCATCCAACAGTGAAGAAAGGGAACACATTGAGGCAGAAGAGAAAGCCAGGGGTAAGGAAACACAGGACAAACCACCACAGAAAGAACAAGAAGAGAAACGAGGGAAAGGCCAAGCTGCTGAGCCCAAAACTGTGGGTGGGACAAAGGCACAAACACCAAGGGAGAAACGATTGCAGAGCAGGGCAGAGAGGACTGAAAAAGTCCAAGCAAGTGAGGACACAACCAAGACAACCACACCAAAATTAAAAGGGAAGGCACCCCCAACCAAGTAGACCGAAATAGTGAAGACAGTTTCTACAGGAAGCCAGAAAACAGTTTCTACAGGAAGCCAGAAAACAGTCAACACAGGACTTTCTACATGAAGCATGGAGACAGGGAAACAAAAGGAAAAATCACCTGAGATTTTAGCGAGGGAGGCAGCAGCTGTGCTGGCCACCCTAAGCACATCTCCAAAGCAAAAAGGGAAGTGAAAGAGGGAGCCTTCCATGCATTTTAAGGCATAGCATGCGGATAAAAACTGGCAGACCCCAACAACAGTCAAAAGAGCCAATTACAATTGTAGACGCCCCAGCTACACAAAAGGAAAAGTCTCCCTCAAAGGCATCCTCCACCTGGAGAGAAAGAATGAAACTGTTGGACACAACAGCCTCTCTACAGGATGCTGAGACTGTTCTACAGGAAATGCTGGCTAAGATAAGAGAGACCGAGCATTGGAGGAAAAAGTGGTCAAACAATCACAGGAAGAAGGAAAGACAAGGAAACATCTTATGAATAGCAAGGAGAGGACGAGCTACCAGCTGAGGTTAAAGCTTTAACAAAACTGCTACAGGAAAAGGAGCACAGGCAGTGGGAAGAAGCAGAGAGAAAAGCATGGTTTCATGACCGAGAAGAGGACATCACTTCAGAAGCTTGGCATGACAGGGAAGCCGCTAGGGCCATCAAAGATGAGGAGATAGATTAGTTGCTCAGAGGATGAGCAACACTTTCAGTAGGGGGGTGATGATGAGCCCCAAAAACGGATAACTATATGGGCTCGTTCAACCTCCTAATTCGACTTAATCCACCATTTTCATTAGTTTATTGCATGTTTTTTATTATATTTATGCTAATAGAGTGAATTGGGTTAGTCATTATGCCAACAAGTCTAATGGGTGCTTTGTGGAGATTTTTAGTCAATTTTGAGACAAAATCAAAGGTTTTTATGAGCACTTGGCACCCAAATTCGTGGAAGAACAAGGGAGAGGATTTGTAGGAAGGTGTCCCCTTCATTTATGGGCCCTTACCTCGAATTCTCCACCATCAGCTCAGAGTTCAAGGGCCACCAAATCAATTATCACAAGGGCAGCCGAGCAAGTGCTAGTAAAAGTGTTGTTAACTACAAGTTTTGGCAGCCGAGTTCCTAAAGTTTAGGAGGGCTATTGGGGTCCTCAATTTGTATAAATAAGAGGGCTTAGGGCCTCATTTCAGTTAGTCACTTTGTAGGTAGAAGTTAGCTAGTTTGTAGTTCGATTTTAGTCATTTTTTAGGCAGTAGGTTAGCTCTGCATTTCAACACATTTTCAAGTTTTCCTTGTGGACAGTTTTTGGAATGTAACTATTCTTTTGATCAATAAAGATGAATCCAGCTTTGCACCAACTCTAAATCTCTCGTAGGAGGTTGTAGCTCTTGGGGTTGGGCCCATCTCAAGTGCCCAGTACCTCCTTTGTTTATCTTTATGTGTTTTTGCTGCATTCTTAGAATCAAATTTGCTATTTAGATTTAAATCTTGTTTAGGTTGCTTTTGATGATTAAAAAGGCTTTTCATGTTCAAATTTAGTTGATAGGTTAATAATAGGGAAGATCTTCAGAAAAAAGGCCATCAAGCACCTCTGATTTCACCTCTCCCTCAGTGGGATCAGGAGCTGGGATCAAGGTGACCTTGCTGCCACCAAAAACACTATCTTTGCTTCGCCATGCAACCATTAGTGTTCGATTTTTATTTGCAGAAGTTGGTTACATGTTCAGATTCTTGATTGCTTCATTGCATAGTTAGTATACATGGTTTTAGTGCAAATAAACTTCTGTTCCATTTCTTTGCTGTTATCTAGGTCAGATTAGGTCAAAGTAATTAGCTTCTTGATTTTCCAAGTCTTCATTTGTCTAATTCGAAAGATAACGTGCAGAGCGCCTGTAATACCTCTCCATCCACCTGTACTCCATCAATCCCGTCTGCTCCATCCCCTAACTTAGATTCTTGCCTCTCATTTGGTACGTTTTCACACTCTGCCCTAGTTCCTATACTCTCACACAACATTGCTTCTCTTATCTTTGAACCAACCCAATCGCCTTAGCCACTCTTCAGCCTCATTCACCAAGTCCTGGACATCCTCACACCCCTATCTCACCTCCATACCCACTCCTTCATCTTTCTTCCTCCATCCATCCTCCAAAATCCCATTTATGAATATCCTGTAGAAAAATTACAGACATCCTATAGAAATTCCAGAACATCCTATAGAATCCCTGCAGACTTCCTGTAGAAGCTCACGAATGAGGTTTCCTGATAGCCAAACTTTGTGAAACTCTCTGGAAGGGTTTTAGATACCCCTTAGGCTCTCTCTGAACCTTCGTGACCTCCTCCAAGCATTTCCTCTCGCCAATCCACCTCTGCACAGTAAAAAATAGTTAAATCGCATGCATGATAATTTTGGCAACTTATTCAAAAATACAAAAGGATGTTTCTTTTCAAATTTCACTTCAGAAGTAGCTTAGTCACATGCCTTTTACCTTTCTAAGAGTCAATGGCATTCTTTTCTGTAGCTTTCATCATTTTTCTTGCACCAGTATGGTTAGTCGGTAAAACTAGGGTTTACTAGGGTTTGCATTTCTTTTCCGCTTTCAGTTTCTTTCTGCAAGTAGATTAGTCTCCTTTGAGTTAGCTTTCATCCATCAGTTAAAAATCTTCTTCTAAGAGCTCATAGAAGTTGGCTTAAGCTCCTAGCGGACTTGTGCCAGCTGATCAAGTGACAGCCGCGACAAGAGCTAGTACTTGTGCATATAGCACCCTCGCTTCCAAGTTTGCTACGAACTACCGGGTTGATAAAATTAAAGAAGGGATCCCTAGGAGTTGCAGCATTATTGCTGCAATACTAGGGCCCACCAGTAGTGTACAAGCAGAGAAACTAGTGACTCAATCTTGTTCATAACATGAAAATAAGGCTTTCCCTGATACTCTTCATCACTTAAACATAATTTCAATTAATTCATGTCCCATGTGTTTGACTTATTTCGTGGCCCACTTGTTTGACTTATTGAGTAAGCAAATCCTACGCGAAGCCACATCACCAACTAATATAATTACAATTAATCCATATCTCGCATGCTTGACTTAGGCCTAACATGCAATAGGACAATCTAAGTAAAAAGATAGAAAAAACACCCCATCTCCCCATATGCTCACTCGTCCTTGTCCAAAGTATCCATATTTTCATATTTTTTACCTTTGTAAATGTTTATGCAATCAATGATTGACAATGATACAAAGGAAAAGTATGCAAGACAACTTTAACAACACAACTTGATGGTTCAAAGTAAATATTTTTTAAGCATATCCCATGATTTATACTGACATCAACGAGGACTTCCATGTCCTCATATCATTCATGGAGGCCATTTTGCAACCACTAATTCTATATAGGAAATAATGCATCTTATAATATATTACAAGGACCATAAGTTGTTACATAAAGTTCCTTTTAAGAGGACCACAAACTGTTAAATAAACTCCTTTTTAAGAGTACCACAAGTTCTATTAGATAAACCATAATTAATTAATTAATTAATTATCATTCTGTTGAGGCCTCGAAAATCGCTGCAACAACATTGGGGATAACCACCCGGTCCGGACCTTAGTACAGCTCCTTTTCCCTTTGGAATGGTGGCTCCAACTGCGGATAATGGGCCCAGTTTCCCAGCAATGAATAAACGGGATGAATGGGGGATTGATTGACTAATCTAATGATAGGCGAATAGCTAAATCTATCAGTGAAAATAAAAGAACTATTACTTATCCCGGGAACTATTGTGCTTTGAAGTGTAGCGCTTGATGATCTATGTCTATGAACAGGCATATAGATGACTCCATCTAATAGACATGGACATTAATTCATTCAAAGACTACTTTGCTCAAATAGTTAAGCAAAGCGATTAAAGCAAAATTACTACACTTGTCATTTATATCATCAACACATATATGATTAAAAGCAAAGCATACCATAAACATCCAATAGTGAAAGGAATACAGAACTGCTGTTAAAGCACATACATATATTTGATGATAGCAAAGATAATCAAATAACAATTCATATGAAAAGAATGAATTCAGACATAGATAAAAATACCATATGAGCTGCTAGACACTCCCAATATCAATCGCTACTTGCAATTCTTCCTTCAACACAGAGATACTTTCAAGCAAAGACAATAGTGCACAATTGCATAAAAGTTGCCTTATTGAAATTAGAATAACTGGTCCAGTTTCATAAAAGAGTATGGCTGAAGCACAATAGTGCGACTTCAGCCTTTAAGTCAAGTACAAAACTTTACGACCCTTTCCAAAACAATGAAAGGGTCTATAAATACAAAATTAATCTAACTATCTAATAAACTGAAATCCTACTAAATTGGTAAAAATTGATTTCGATCCTATTTTCTTCAGCAATCTGGCAGTCGGCGGCATGAATCATCAGATAGGCTGCTTTCCTTTAAATCTGAGCTGACTTATCGCAAACATTGGCTCCACTTCGGGTGGTCTGTTGAGATGAGAGCTGAGCTGGGCGGCATAGGTGGCATCCTGAATATCGGGGATAATATACCCGATTGCATCCGTAAGGCATTTGAGGGCGGCTCTCTGTGAGTGTGGTTTTACCAAGAAGAACCAATATGTATCCCAGGTTAAACTGTTAATCCCAGCAATTAATCTTCCCTTTTCTTCTAAATCTGGATAACATGATTGCTCCAATGTTTTCATCGTTGTCAACTTTCCTGGTGTGCATTGGGAGATCATGTTTGATAAGTAGAGAGTGTTATTGACTAATTCAACTAGATTGCTTGAAGTTGACTTGCATCTTGACACTGCCCTCTCTGCTTTCATTAACTGTGATTGCCATTCTGTAAAGAGTATATCTTTATGCGATTCTAAGATTCTTGGTAAATTCGCTGCTTGACCTTGATCAGAATCTTGCCAGTCGAGAAATGCAGCTATCGTTTCTTTAGCTTGGTCTAGTTCTGTCCTAGCCTTGTCTACTTTAGTGCTTATGGATGCTGTTAATTCACATAGTGGCTCTGCCTGGGCGATTTGTTGACATAGAAGCTTAATTTGGGTTATCAATGCAGTATTTATCTGTAGCGCTTCTACTCTAAATTCAGTCACTTGTGGAACGCCCTTTGTCTTTTCAATTTGTGCTGATAATTGAGCGATTTGCTCATCCTTTGTTTTCAGCATCTACTCATTCGCTGCCTTTAATTGTGCCAATGCCTCTGATAATTCTTTTTGCTTTTGGATTGCGCTTTGGTCGATTCTTTGTTTTTCTGCCTGCAATTGTTGAGTCAGTTTACTGTTTAATTGTTGTTGCGTCAACAATTGCTGCTCCGCTTGCTCTACTTTCTGTTGTGCTTCGGTCAGCTGTGCCTGTAACAAGAAAATATCCTGGTCCTTTGTTTTGAGCAAAAGACTCACCTCCGATGCCTTATCTATTGTTGCTGCTGAATAAGCTCCAGCATATTGTGATAATTTTGTTAGGTCATCAGAGGGGTCAAATTCCTCCTTCCAAACCACATTGCCCATGACTCTCTGTTCTGGAAAGAGGGAAGGTTGATCAGTCCTTCGTCTCTTCCTTTGTCGCTTTACTACAGCTTTATGTCTTGGGCTGTAGAAGACATCCAAAGGAGGAATCTCTTCTACCTGCAAAATGATTTGGTCAGAGGGATCCTTTGGTATTACCTCTACTTCTTTTGAAATGGGTGGGCCGCTGGTTCCACTTAGAACCTGTGTTGAGGTGATTTCCTGAGTGTCTGTTGGCTTTGAAGTGTCAGTGTCCTTTGAGCATTCCAAGCCACTGATAATAGAATCAAATTGATGCCATTCCTGGAGCAATTTGGGGTCAATATGAGTATCCACGTTTACTTTAGTGGTGGTCTGTTTCTACCCTTTTGTCTAGGTCTCCTCCTGCACTTTCTCCTATTCTTTCTTCTAATTTTTCTCCTATGGCTTCTCCTATTCTATTGTTGTGACTGGAGGCTCTTTTGGCTGTTTTCGTTCTGGCTCGCTTGTAGAAGTTGTTGGGGTTGTTGCTAATAGATCTAGAGGCAGAGTTTGCAACCTCTGTTCTCTAAGTTTGTTAAATTCAACCAACCCTTCATCGTGATATTTCATTTTAGCCAATGTCTTAACATGCATTATTGACTCAGCAGAGGAGAACAGGTCATCAAACATGTCCACTTTATGATCAAATTTCGACAGTTTGGCCTGCTCTAGTGCATTATAGGCAACTTTGTTTGGATCAGATTGCCTATTAGGGAGAGTTGCTAGAGTTAATGATTCAATCTTTGTAGCTTCATTTTCTGCATGCTTAAGATCATGCAAGGTATAGACACCACATCTAAAAGGAAAAGAGGGCCAGCCCTGCTTCTTGTTTTTCTTGAGGGTCTGTGTAACACTCTCAGCTATGATCTGGTAAGCGATTTCCCTTGCCAGCAGTTTATCAGGTATGTATAAAGGGAGGAGATGAGGTTCGGCTTGACTACCAAAAATTCTTATATAAGTGAACTTCTCCTCCCCGAACCATCTTCCTATTGAGGTTAAGTCAATTCTGGCTTGATAAGAAATCTTGGGAGCAGGTTTATCAAAAATAGAGTAATGAACAGGTAACATAAAGCCATTGCAGACTTGGTACAAATGGTGCTTATAAGAGGATTTCCATAATTTCTGATGGTATATGTGAATATGCATGGGGTCTTGTGGCTTCCACCTCCAGCCAAGCACAGGAAATTCAGAATTAAAACTCAAGGTATCTAAGATATAGGCACTGTAATAGAAAGGGGGAATTATCCTTTCAGAAATGCGGGTCTTACTCCTAAAGTCAAGAAGAGCTGAGGCTATTTTATCTGAGAGAATAGTGGCCCAATCCATTATTACACTGTTGCATGCTACTTCCATTAGGGGAACCATTTCTATAGTAAAATTAGCAGAGTCATGCAATCCCCATAATCTACACATCATTATTCCAACGTAGCAATAAGGAGAAGCTAGGAAATCAACCGAGTACTTACCAGAACATTCATGCTTGTGTTTTGCTGGATTTTGTCTCCAATCCCGGATGGGTTCGGATTCAACTTCGTTCTCATTTCGGAATTTTTCCAGGAACGCCTTATTGTATTTCTTCTCTGGCTCAGGCAAATGATACATTTGCCTTAAATCATCAGCCCTGAATGACCCGAAAATTCTCCCGTCTCTGGTGCTGAAGGTTCTATCCAGGACTGGGATTTCCTCAATTGCCCACCGCACTACATCAGTATATGGGAGAATTTGTTCCCTAGCTGCTATCCGATGAAGGAAAGAGTCAGCTAAGTCCTTTAGAGTACCGTCAGATTTCCGAGTTAAATCCACAGTGGCTTGTACTGTTGTTGCTTCTGGTTCTTCGGCTTCAATCAGGTTGTAGGTGCCTTGCCAAGTTGTTCTGACGAGACCAGAACATGTAGTATCAGATATCAATCCCTTCTTTTTGTTTGAGGGATCAGCGACAGCTTGTCCTGTGGCTGGCGCAACGGAAGGGCCTGTGGTTTTCTTGGATTTCTTCCCCATTTTACTTGAGCTTTCTTCTTTGGATGAATTTTGCACAGGAGCGAAAATACCCGTAACACAGAGAATTGGTAATGAAAACTCCAAATATGATGAGATATATTGATCAATGCGTAATGAGAGGAAACTTTTATAATGGCCGTGGATACAATCCATGGGAGATTTTAGGACTTACAATTACATTAAATGGCCGTTTAAAACCTGCCAATCCTTAAATGCCCATTATACCATTAACTGGCCGAATGATTCCTTTAAGCGTGCTTAGAGATGTTTTTGGCGGTTGAGCGTAGGTGAATCATTGTTCGACAGATCAAGCTTTAAATATGAATGGATCATTATATCCCTCCATTTTAACGACTTTTTTGAAGTCTGCGCTATATCATAATCGGGCGTCGGGAACACTTAAATCCTTATGTTGACATTTTTGAAACCCCGATCGCCGATAGCGATATCGCATCGCATCGAGAGTATTGGCATTATATAAACATATGGATAGCATACCGCCGATCGCCGATAGCGAAATCACATCGCATTGGGGTGAATGGGCATTACAATGTACATAGATAGTGTATCGCCGATTGCCGATTGCGATATCGCATCGCATCGGGGGTATGACCTGGGGGCGCTCTTAAAAATGTGCATAGAGTATTGCCGATAGCCGATAGCGATATCGCATCGGCAGAAACCGATGTGCCATTTACTTATGCTCCTTATGTCATTGCGATATGCGATCTTGCAATCGCTTTATCGCAATGATTAAAGATTGATTTATTTGATCAAAATGGGTTTTTCAAAAAGGTTTTTATAATGTTTTCCTTTGGTTTTCAGACCTTTTTAAATACTACGATATTGATACCAATTAAAATCTAAAGGGACCCATTTCACATGATAGTTTTGTGAATAAAAATAATATGAAATGGGGGGTTGTTGTAGAGCACAACAATTGGCGATTCACTGGGAGAAACAGTTATCTCTGAAAAGTATAGAAATACTTAAACTTTTTCAAAAATAGAATTCTAATCAAAGGGGAAAATTCTAATCTAACTAGGTATATATGTATTCCGAATAAAATGAAACTATTTTTGTTAATTTCCTCTCTTTTTAAAGAAAATAGATACATTCTAAGTTTTAAATAGGCCTCTATTGGTTTATAATGATAAAAAAGAAACCTTTCCAAATCAGCTTTTATGGTGAACTCATCTGTCATAGGTAGAGCCTCTGCTGCCAGCAAACGTTCATAGTTGCGACAGGGATACCTTTTAACCATGTTATTGTCCATTGTCCCATCCAATTAAGAGTGTGATTAACAGAATGAATTCAAAACATGTTTTCATATTTTGTATTTCTTTTCCTTTTTCTGTTATTGATAAGATAAAAAGCCATTGTCCTGGTTTGGTGGCCAGCTATTGATAATGCCATTCACTGGTAGTAATTTAACCGAACAAGCTGGCTCGTGATGAGACCCCTTGTCTTATAAATCTAAGCCATTACCCTATTATGGTATGCAGTATTGGTAATGTCGGTTGAACTATTTCCCTATGAACATGGTAAGCAGGCTTGTAATAAGACCTCTTATCTTTTATATCAAATATTTTAGAATTACACTCTGAGTAATCATAAGCTTTGATGAATGGGATGGACAATTTTCTCCTTAAGAGTAAATGGATGACAGAGTAATTGTTGAGGATGCTGAAGTTGGATTAGTTTCTATCTTAATATTGATAACCTTTTATGACCAGTTTGAAAACAGAAAATGATTTACACTACCTCTAAACTTTGAGAGGAGTTCACAAAACTTGAAGAGTGGTTTCAGAATACAATGATACCTAGTTTCCTAGAAATTATCCCTTTTGGTTTAAGACTTCTATTATTTAAAAGTAAATATCCATACTTCTGTGGAGTAACTTTCAAACACAGCAAAGGTCAATGGGAGATCCCTTACAACTTTTATTTTTTAAAAGTCCTACAAACTACAAAACTCTACTAAAATGAAAGGAGAAGGGGTTACCTCCTCAATTAAAGAATTTCTTCAAGATAAGGCCATTAACAGGGAGAGAATCTCTCAAACCTGATAAATCTTGCAATATAAAGGTCGAATGGCCTATCTTCTCATAGATCTGAAATGGTCCAAGCCACATCTTCTGGAACTTGGTGTGTTTTCCCTTGTCCTCATGGGCTTTGTCCCATTTCAGAACTAAATCACCGACTTGAAATTGTTTTGAACCGGATGAGACTGAATCAAAAGCTGCCTTGATGATTTGCTGATGTTTGGCATGAATAACTTTGGCTTTTTCCCTTTCCTCTTCTAGTTTTAGAATTTGATCATGTCTAAGTTGAATAGAAGAAGAAGGACTTTCCTCAATGAACTGAACTAGGGCTAGAGAAGGAAGAACAAGATTTGTGGGTAATACTGCTTCTTTTCCATACACAAGATTGAACGGAGAAGTTCCTATAGAAGCTTTCTGTGTTATCCTATCAGCCCATAATGCAAACATTAAGGTTTTGTGCCAGTTTCTATGATTCTGTTCGATAGTTCGCTTAATGATTTTGATCAGGTTTTTATTGGTAGACTCTGCTAAACCATTACCCTGGGGATAGTAATTAGCAGAATATTTCAATTTAAATCCTCTTTTAATAGCGAAATCAAACATAGCATTGCCTGAGAAGTAAGATGCATTATAAAAAACAAGAGCATTTGGGACACCAAACCTGGTAATGATGAATTGATCTATGAATTCAATGATTGCTTCAGAATTTGCTGTCTTCAAAGGAATTGCTTCGACCCATTTAGTAAAATAATCGGTAGCAGTAAGGATATACTTATGCTGTTTGGAAGAAGGTGGAGTAATCTCCCCAATGATGTCCAATCCCCATTGCTCAAATGGCTGTTCAATGTTGACTGGTTGCAAAGGGAAAGCTGGTTTTCGTTGTCTTCCACTAGAAGTTTGGCAATTATGGCATTTCCTCACATACTCATGGGCATCTCTAAACAGAGTGGGCCAATAGTATCCAGCATGAATAATTTTGTGGGCTGTTGTGTCAGCTCCAAAATGTCCTCCTGCTGGTCCATCATGTAACTCCTGCAAAACCTTTTGTGCTTCAGGTTTCTCAAGGCATCTTAATAAGATTGAATCATAGTTCTGCCTAAAAAGCACATCATCAATAATTGTGAAAATTTTCACTTTTAACCGAATGGCCCTTTTGTTTTTGTAAGACAGGTTAGGAGGTGCGTATCCATTTTTCAAATAAAAGATTGAGTCAGCATATTGTGACTCAGAATCAGTAACACTTATCTTGTTGATTTCTTCAGTTTGATTTGTATCACCTGATTCTGGAATATTGGATGCTCCTGCCAATAACCTGCAAAAACCTTGACCCCTAACAATCTTTGCTGGCTTAATTTCTAAGTCATATTCTTGAAGCGCTGTGACCCAATTTGCCCTTTTTTCACCCAGTTCTCTTTGAATTAATAGTTGCCTAATTGCAGGGAAGGGAACTATAACTTTTGTATGGGTTTTCAAAAGGAAGGGTCTATAGTGTTTGACTGCTTTAAATACAACAAATGCTTGTTTTTCTATTTCGGAGTAATTCAATTCGCCACCCTGAAGATTTGAACTAAAAAATGAAATGGGTGCTTCCAAATTGTGATCGTTGAACTGCGTGAGTACTGCTGCATAAGATGAGTTGGACGCGATAGTATACAATGTAAAATGATTAGAAAAATTGGGAGTATTTAAGGCTGGGGCATTGATTATTGATTGTTTGATTAACTCAAACGCCTCTTTTTCTGCTGATCCCCACTTAAAGACTGAATTTTTCTTGATCATAGTTTGAAGTGGCAAAATAATTTGAGAAAAATCTGGAACAAATCTTTTAACAAAATTGATTTGGCCTAAAAATGACTGCATGGATTTCTTATTATGTGGGAAAGGGATTTCAGAGATTTCTTTGATCCGATCAGGATCAATATAAATGCCATCTTTAGACACAATAAAGCCTAAGAGCTTTCCTTGGTCAAGAGCAAAGAAAGATTTTTTGGGGTTAAGAGAAATACCATATCTTTTGCAACGTTGAAAGATTTGGTTTAGATCTTGCAAATGACTGGACCTCTCTTTTGAGAATACAGTAATATCGTCTAGATAAACGACTACTGTTCTATTAATCAACCCTTTAAAAGCTATGTCCATCGCTCTTTGGAACGTCGCTCCTGCATTAATAAGGCCGAAAGGCATTTTCTGATATGCATATGTCCCCCATTTTGTTTTGAATGTGGTTTTAAGCTGGTCATCAGGATGGACCAAGACTTGGTTATATCCTGAGAAACCGTCTAGAAAGGACATTAATTCAGAGCCTGCTACTAATTGGAGTATCTGCTCCATAGTAGGCAATGGGAAGTTATCTTTTAAGCTTTCTTTGTTTAAATTTCTGAAATCAATACAAATCCGAATGTCGCCATTTTTCTTTTTGACAGGCACCATATTGGAAACCCAATTTGAGTGCCGGACTAGAAAAATAATCTTTGCCTTCAAGAGTTTGTTAAGTTCAGTTTTTATCTGACTCTCTAGGCTTGGATGTATTTTTCTTAACTTCTGCTGAATTGGTTTCTGATCGAGAAGCACCGGAATGGTATGCTGGATAACAGATGTATCATATGTCTTCAAGTCATCATATTTCCAAGCAAAAACCTGTTTATTTTTCCTTAACAGTTTAATGAATGCCTCCTTTTCCTCTGAGGAAAGTCCTAGTCCTAAATTAATATTTTGAGGAGATTGCTCAGAGCCAAGATTTATCAATTCAAACCTTAGGGTAGAACTTTGGAGCTTTGCATTAGTTACAGGTTTAAACCTGTCTTTAATATCATACAGATCCTCCAGCTTTACCACAGGCTTGGGAATTGAATTTTCCTGAGGTGTTTCTCTCATTTGAAGGTCATGTTCATTTTCCTCAATAATTTGATTATCATAGGACTTTTCAGAAGTTAAGAATTGTAGAATGTCCTCATCATGGTTGAATACTCTCCAATTAGTGATATTATCAGGAATTGAAGGCCTAAAAAGCAATTCTATCGAAAATCTATTTGGGCTGTAGTCTTCAGAAGGTAGGAGCTTGGAAGCTACATTGGCTAGGAGGTCGGCCGCCGAGTTTTGCGACCTAGGAATGGAGGAAATATTGAATGCCGAAAAGTGTGAGGTGAGTTCTTGTACTAGCGATTGATAATGTTTAAGATGATTTGAAAGACAATGGATTGTATTTCTCACCTGTTTGATAATGATTTCAGAATCGCCAAATACTTTCAAATATTGCACTTTAAGGCCGATTGCTTTATAAAGACCTTGAACTAAGGCTTCATACTCGGCTGTGTTGTTTGTGCATTCAAATTCTAGCCTACAGGACAACATTGTTTTTTCCCCATGTGGGCTAACCAAGACACATCCTGCTCCTGAGCCCTCGCTAGACTTGGAGCCATCAAAATATAAAGACCAAAATAAAGAAGTATTAACAAGTTTATTTACAGTTTTCTCAGTACCATTGAAACATCTAGACCTATCTGTTTGTGAATAGTTTTCGATCTAGGATGTAGAATGGTTTACCGAGAAAGGAGATGACTGGGCAGTGAAATTGCCAAAAAATGACTCTGATGAATAATTCCCCAAAATGTTATTATTGAATGCTACAGGTTGGTTTTCTTGCTCAAATTCAGTAACTGTATGGGTCATATGTTTTTCTCGATCAATCCTTATTTGATTTGGCTTACCCTTATAGGGAAGCCACATATGTGACCAATCAGTTGAAATATACCCATGTAGTTTTTCAGACCAATCCCTGCTCAAGATCAAACCGTAAAATTCAGGTATATCGGCTATTAGGATATCAATCCTCTGTACCACTCTGGGATCAGCAGATAACGTGATAGTTACGGAATTAATCTCTCCCACTACCTGCACTTTGGTCCTGTCCAACTGCACAATATGAATGGCAGACTTTTGGGGTTCAATGTTCAGTTTGGAGCAAACTGAAGCTGGCATTATGTTCGAAGATGCCCCTAAGTCAATCAAACAATTTTGCAAGTTTTTGTTGTAGATCTCATAGGTTAGAAGGAAGGGGGGAGTATGGGAGTTGGATCTATCTCCAATTAGTACCGCATCGGTAGCTTCAACCATACCAGGAGGAGGTTGCCCTGAATCATTAGCAGCTTTAGCACTGGGAAGAGGTGAAGAAGGAACAACATTCAATTCTTTGAGCAGCAATTTCTGCTGATGTTTCAATTTACTAAGTTCAAACATAGTAATGTTTGCTTTAGTTTTCTTCATGTCATCAACAATATTGTACTCCATTGAATCGGATACCACTAATGTTTTAGATGTTGAAGGAGTATTAGAAGTTGAAGGTTGGTTTTGGGGAACTGCTACAGGTGATTTCTTTGGAGGTACTTTTTCCTTTGTTGTAGCAGCACCTG
The DNA here is from genome assembly GCA_031772625.1 of Pinus tabuliformis. Taxonomy (NCBI): domain Eukaryota; kingdom Viridiplantae; phylum Streptophyta; class Pinopsida; order Pinales; family Pinaceae; genus Pinus; species Pinus tabuliformis. Next base: position 129,067,443 of record CM062818.1, read on the forward strand.
CACTCCTTTTCTTTGAAGTTGCCTGGACAGGTTCAGAAGTACTTTTACTTCTAGTAGTGACCGGGAAGGCTTCTTCTTCATTATCGGTATCGGAGTTGGGGAGTATAAAATCCCACATTCCGTGACATTCAACTACTTCTTCTTCATCATCAGTTGGTGAGGTTGTTTCCTCTTCCTCTTCTTCTTGCTCTGAATCTGCGTTAGATATGACATTCGGTGGCTTTGATTCGGTTTTCTTATAAGTCCTAAAGGGTCTTTTGGTTGAGGTTTCGGCCACCTGTTTCTTTATTTCAACCATTTCGTTAGACAAAGTTTTCAGGACCTTTTGCAAACCCTCCATGTCATATGGATCTTTTGGGGTTTTCTTCTTAGAATCATCTTTGAAAGAAACTTTTTTGGCTTTTCTGTCTTCCAGAGCAGCTTTCTTTTCTAGAGCATTAATACGTTTCTCCACAGCAAGTGCTTCTTTCATGTTTTCGGCTAAGGTAGGTTTCCCAGCCCTATCTACAAAAATGGCTATATTGGCAGGTAGGGCGGTTATATACCATTCGCTTCGAATTTGTTCACTTGGCTTGGAGGCTGTCGGGATTTTATTCAGGAGTTTATTGAATCGAGCATTAAATTCCTTTATTGGTTCCCTATGCTCTATCCTAAGATTGGAGAGATCGTTTATTAACGTAGCCAAAGACCTATCATCTCCATATTTGGTAAGAAACTGCTCCTGGCAAGTGTTCCAACTTGTAATGGAACCAGAGGGTAAATAAAAATACCAGGATCCTGTTGATCCTTGCAAGGTGTAAGGGAAAAGCCTAACAACAACATCTTGTTCTGTTACTCCTTTCAAGTTGACTGCTAACATGAAATTATTAATATGTTCCTCAGCCTGGGTCCCATCATCTGGGTTAAACTTGGGTAGCCATTTTTCAGGAGCATCTGGTAAAGGATGCAATGGTGCAGGCATGTTGACTGCACCTGGCCTGGTCCATGGGTCTGCCATTATAACAACAGTAGTAGATGATACTACTGTTGGAATTCCAAATATCTGGGAATGAAATAATGTTGAGGAGTGAGCAGGTTGGGATATTGTAGCTCCTAATCCCTGATGCACGACAATATGTAATGGGGGAGTGGATGGTTGACTTCGTAGAGGGGAGGATGAAATGGAGGATGTGGATGAAAGCTCTTCAGTGTCAGATCCTTCAGTATGTTTCTTTGCCTTTTTCCTTTTGGGTAAAGGGAACTCAGTGGGTTCAATACCGAGTTTTTCGCTCTGAAGTCTGGTGAGAGGGTGAGGTAAATTGAACTGCGAAGTCGCACTGCATTGCGAAACCTCAGATTTCGGTGGTGAAATCGAGAAGCTCTGAAGTTTGTGGATAAGGGACTGGACTTCAGGGGATTCAAGACTTAATTGTTCTGGAGTATGATGAGTTTGAGCAGTGGTAGTTGATTCCTCTTCTTCTTGTTTGTATACTGGGGAACCAGCATGCAATTGGGAAGTACGAGGAGATACGGAGGGAGAATTACTCTTAGAATGGCTTGCAGATTTGGGTTTGCTTGCCATTCACAGTTGATGGCCCTCCTTCTAGCGCCAAAAATGTTGAGGCCTCAAAAATCGCTGCAACAACATTGGGGATAACCACCCGGCTCGGACCTTAGTACAGCTCCTTTTCCGTTTGGAATGGTGGCTCCAACTGGGGATAATGGGACCAGTTTCCAAACAATGAATAAACGGGATGAATGGGAAATTGATTGACTAATCTAATGATAGGCGAATAGCTAAATCTATCAGCGAAAATAAAAGAACTATTACTTATCCCGGGAACTATTGTGCTTTGAAGTGTAGCGCTTGATGATCTATGTCTATGAACAGGCATATAGATGACTCCATCTAATAGACATGGACATTAATTCATTCAAAGACTACTTTGCTCAAATAGTTAAGCAAAGCGATTAAAGCAAAATTACTACACTTCTCATTTATATCATCAACACATATATGATTAAAAACAAAGCATACCATAAACATCCAATGGTGAAAGGAATACATAACTGCTGTTAAAGCACATACATATATTTGATGATAGCAAAGATAATCAAATAACAATTCATATGAAAAGAATGAATTCAGACATAGATAAACATACCATATGAACTGCTAGACACTCCCAATATCAATCGCTACTTGCAATTCTTCCTTCAACGTAGAGATACTTTCAAGAAAAGACAATAGTGCACAATTGCATAAAAGCTGCCTTGTTGAAATTAGAATAACTGGTCAAGTTTCATAAAAGAATATGGCTGAAGCACAATAGTGCGACTTCAGTCTTTAAGTCAAGTACAAAACTTTACGACCCTTTCCAAAACAATGAAAGGGTCTATAAATACTAAATTAATCTAACTATCTAATAAACTGAAATCCTACTAAATTGGTATCAATTGATTTCGATCCTATTTTCTTCAGCAATCTGGCAGTCGGTGGCATGAATCATCAAGTAGGCTGCTTTCCTTTAAATCTGAGCTGACTTATCGCAAGCATTGGCTCCACTTCGGGTGGTCTGTTGAGGCGAGAGCTGAGCTGGGCGGCATAGGTGGCATCCTGAATATCAGGGATAATATACCCGATTGCATCCGTAAGGCATTTGAGGGCGGCTCTCTGTGAGTGTGGTTTTACCAAGAAGAACCAATATGTATCCCAGGTTAAACTGTTAATCCCAGCAATTAATCTTCCCTTTTCTTCTAAATCTGGATAACATGATTGCTCCAATGTTTTCATTGTTGTCAACTTTCCTGGTGTGCATTGGGAGATCATGTTTGATAAGTAGAGAGTGTTATTGACTAATTCAACTAGATTGCTTGAAGTTGACTTGCATCTTGACACCGCCCTCTCTGCTTTCATTAATTGTGACCGCCATTTTGTAAAGAGTATATCTTTATGCGATTCTAAGATTCTTGGTAAATTCGCTGCTTGCCCTTGATCAGAATCTTGCCAGTCGAGAAATGCAGCTATCGTTTCTTCAGCTTGGTCTAGTTCCGTCCTAGCCTTGTCTACTTTAGTGCTTATGGATGCTGTTAATTCACATAGTGGCTCTGCCTGGGCAATTTGTTGACATAGAAGCTTAATTTGGGTTATCAATGCAGTATTTATCTGTAGCGCTTCTACTCTAAATTCAGCCACTTGTGGAACGCCCTTTGTCTTTTCAATCTGTGCTGATAATTGAGCGATTTGCTCATCCTTTGTTTTCAGCATTTGCTCATTCGCTGCCTTTAATTGTGCCAATGCCTCTGATAATTCTTTTTGCTTTTGGATTGCGCTTTGGTCGATTCTTTGTTTTTCTGCCTGCAATTGTTGAGTCAGTTGACTGTTTAATTGTTGTTGCGTCAACAATTGCTGCTCCGCCTGCTCTGCTTTCTGTTGTGCTTCGGTCAGCTGTGCCTGTAACAAGAAAATATCCTGGTCCTTTGTTTTGAGCAAAAGACTCACCTCCGATGCCTTATCTATTGTTGCTGCTGAATAAGCTCCAGCATATTGTGATAATTTTGTTAGGTCATCGGAGGGGTCAAATTCCTCCTTCCAAACCACATTGCCCGTGACTGTCTGTTCTGGAAAGAGGGAAGGTTGATCAGTCCTTCATCTCTTCCTTTGTCGCTTTACTACAGCTTTATGTCTTGGGCTGTAGAAGACATCCAAAGGAGGAATCTCTTCTACCTGCAAAATGATTTGGTCGGAGGGATCCTTTGGTATTACCTCTACTTCTTTTGAAATGGGTGGGCCGCTGGTTCCACTTAGAACCTGTGTTGAGGTGATTTCCTGAGTGTCTGTTGGCTTTGAAGTGTCAGTGTCCTTTGAGCATTCCAAGCCATTGATAATAGAATCAAATTGCTGCCATTCCTGTAGCAATTTGGGGTCAATATGAGTATCCACGTTTACTTCAGTGGTGGTCTGTTTCTGCCCTTTTGGCTGGGTCTCCTCCTACACTTTCTCCTGTTCTTTCTTCTGATTTTTCTCTTGTGGCTTCTCCTGTTCTATTGTTGTGACTGGAGGCTCTTTTGGCTGTTTTCATTCATGCTCGCTTGTAGAAGTTGTTGGGGTTGTTGCTAATAGATCTAGAGGCCGAGTTTGCAACCTCTGTTCTCTAAGTTTGTTAAATTCAACCAACCCTTCATCGTGATATTTCATTTTAGCCAATGTCTTAACCTGCATTATTGACTCAATAGAGGAGAACAGGTCATCAAACATGTCCTCTTTATGATCAAATTTCGACAGTTTGGCCTGCTCTAGTGCATTATAAGCAACTTTGTTTGGATCAAATTGCCTATTAGGGAGAGTTGCTAGAGTTAATGATTTAATATTTGTAGCTTCCTTTTCTGCATGCTTAAGATCATGCAAGGTATAGACGCCACATCTAAAAGGAAAAGAGGGCCAGCCTTGCTTCTTGTTTTTCTTGAGGGTCTGTGTAACACTCTCAGCTATGATCTGGTAAGCGATTTCCCTTGCCAGCAGTTTATCATGTATGTATAAAGGGAGGACATGAGGTTCGGCTTGACTACCAAAAATTCTTATATAAGTGAACTTCTCCTCCCCGAACCATCTTCCTATTGAGGTTAAGTCAATTCTGGCTTGATAAGAAATCTTGGGAGCAGGCTTATCAAAAATAGAGTAATGAACAGGTAACATAAAGCCATTGCAGACGTGGTACAAATGGTGCTTATAAGAGGATTTCCATAATTTCTGATGGTATATGTGAATAGGCATGGGGTCTTGTGGCTTCCACCTCCAGCCAAGCACAGGAAATTCAGAATTAAAACACAAGGTATCTAAGATATAGGCACTGTAATAGAAAGGGGGAATTATCCTTTCAGAAATGCGGGTCTTACTCCTAAAGTCAAGAAGAGCTGAGGCTAGTTTCTATGAGAGAATAGTGGCCCAATCCATTATTACACTGTTGCATGCTGCTTCCATTAGGGGAACCATTTCTATAGTAAAATTAGCAGAGTCATGCAATCCCCATAACCTACACATCATTATTCTAGCGTAGCAATAAGGAGAAGCTAGGGAATCAACCGAGTACTTACCAGAAGATTCATGCTTGTGTTTTGCTGGATTTTGTCTCCAATCCCGGATGGGTTCAGATTCAACTTCTTTCTCATTTCGGATTTTTTCCAGGAACGCCTTATTGTATTTCTTCTCCGGCTCAGGCAAATGATACATTTGCCTTAAATCATCAGCCCTGAATGACCCGAAAATTCTCCCATATCTGGTGCTGAAGGTTCTATCCAGGACTGGGATTTCCTCAATTGCCCACCGAACTACATCAGTATATGGGAGAATTTGTTCCCTAGCTGCTATCCGATGAAGGAAAGGATCAGCTAAGTCCTTTAGAGTACCGTCGGATTTCCGAGTTAAATCCACAGTGGCTTGTACTGTTGTTGCTTCTGGTTCTTCAGCTTCAATCAGGTTGTAAGTGCCTTGCCAAGTTGTTCTGATGAGACCAGAACATGTAGTATCAGATATCAATCCCTTCTTTTTGTTTGAGGGATCAGTGACAGCTTGTCCTGTGGCTGGTGCAATGGAAGGGCCTGTGGTTTTCTTTGATTTCTTCCCCATTTTACTTGAGATTTCTTCTTTGGATGAATTCTGCACAGGAGCGAAAATACCCGTAACACAGAGAATTGGCAATGAAAACTCCAAATATGATGAGATATATTGATCAATGTGTAATGAGAGGAAACTTTTATAATGGCCGCGGATACAATCCATGGGAGATTTTAGGACTTACAATTACATTAAATGGCCGTTTAAAACCTGCCAATCTTTAAATGCCCATTATACCATTAACTGGCCGAATGATTCCTTTAAGCGTGCTTAAAGATGTTTTTGGCGGTTGAGCGCAGGTGAATCATTGTTCGACAGATCAAGCTTTAAATATGAATTGATCATTATATCCCTCCATTTTAACGGCTTTTTTGAAATCCGCGCTATATCATAATCGGGCGTCGGGAACACTTAAATCCTTATGTTGACATTTTTGAAACCCCGATCGCTGATAGCGATATCGCATCGCATCGGGAGTATTGGCATTATATAAACATATGGATAGCATACCGCCGATCGCCGATAGCGAAATCGCATCGCATTAGGGTGAATGGGCATTACAATGTACATAGATAGTGTATCGCCGATTGTCGATTACGATATCGCATCGCATCGGGGGTATGACTTGGGGGCACTCTTAAAAATGTGCATAGAGTATTGCCGATAGCCGATAGCGATATCGCATCGGCGGAAACCAATGTGCCATTTACTTATGCTCCTTATGTCATTGCGATATGCGATCTTGCGATCGCTTTATCGCAATGATTAAAGATTGATTTATTTGATCAAAATGGGTTTTTCAAAAAGGTTTTTATAATGTTTTCCTTTGGTTTTCGGACCTTTTTAAATACTACGATATTGATACCAATTAAAATCTAAAGGGACCCATTTCACATGATAGTTTTGTGAATAAAAATAATATGAAATGGGGGGTTGTTGTAGAGCACAACACATTCTTAATAAAATATTATGCGATGTATTATCTCAGAGTTTTCTTTGTTTAAAACAAGAGTTGCGTGGTTGTTATGTCACTACTTATTTGGCTATGTCACTACATCTTTGTATAGGTGAATTGTGTGTATATAGCTTTGTGTATAAAGCAACAGTAAAATACTGATTATAAATGCACATTATTTAATGTTACTGCATCTTAACCATACCATTAAATTAATTATAACCATGTCCTTGAAAATTGAGAAAGAAAATAAAAAAAACTTAAGGTGAGTAATATGTATATATGTGTGTTAAGAGATGTAGTGCAAAATTGGGAAAGAAACTCATTTATGGTTGTGCAAAGTATTAGCATCGAGGGTACTTAAATATTTATATGAAGTAGGTAACAAGTGTGTTACAAGAAACTAAGGTAGTCTTATGTCTTTCAGCACTTTAATTTAATGCCCACCCTTGAATAGGTGAGTCCTCCCTTGGGTTTTCCCATTACTCGAGGCAGGCTGAGGAAAAAACACATTGTAGAAGTAAGCATTCTTGAAGTAGACTATATATATATATATATATATATAGATATATGGAAAAGGTGGAAAATTAAGGGTGAACCTTGTTAACGAAAATCATCATTAAGTATCCTTGGCGAGCATAGTTCCAGAGATTTTTATTATTACGGAAAACATGGGCATCACTCTAAATATTACTATAAAATAAACTATAATGAGTCTACACAAAAAACATAAAGAATAATGGAAATTTTTTGGAGAAAGACATCTTAATCTATGATGAATTGCAATATATTAGATTGTTTGTTTATGATGTTGCATTTTATGTGGAGATTGATGATGTGAATGATTGGTTCATTGATTGTCATGCATTGCTCCATATGGCTTGTAATAAATTTTGATTTGATGAATATTATGAGAACATTGATGGAACGTATGTTTATCTAGGAGATAACAGATAACTTAAAGTTCGAGGCTATGGAGTAATAGGTGTGAATTTTCCTAATGGACAAGAGAGTCAAATTCATAATGTGATGTATGTTCCTTGTATCAAAAAGAATTTAATTTCATTTTCTACTATTATTGATTAAGACTTAGAAGTGTAATTTTTTAAACCATGTTGTGTTTTTAAAGACATCCAAGTTCACTACAAGTTTATTTCCATAGGTACTAGAGTTGGATGATTGTATAAGTCGGATGTGACCAGGACAAGTCGTCGAGTGTTGGCATCTACAACAGTGTCAATAGAAGAGTTATGACATCAAAGGTATGGGAATTTAAATCACAATGATTTAATGTTACTTTAAAAGAAAACAATTTTTGAAGGTCTTCCTGTTATGAAGAATGATGATGCTGAATGTGAAACATGTGCACTTGACAAGCAACATAGAATGAAATTCCCTATACATAAAGAGAAAAGAGAGAGAGAAATACTTGAATTCATTCATACTTATTTATGTGGACCTATACAAACTATATCTCTTGGTAGAACATGGTATTTCTATCTTTTTAATGATAGATATAGGTATACTTGGGTCTACTTCAATAGAAAGAAGAGTGATGTTTTTGAGTACTTTAAAGAATTCAAAAATATGGTGGGAAAAAAATTACAATTGCATAAAAAATCTCATATATGATCACGGGGGAGAATATAAATCAAGAACATTTAATCAATATTACAAAACCATTGCGATTCTGCAACAATTTACAATTCCACATACACCTTAGCAAAGTGGAGTTGTTGAGATGAAAAACAAAACACTAGTAGAATGTGCAAGTAGTATTCTTCAAGGTAAAAATGCCTCTAATGGTTTTTGGGTGAAGCCATTAATACAATTGGTTACATGAAAAATAGGAGTATTGATTTGATATGTTTATATGTTGATTATGTTATCATAATAGGAAGTACATTGAAGCTTATTAAAGAAATTAAAATTCAGTTGTCACAGTTATTTGAGATACACGATGTTGGTGAATTGCATTACTATTTAAGTCTTGAAGTTTGTAGGGAAACTCATCAGATAGTGATCACACATAAAAAATATACAAGGTAAATCCTTAAAAAGTTCAATATTATTGAGTGCAAGGCAGTATCTACTCCCTTAGAAAAGAATTCTAAATTTTATGATGATGATGGAACTAAATAGGTGAATAGAACTTTGTATCATCAATTAGTGTGAAGTCTAAACTACCTCACAACTACTAGGCCACATATAATATATTTTGTCAGCATCCTTATTCATTTCATGGCTAAGAATAGTGAAAGTCACTAGAAAGAAAAAAATTAAGTCCTTTGATATTTGAAAGGAACACTTAATTTTGGTATATGTATACTGATGAATTTCATATTAATGGTAGGTTGTTCTGATTGAGATTGGGTTGAAAATCCCAATGACAAAAAATCAACCTGTGGATATGCATTCAATATAAGATTGGGGATCGTACCATAGAGAAGCATGAAACAACCAACTATTTCTTTTTCATCCATATAAGTTGAATACAAAGCCTTGATTAGTGCAACTTGTGAATCTTTTTGGTTAAGGAGGATTCTTGAAGATGTTGGAGAAAAACAAAGAGGTCCCACAAGCATCAAATGTGTAATGCCTCCTCCCAACATTTACCCACCTTTACAAGATCCCAGTGTAAATGTGAGGTTGATCTCTACTATGACATGACTCAAAATCCAAGTTCTAGTTAAGTAAGTGGGGCCTATAAAATGAACACTTACTGACATTCCACAGGGATAATAGATCACTCAAGAGCTAAAAAACCAACCCAACTTATCAGTACCTAAGATGGAGCTCTTTTTAATTGACCTAACACCGCAACCACACACACAATAAGGAAAGAGTGTGGTTATGAGGCCCCAATTGCTTGCACAAGCTTGCTTCCATGCAATTATGACCTAACTCCTTCAATTCAGTGCCAACGGTCCTGCGATCTAAGCCAGTTTTCTAGGCTAGCCTCCACACCATTGCCAATTTTTTTTTATCAATTTCTAGAATCATAATAAACATGACAACAATGCCAAACATTCAAAATTGAAGCCATAGCTTGACATAGATTCCCTAGTACACATTAGAAATTTCATCAAACATATGGTAAACATTAAAGCTACATGTCATGGATGCATATTTGATCATAAATCTTTGAACTTCATCTGAGAATCACAAAGAAGGTCTAATACCCTCTCAATATAGTTGTAATAACACTTGTTAGCCCATACATTCATCAACCATTCAATAAACTATCAAATCATAAACAAGAGTCATAACTATAGCACATCATAGGACCATGCATATAATCAACATATAACCAGAATGGAGACCATGACAAATCGACCATAAAATCATCATAATTATAACTACATGTGCTCATTAATTACATTAGAAGAATAAATCATATTAATTTATGCAAAAAAAAACCATGTGAAGGGATTCCACGTACCACCTGACCATAAATTGGGATGAACCAAATCATTCTTTCAGCTAATCACCCCCGATCCATATTCCAAGAATGAATGTGGGATCTCATTGGATAAACCAAGACATAATTAATTAGGTACTCCAAAGGTTAAACCACCTCAACCCTCAAGCTACCATGATCTCACTTAAACCAGTCCCGAGATCACAAGACCAAACCGAGCTTGTATCCCTTAGAATTTCTTCACCATACCTTAAGGGATTTACTTGTCTCCAACCACCTATCGAGGGCTTCTTGGAGAAAACCATATCCACCCCCAACCCTTGGGATTTTTCTTGAGAGAACATCACCCAGTTCCAAAAACATTCGGAAATCTAAAGCTCAACCGAAAATGAATCCCATCACACCATGGCTATCCACAAAATGGCAATGAAAGGATGAAGCGAGTAACAAATCACAAAAAACCTATGCCATTGAAAACAAATGAACCAAATAAATAAAGGAATTCACCATGCATTTACACCTCATTTACGAAATCACACATACAACCTATTACTTACAAAAATCCTCTTGCTCAAGTTGTTGATCCAACCTTCTCCTTGCTTTCCTTCACTTTTCTTTTCCTTCCTTTTCTATCCTTTCTCCAAATCCAAGTGAGTACCCAAGCAAGAGTGTATGCGAGAGATAATGAAAGGAGAGCGCCAAACTGATCTAACTAAACGTTAAAACTGATCAAAAGTTATGAATTATTTCTCTGATACCTTTTCGTCATTGAAGTCCCATTTTCCCTTCATTTTCCATCATTTTCTGTAAGGTCCCTATAATACTAGTTACCCCATTACTATTGTATTTGTATCCCTTATTAATATTGTTGTGCCCCTATTGTCTCCATATTGTTATTACTATGCCCCATAGAATCCCTCTATTGTTATTTTTGTGCCTTTATATTATTATTGTTAGGTTGGTTGGGTTATATTGTGACTCCTTAGACTCCTATATATAGAAAGGAGGTTTTGTCATTTGAATCATCAAAGAATCATTCATTTGTGTAATGTAAAGGAGGTTTCCCCCTCGAAGAGGCTGAATTCTAAGGCGTTGATCTATCTTTTCTATCTTTTTGTGAGCTGGTTTCATAACATTTGGTATCAGAGCTTTGGATTCTAGGGTTTCGCTGCTCCAAATAGGTCATCATGGAATTTTCGCTATAACTTTTTTCTACGACGTTTCAGAAGTAAAAAAAAAAAAACCCATTTGAGACAAAATCGCACTGAACCTCAAGTCTGAATTTCAGATATTTTTGCACTATATTTGCGGAGATATGATCTGAGGAAGTTGGTCTTTTTGTAGACTCCTGAATTACATTCCAAATAGGTGACCTGGGGAAAATCGTCATAACTTTCTCTCTGAGCATCAGATTGAAATTTCATAAGAAGATACAAAAAGAGGACAAACTTTAGTTTCTTGTATATATTTTTTAGAGCCAAAGGTCGATACAGGGACATGTGGCACGTCATACAATTTCACTCTACTGAACTAGTCTATAATCAGGTCACTGTGGGAGATTTGGCATAACTATTCCTTGGAGAATTCAATTTGGATTAGACTGGTGGCATTGGAAATAGGACATAGAGGGACACTGCAGGTCACAGTTTTAGAGCTGGATGATCCGAAATTACAGAGATACATCAGAGGAAATAACGAGCTCCTACAAAGTGAAAAACAAGGTGTGTAGATTTTTTTAAATTTTTGCTTAAGATTTGTTTGAAAAATTATTTTGAAGGAATTCAAAGGGAATAGTAGAGAATTATTATCGGTAACTGATGCCCCTAGGAAAGAAAATGCAAACACCTCGTAAGCAACCTGAAACCTCTAGCATGACTTATGAAGAAGAGGAAGAAATGCCACATGATATATCAAAATTACAAGACCAAGTGCAACAAATGTCACTCTCACAAAAGATAACAGAAGCTAAGATAAATGGCATGGAATCTAGGATAAAGGGCGTGGAAGCTAAGATGGACAATTTGAAGATAGATTTGAAGATAGGCATAGCAGATTTGAAGACAGATTTGACAAATTTTCTAAATGAAATACTTACTAATGGTGAAAGGGTAGTAAAGGAAACTCATGATGAGAACAAAAGAAATGTTAATCATGATTTCATAGACTCTAATGTTGGATCGAAGACCCACCATATTCCAAAAATCGATATGAGAAAGTTTTATGGCAAGGATCCCGCAACATGGATATTACAAATGGAGCAATTTTTCGATCTCAATAATGTGCAAAACACACAAAAGGTACGTATTGCAACTTTGTATTTGGAACCAAATCATTTTGTATGGTATCAATGGCTTTGCTCTCATGAACAAATTATCACTTGGGCAATTTTTACAGAAGAATTGACAGCGCATTATGAGGATACAAAAAGCAACACTTTTTTTAGCCAATTGATAAGTCTCAAACAAAAGGGTTCAATAAGGGAGCATATTGAGCACTTCTAAAAATTGAACATAAGGGTAAAAAATATTCCAGAGGAGCATAGGATTGATGTGTTCATAGGGACTTTAAAGGATAATATCCAACATGATGTTCGCCTTTGGGAACCTGATTCATTAGAGAAGGCATTCAGGTAGCAAGAAAAATGGAAAGCAAAATTATGGCAACCAGGAAGCATACCACTCACAACTATAAAGATGGAAGTGTTGTAGCCCCTAGTCTTCCACAACCTATATGGTTGACACCAAAAAAATTGGAAGAAAAAAGAGAAAGAGGGCTTTGTTATAGTTGTGATAGAAAATACACTAAAGGTCATAAGTGTGCTGAGAAGAAATTATTCTACATAGATTGTGAAGAGGAAGAAGAAAAGGAGCAAGAAAGGTCAAAAGAAGGGGATATACTCCAGGAACAAAGACTAGATAAAGAAGAAATGAATCCAACCATATCTTGTAATGCATTGGTTGGAATTACCACTCCTCAAACCATCAAGATAGAAGGACAAATCAAGAAGAAAAAGGTAATAGTGTTGATTGATTCAGGAAGTACCCAAAATTTTATTCATTGTAAGGTAGCAAAAGAATTGAATTGATTCCTATATCCAGCACCAGAGTGTCAAGTGATGGTTGCAAATGGAGGAATGATAAATTTCTCTAGAAAGTGCCATAATATCAAGCTATCCATGGGAGAATATGTATTGACTAGCCCAATGCTTTCCATTCCAATGGGAGGTGCTGATGTTGTACTAGGAGTCTAATGGCTACAATCCTTGGGTACAATAGCTTTTAATTTTCAAGAACTTTTCATGAAATTTTCTGCGGAAGGAAAGGAAGTTGAATTAAGGGGTATTGTAGGGAAACCAGGAAAGATAATCAGCTCTAACGGTATGACAAAGCTTCTAAAAAAGGAACAAAGAGGTGTAATTGCACAATTATGTTTGCTAGATGTTTCCACATCGAAATCATCTATTTCTCTAGATCTCCAAAAAGTATTGGACAATCATTCCAAGGTATTTGAGACTCCCAAAGGTCTCCCACCTATTCTTGATCATGATCATGCTATTCATTTGATTCCAGGAAGTGTTCCTCCAAACATCAAGCCGTACAGATATTCCTATGCCCAAAAGAGTGAAATTGAACGTATGGTTGTAGAAATGCTAGAGGTTGGTATAATTCAACCTAGTCAAAGTTCTTTCTCTGCTCTAGTAGTATTGGTGCACAAGAAGGATGGATCATGGCGCATGTGTCCAGATTATAGGGAGCTCAACAAGCTCACTATTAAAGATAAGTTTCCCATTCCTGTCATTGAAGAATTACTAAATGAATTGCATGGATCAATTTACTTCACCAAGTTGGATCTTCGTTCAGGATATCATCAAATTAGAATGAAGACTGAAGACATTCCAAAAACAACATTTAGAACTCATGAGGGTCATTATGAATTTTTGGTCATGCCTTTTGGCCTTACCAATGCACCTTCTACATTTCAAGGTTTGATGAATTCCATTTTCAAACCCTTAGAAAATTTGTGTTAGTATTTTTTGATGATATACTAATCTACAACAAGTCTTGGAAGGATCATGTTGAACATGTTGACAGGGTGCTACAACTATTGGAGGAGAAACAATTATATGCAAAAAGATCAAATGTTTCTTTGGAGTACAAGAGGTGGAATATCTGGGTCATATTGTATCTCATGAAGGTGTTAAGGTAGACCCTAGCAAAATTAAAGCCATTAAGGAATGGAAAATCCCCACATCCATAAAGCATCTACAAGGATTTCTCCGGTTGACAGGGTATTATCGCAAGTTTGTTAAGAATTATGGGAGAATAGCAGCACCTCTAACAACATTATTGAAGAAAGATGCATTTTCATGGACTCTAGAAGCAACAAAGGCCTTCGAACATCTTAAAGAGGCAATGTGCCAAGCATTGATCTTAGCTACACCGAACTTCACAAAAAATTTTATTGTGGAATGTGATGCTTCAGGAAATGGAATTGGTGTTGTTTTAATGCAAGATGAAAGGCCTATTGCTTTTGAAATTTTTCCTATCAAGGGAAAGTTTTTACACAAAGCTATTTATGAGAAGGAAATTTTGGCAATTACATGCACTTAAGAAATGACAACCCTACCTAATGGGAACACACTTCAAGGTAAAAACGGATCATGATAGCCTCAAATACTTTTTAGAACAAAGATTATCCTCTAAAGAGAAACAAAAGTGGGTCACAAAGATGTTGGGTTATGACTTTGAAATCATCTACAAAAAAGGGAGGCATAATGTGGTGGCAGATGCACTCTCAAGAAAGGATGAGGATGTGGAAGCATTGTTGTGTGCAATTTCTATTATCCAACCAAATTGGATAAATGAAGCAAGGGAGGAATGGAAGAATGATGAAGAAGTGTGGGCACTTATTCGAATGTTACAACAAGATTCTAGTACATCTGATACATTTAGCTGGAAAAATGATTCGTTATGGTACAAAGATCGCTTATACCTCTGTAAGGATTCCCAACTCAAACAAAAGATTCTTATGGAATTGCACACTTCTCCCTTAGGAGGGCATTGAGGATTTTTAAAAACTTACCACAGGGTTAAGAAGGAATTTTTTTGGGATGGCCTTAAATCATATATTCAAAAGTTTGTGGCGGAATGTTTGGTTTTCCAACAAAATAAAGTTGAAACAATTAAGACCCCATGTCTATTACAACCTTTATCCATTCCAAGCCAACGTTGGGAGGAGGTTTCAATGGATTTTATCACAGGTTTACCCAAGTCTGAGGGAAAGAGTGTCATCATGGTGGTAGTTGACAGAATTTCCAAGTATGCACACTTTTGTGCATTATCACATCCATTTAAAGCCAGTATAGTTTCTACTACATTTATGGAAACAATTCAAAAGCTACATGGAAACCCAAAGATTATTGTAAGTGACAGAGATCCCATTTTCACTGGAAATTTTTGGACAGAATTATTTTCTTGTCTCGGTACTCAGTTAACTCATAGCTCATCTTATCATCCTCAATCTGATGGGAAAACTGAGATAGTAAACAAATGTTTGGAAGGATATATTCGTTGCTTTGTATTTGATAAACAAACACAATGGGTCAAATGGTTACCTCTAGCTGAATGGTGGTATAACACTTCCTTTCATACAACAACAAAAATGACCCCATTTATGGCACTTTATGGATATCAACCACCATCCATCACATCATATTTAAGAGAAAATTCTAAGGTTCAAGTAGTGGAACATCACATCAAGCATCAACAACAAGTTCTCCAAATCTTAAAGGATAACCTCGTGTTGGCACAGAATAGAATGAAACAACAGGTAGATCAACATCGCAGCGAAATAAGTTTTGATGTAGGTGATTGGGTATTCCTACGGCTACAACCATATAAACAAAATTCCCTCAAGCAAGCTAAGAGGGATAATAAATTATCACCAAAGTATTATGGTCCGTACAAGGTGTTGCAAAAGATTGGTACTATGGCATACAAATTGGAGCTTCCTGCAGCTTCTCGTGTGCACCCAGTTTTCCATGTTTCATGTTTAAAGAAGGTTATAGGCAACAAGCTCCCAGTTCAAACAATATTTCTAGAACTTGACGAGGAAGGAAACATTATATTAGAACCGGAAGTAGTCACAGAAACAAGAACTCGACAACTACAAAATCGATCAATTTCAGAGTATCTCATCAAGTGGAAGAACTTATCCACTGAAGATTTCACATGGGAGGATGATAATTTTATACATAAGCATCCAGAACTACCCAAGTGTTGAGGACAACACTTTTTTGAAGGAGAGGGGCATGTTAGGTCCTTATAATACTAGTTATTACCCCATTACTATTGTATTTGTATCCCTTATTAATATTGTTGTGCCCCTATTGTCCTCATATTGTTATTACTGTGCCCCATAGAATCCCTCTATTGTTATTTTTGTGCCTTTATATTATTATTGTTAGGTTGGTTGGGTTATATTGTGACTCCTTAGACTCCTATATATAGAAAGGAGGTTTTTTCATTTGAATCATCAAAGAATCATTCATTTGTGTAATGTAAAGGAGATTTCCCCCTCGAAGAGGTTGAATTCTAAGGCATTGATATATCTTTTCTATATTTTTGAGACCATGACAAATCGACCATAAAATCATCATAATTATAAGTACATGTGATCATTAATTACATTAGAAGAATAATTCATATCAGTTTATGCAAAAACAAACCAAGTGAGGGGATTCCACGTACCACTCAACCATAAATTGGGATGGACCAAATCATTCTTTCAGCTAATCACCCCTGTTCCATATTCCAAGAATGAATGTGGGATCTCATTTGATAAACCAAGACATAATTAATTAGGTAATCCAAAGGTTAAACCACCTCAACCCTCAAGCTACCGTGATCTCACTTAAACTGGTCCCGAGATCACAAGGCCAAACCGAGCTTGTATCCCTTAGAATTTCTTCACCATATCTTAAGGGATTTACCTGTCTCCAACCACCTATTGAGGGCTTCTTGGAGAAAACCATATCCACCCCCAAGCCTTGGGAATTTTCTTGAGAGAACATCACCCAGTTCCAAAAACATTCGGAAATATAAAGCTCAACCGAAAATTAATCCCATCACACCATGGCTATCCAGGAAATGGAAATGAAAGGATGAAGTGAGTAACAAACCAAAAAAAACCTATGCCATTGAAAACAAATGAACCAAATAAATAAATGAATGCACCATGAATTCACACCTCATTTACGAAATCACACATACAACCTGTTACTTACAAAAATCCTCTTGCTCAAGTTGTTGATCCAACCTTCTCCTTGCTTTCCTTCACTTTCCTTTTCCTTCCTTTTCTATCCTTTCTCCAAATCCAAGTGAGTACCCAAGCAAGAGTGTATGAGAGAGATAATGAAAGGAGGGTGCCAAACTGATCTAACTAAACATTAAAACTGATCAAAAGTTATGAATTATTTCTCTGATACCTTTTCATCATTGAAGTCCCCTTTTCCCTTCATTTTCCTTCATTTTCCCTCTCATTTCCTTAGCATGCAAATTTGTGTCTCTTCACACCCTTTTTCTCCTACATTATTTTATTTTATTATCATAATTAAATGCCAATTATTGCTTTTTGTATTTTCCAATACCTTTGTCAATTTCAATATCCATGATTAACCAAAAGTGATGCTCACTATAGGTTTTTCCCAACATTCAACTTGGAATACATGTCCCATGACCTTGGTCTTATTCTTTCGCTTTTATTATCCTTTATTACATGAAACTTTAACTTGGGGATGTTACAAAATGTGACAACCATAGTTGCATTAAGTTGAAAAATAATCCAATTTATCATGCCAGAACAAAACATATTGAAGTACAATGCTATTTTGTAAGGGAAAAGTTGCAGTCAAAGGGGATTCACTTAATATATTTTAATACAAGTGAAATTATAGTTGACATATTTACAAAGCCTCTTCAAAAGATGAACTTTGCAATATGTAAACAATAACTATGCATTGTGGAAAATAAATTTCTCCATTAAGTGGGGATGTTAGAAAAATGGAGTGTTCTACAATTGTGAGTTGTCTAGTTGATGAGTTGTACTTGTAGGTTGTTAAGTCAGTTTACTTCGTAGTTAGTGTTATGAGTTGGTTCTTCTTTGTTTTCTATGCTATTGTCTATTTTTAGTATCAAATCCAATTTATTAGGATCTAGAATGTCAAAGAATTGTCAAAGAGTCTCTCTATATATAATGTTTCATCAAGCATTTGAGTAATAAAATGTGATCTCACATATTGTGACACTGTGTGGTTTATTCTATTTTCTGCTTCTCTTATATTTTTTTCTTTTTTCTGATACATTTTAGAATCGATAACTTGTTAGGCCCCTATAATACTAGTGATTCCCCCATTACTATTGTCAATGTATCCTTTATTGTTATTATTGTGCCCCTATTGTACCCATATTGTTATTAGTATGCCACATAGAAAGCCATTATTGTTATTTTTGTGCCCTTATGTTATTACTGTTATGTCGGCTTGATTATATTGTGACCCCTTAAACTCCTATATATAGAAGGGATGTTTAGTCATTTGTATCATCCAAGAATTGTTCATTTGTGTAATGTAAAGGAGGTTTCCCCCTTGAAGAGGCTGAATTCTAAGGCGTTGATCTATCTTTTTCTATCTTTTTGTGAGTTGGTTTCATAACATTTGGTATCAGAGCTTTAGATTCTAGAGTTTCACTGCTCCAAACAGGTCATCGTGGCATTTTTTCTATAATTTTCTTTTCTGTGACATTTCAGAAGCTACCACTGAAACCCATTTGAGCTGAAATCGCTCTAAAATTTGGGTCCAAATTTCATAGTTTGTGTTGCTATATTTGTAGAGATATGATCTGAGGAGGTTAGGGTTTTTGCGGACTCCCGAATTACAGTCCAAACTGGTGACCTAGGGAAAATCTTCATAACGTTTGTTTTGAGAATCAGATTAAAATTTCATACGATGTTTCAGAAATAGAACAACCTATATTTTTTGTGTATCAGGTTCAGGTACTAAGGTCGAAATAATGACATGTGACACATTGTATAAGTTTGCTCCACTGAACTAGTCTATAATCAGGTCATCGTGGGAGATTTGGCATAAATATTCCTTGGAGAATCCAATCTTGATCAGACTTGCGGGATTAGAAATAGGAATGAAAGGGCTACTGCAAGTTGAGATTACAGATATTCGAGATCCACAGTTACAAAGATACGACGGATTCAATATCAGGCTCTTACAAAGTGAAAAGAAGTGTGTAGTTTTTTTTAAATTTTGCATAAGATTGGTTTGAAAAAATATTTTGAAGGAATTGAAAGGGAATAGTGAAGAATTATTAGCATTAATTAATGCCCCGAAGAAAGAAAATGAAAACATCTAGTAAGCAACCTGGAAGCTCTAGCATGAATCGTGAAGAAGAGGAAGAAATGCAGCATGATATATCAAAATTACAAGACCAAGTACAACAAATTTCACTCTCACTAAAGGTAAACGAAGCTAGGATGAATGGCATGGAAGCTAATATGAACAACATGCAAGTTAAGATGGATGGAGTAGATGCTGAGATGGATGGCGTGGAAGCTAAGATGGATGGCATGGAAGCTAAGATGAATGGCATGGACGATAGGATGGAAGAATTGAAGATAAATTTGAATAAGTTGCTAGAAGAAATGGTCACTAACAGTGAAAGGGTAGTAAAAGAAACTCATGATGAGAACAAAAGAAATGCTAATCGTGATTTCATAGACTCTAATGTTGGACTGAAGACCCACCATGTTCCAAAAATTGATATGAGGAAATTTGATGGCAATGATCCTGGAACATGGATACTACAGGTGGAGCAATTTTTCGATCTCCATAATGTGAAAAGCACACGAAAGGTATGTATTACAACTTTATATTTGTAACCAAATCAGTTTGTATGGTATCGATTGCTTCAATCTCGTAAATAAATTGTCACTTGGGTATTTTTTTTATGGAAGAAATGATAGCACATTATTAGGATACAAAAAGCAACATCTTTTTTAGCCAATTGATAAATCTCAAACAAAAGGGTTCAATGATGGAGCACATTGAGGACTTCCAAAAATTGAACATAAGGGTAAATGATATTCTAGAGGAGCATATTATTGATGTGTTCATAGGGACTTTAAAGGATAATATCCAATATGAGGTTCGCCTTTGGGAATCTGATTCATGGGAGAAGGCTTTCACGTTAGCAAGAAAAATGGAAAGCAAAATTATGGCAACCAGGAAGCCTACCACTCACAACTATAAAGATGGAAGTGTTGTTGCCCCTAGCCTTCCACAACCTACAAGGTTGACACCACAACAATTGGAAGAAAAAAGAGAAAAAGGGCTTTGTTACAGTTGTGATAGCAAATACACTAAAGGTCATAAGTGTGCTGAGA
The DNA here is from genome assembly GCA_031772625.1 of Pinus tabuliformis. Lineage (NCBI taxonomy): Eukaryota > Viridiplantae > Streptophyta > Pinopsida > Pinales > Pinaceae > Pinus > Pinus tabuliformis. The sequence goes on from CM062818.1 coordinate 129,087,864, forward strand.
AGAAATTATTCTACATAGATTGTGAAGAGGAGGAAGAAAAGGAATAAGAAATTTCAAAAGAAGAGGATATACTCTAGGAACAAACCCTAGATAAAGAGGAAATGAATCTGACCATATCTTGTAATGCATTGGCTGGAATTATCACTCCTCAAACTATCAAGATAGAAGGATATATCAAGAAGAAAAGGGTAATAATGTTGATTGATTCAGGAAGTACCCATAATTTTGTTCATTGTAAGATAGAAAAGGAGTTGAATTGCTTCCTATATCCAACACCAGAGTGTCAAGTGATGACTGCAAGTGGAGGAACCATAAATTTCTCTTGAAAGTGCCATAATATCAAGCTATCCATGGGAGAATATGTATTGAATAGCCCAATTCTTTCCATTCCAATGGGTGGTGCTGATGTTGTACTAGGAGTCCAATGGCTACAATCCTTGGGTACAATAGCTTTTAATTTTCAACAATTTTTCATGAAATTTTGTGCGGAAGGAAAGAAAGTTGAATTAAGGGGTATTGTAGGGAAACTGGGAAAGATAATAAGCTCTAACAGTATGACAAAGCTTCTAAAGAAGCAAAAACGAGGTGTAATTGCACAATTATGTTCACTAGAGGTTCCCACATCGAAATCATATTTCTCGAGATCTCAAAAAATTCCTGGATAATCATTCCAAGGTATTTGAGACTCCCAAAGGTCTCCCACCTATTCGTGATCATGATCATGCTATTCATTTGATTCCAGGAAGTGTCCATCCAAACATCAGGCCGTACAGATATCCCTATGCCCAAAAGATTCAAATTGAACGTATGGTTGCAGAAATGTTAGAGGCTGGTATAATTCAACCTAGTCAAAGTTCTTTCTCTGCTCTGGTAGTATTGGTGCACAAGAAAGATGGATCAGGGTGCATGTTGTCGGATTATAGGGAGCTCAAAAAGCTCACTATTAAAGATAAATTTCCCATTCCTATCATTGATGAATTATTGGATGAATTGCATGGATCAGTTTACTTCACCAAGTTGGATCTTCATTCAGGATATCATCAAATTAGAATGAATATTGAAGACATTCCAGAAACAACATTTAGAACTTATGAGGGTCATTATGAATTTTTGGTCATGCCTTTTGGCCTTACCAATGCACCTTCTACATTTCAACATTTGATGAATTCCATTTTCAAACGCTTCCTTAGAAAATTTGTGTTAGTATTTTTTGATGATATACTAATCTACAAGAAGTATTGGAAGGATAATGTTGAACATGTTGACAGGGTGCTCAAACTATTGGAGGAGAAATAATTATATGCAAAAAGCTCCAAATATTTCTTTGGAGTACAAGAGGTGGAATATCTGGGTCATATTTTATCTCATGAAGGTATTAAGGTAGACCCTAGAAAAATTAAATTCATTAAGGAATGGAAAATCCCCACATCCATAAAGCATCTGCAAGGATTTCTCGGATTGGCTGGGTATTATCACAAGTTTGTTAAGAATTATGGGAGAATAGCAGCACCTCTAACAACATTATTGAAGAAAGATGCATTTTCATGGACTCCAGAAGCAACAAAGGCCTTCGAACATCTTAAAGAGGAAATGTGCCAAGCACCGGTCTTAGCTCTGTCGGACTTCCAAAAACCTTTATTGTGGAATGTGATGCTTCAGGAAATGGAATTGGTGCTATTTTAATGCAAGATGAAAGACCCATTTCTTTTGAAAGTCTTCCAATAAAGGGAAAGTTTTTACACAAAGCTATTTATGAGAAGTGTCAGGCCAGGGTAACTCCAGACTTGGCAGAAAAAACTGATTGATATATTTCATTAGGTAACTATTGTTTATATACATGAATGTGACTGATCAGTTCATCTTCTTGATGACTGTTCACATTCCGGGTACACCCAACCGCTGAGGATTAGGTGTCAACAATTCCCCCCCTTAATCTGAAGGGATGTTGGTGAGTCCAAGCATCGTTCTGAATCGTTCAAGCTTTTCTCTTCCAAGCGCTTTGGTAAAGATGTCTGCAATTTCCTCATTTGTGGAACAATGATGGAGATGGATTGTTTTGGCCTCAACATGATGTCGGATCAGATGATATTTAGTATTGATGTGCTTAGTACGATCATGGAACTTTGGGTTCTTGGCCAACTTTATTGCAGAGGTGTTATCAATCATGAGTGGAGTTGATTGTACTTGTTTTACCTGAAAATCTTCAAGAATTTTCTTGAGCCACACAATTTCTTTCGTTGCTTCAGCTGCTGCCACGTATTCTGCTTCTGTTGTGGAATCTGCTAGAACTGATTGTTTGCGTGATCTCCAGGAGACAGCTCCTGATCCAAGACTCATAGCATATCCTGAAGTAGATACCCCAGTTTCTTTGTCTCCATCGAAGTCTGAATCAGAGTATCCAATCAAGCTGAAGTCGTCCACCTGTGTATACTTGATTCCAAGGTCTTGAGTTCCCTTCAAGTACCTTAGAACTCCTTTTGCAGCAGACCAATGTCCCTCACAAGGTTTTTTCATAAACCTGGAGAGGATTCCAACAGCAAATGAAATGTCTGGTTTGGTAGTAGTGAGGTAGATGAGACTTCCTACAAGCTGTCTATACTTTGTTGCATCCTCAAATTCGTTTCCTTCAATAGATGTGAGCTTTAAGTTTTGTTCCATTGGAGTAGAAAGAGGATTGCACTCTGTCATGCCAAATCTGTTTAACAAATCTCCAATGTATTTCTTTTGAGAAAGAAATATGGATTTTGGATGTTGGGTTACTTCAATGCCAAGATAGTAATGAACATAGCCCAAATCAGTCATTTCAAAACTTTTTCCTGATTCTTTCTTTATGGATGCAATATAGCTTTCATTTTTCCCTGTCATTAAAAGATCATCTACATATACCACAAGATATACAACTGTTTTGCCAACTTTCTTGACAAATAAAGTTGAATCATCAAGATCAAAATGATTGAAGTTGAGTTTCAGAAGATGCTCAGTTAGTTTTTCATAGCAGGGTCGCGGTGCTTGTTTGAGGCCATACAAGGACTTCACAAGTTTTCATACTTTATGTTCATGTCCTTTCACAGCAAATCATTCAGGCTGGGACATAAAAACATTCGCTTTTAGATCTCCATTCAAGAATGCAGTTTTTACATCCATTTGATGGACTTTCCAACCGTTCTGAGCAGCTAGTGCAAAGAGTGTTTGAATGGTGGCCCATTTTGTTGTGGGGGAAAAAGTTTCGTCATAATCGACCCCTTCCTTCTATGCAAAACCTTTTGCCACAAGCCTAGATTTGTGCTTTTCAAGTGAGCCATCAGCTTTGTATTTGTTCTTGTAGACCCACTTGCAGCCAATTGGTTTGGTTCCAAATGGAGGATCAACTAGCTTCCAAGTGCCATTCTTTATGAGGGCATCATACTCCTTTTGCATCGCTTCTTTCCATTCATCATGAGAAGTAGCTTCTTTGAAGGAAGTTGGTTCAAAATCTGTAGACAAGTTCAATTCACAATCATAAGTAACATCCATATCAACAGGTGAATTAGAGTCATCTACATCACCTCCATCTTGTCGGTTTGTATTTCTGGTTCCTATTTTTCCAATTTCATCAGGATGAACACTTTCAAGTGTCTTTGTTAGCCACTTTGGGGGACCTTTCTGAGATGGTCCAGGCTGCTCTGTTGATTGAGTTGGGACTGAATCAAGATTGAGTCTCCCAATTCTATCAATTACATCACTTAAAGGATCATCCGGTGTTGGAGTTTCATGCAGGGGAGATTGTTCTTTAGAAGAAGATTCCACATGTTGATCTAGTATAGGAATCCCCCCTTCAAGATGTGGAATCTGATTATCAAACTCTTGAAATGGTTTCGTTTTTGTGAATCTATCCAAGCGATCAAGTTGCCGCTCAACAACATTGTCAGATTTGGATGATTCAAGAAAAATGACATCTCTAGATACAACAAACTTTTTATTTACTTCATCATAGAGACGGTATGCTTTAGAGGTGTTTGAATACCCTAGGAAGATACACTTACGACTTCTAGCACCAAGTTTGTTTCTATGTACCTTTGGTATTAAAGCATAACAGGTGGAACCAAATATCCTGAGATGTTTTACCGAAGGAACATGTCCATACCACAATTCATAAGGAGTCTTGTTTGTTATAGCACTGGATGGACATCTATTCTTTATATATGCAGCACATAGAACAGCATCAGCCCAAAACATTATCTTTACATTTTTGAAGAAAAGCATGGATCGTACCATATTCAAAATTGTTCTATTCATTCTTTCTGCTACATCATTCTGTTGGGGATTATAAGGTACAATTGTTTGATGTTTTATCCCATGTTGGCGAAGATAGTTGTCAAATTCATTTGATGTATATTCTTTTCCATTATCAGTGCGAATAGACCCAATATGAGATTGTGCATCATTTTCAATCCATTTATGAAAATTCTTGAATGTTTGAAAAGCATCAGATTTGTTCTTCAATAAATAAACCCAACACATTCTGGTGTAATCATCAATAAATGTCATGATATATTTATTTCCATTTGCAGAAGGAACAGGCATTGGACCACATAAATCTGAATGAATGAGTTCAAGCTTCCTATGTGCTCTTGAATGTGAATCATGAAAAGACTGTTTGCTATGCTTTCTTAGAATGCAAGCATCACATTGCTTATGTTTTCTAGGAATTGTAGGCAAACCAGCAACACCATTTTTCTTCAATAAGCGGAGACTGTCATAGTTTAAATGTCAAAATCTAGCATGCCATAATAAACTTGATGGAAGTGTACCTTCTTCATGATGAGAAATATATGAGAAATGTTGTGCATGAGCATAGGTTCCTTGTAGTTTGAGAAGCCTTTCTTCTTCTATTCCCGTCATGACAAGTGAGTGGTCAGATGCTTTTCTTACCTCAAGCTTGCCATCAAACATATGAATGGAGTGACCTTGCTGGCGGATGTGGACTAAGGACAGCAAGTTTCTCCATCAAACATATGAATGGAGTGACTTTGGGCAATACTACATGCACTTAAGAAATTGCGACCCTACCTAATGGGAAGACACTTTAAGGTAAAAATGGATCATGATAGTCTTAAATACTTTTTAGAACAAAGATTATCCTCTGAAGAGAAACAAAAATGGTTCACAAAGATGTTGGGTTATGACTTTGAAATCATCTACAAAAAAGGGAAGCAAAATGTTGTGGTAGATGCACTCTCAAGAAATGATGAGGATGTGGAAGCATTGTTGTGCGCCATTTCTATTATCCAACCAGATTGGATAAATGAAGAAAGGGAGGAATGGAAGAATGACAAAGAAGTGTGGGCACTCATTCAAATGTTACAACAAGATCCTAAGACATCTGATACATTTAGCTAGAAAAGTGATTCATTATGGTACAAAGATTGCTTATACCTATGTAAGAATTCCCAACTCAAACAAAATATTCTTATGGAATTGCACACTTATCCATTAGGAGGGTAGTCAGGATTTTTAAAAACTTACCACAGGGTTAAGAAGAAATTGTTTTGGGATGGCCTTAAATCAGATATTTAAAATTTTGTGGTGGAATGTTTGGCTTTCCAACAAAATAAAGTTGAAACAATTAAGACCCTAGGTCTATTACAACCTTTATCCATTCCAAGCCAACATTGGGAGGAGGTTTCAATGGATTTTATCACACGTTTACCCAAGTCTAAAGGAAAGAGTGTCATCATGGTGGTAGTTGACAGACTTACCAAGTATGCACACTTTTGTGCATTATCACATCCATTTAAAGGTAGTACAGTTTCAACTGCATTTATGGAAACAATTCAAAATCTACATCGAAATCCAAATATTATTGTAAGCGGTAGAGATCCCATTTTCACTAGAAATTTTTGGACAAAATTGTTTTCTTGTCTCGGTACTCACTTAGCTCATAGCTCATCTTATCATCCTCAATCTGATGGGAAAACTGAGATAGTAAACAAATGTTTGGAAAGATATCTTTGTTGCTTTGTATCTGATAAATAGACACAATGGATCAAATGGTAGCCTCTGGCTGAATGGCGGTATAATACTTCCTACCATACTGCAGCAAAAATGACCCCATTTAGGGCATGTTATGGATATCGTCCACCATCCATCACATCATATTTAAGAGAAAACTATAAGGTTCAAGCAGTGGAACATCACATCGAGCATCACCAACAAGTTCTCCAACTCTTAAAGGATAACCTCACATTGGTGCAGAATAGAATAAAACAATAGGCAGATGAACATCGCAGGGAAAGAAGTTTTGATGTAGATGATTGTGTATTCCTACGACTACAACAATATAAACAAATGTCTCTCAAGCAAGCTAAGAAGGATAATAAATTATCACCAAAGTATTATGGTTCATACAAGGTGTTGCAAAAGATTGGTACTATGGCATAAAAATTGGAGCTTCATGCAGCTTCCCAAGTGCACCCAGTTTTCCATGTTTCATGTTTAAAGAAGGTTATAGGTGAAAAGCTCATAGTTAAATCAATATTTCCAGAACTTGACGAGGAAGGAAGAATCATATTGGAACAGGAAGCAGTCACAGAAAAAAGAACTCGACAGCTACGAAATCGATCAATTTCGGAGTATTCCATAAATTCGAAGAACTTATCCACTGAAGATTCCACATGGGAGGATGAGAATTTAATACAAAAGCATGCAGAAGTACTCAAGCATTGAGGAAAATGCTTTTCAGAAGGAGAGGGGCATGTTAGACCCCTATAATACTATTGATTCCCCCATGACAATTGTCATTGTATCCCTTATTGTTATTATTGTGCCCCTATTGTCCCCATATTGTTATTAGTATGCCCCATAAAAACCAAGTATTGTTATTTTTGTGCCCTTATGTTATGACTGTTATGTTGGCGTGATTATATTGTGACCCCTTAGACTCCTATATATAGAAGGGAGGTTTAGTCATTTGTATCATCTAAGAATTTTTCATTTGTGTAATGTAAAGGAGGTTGCCCCCTCAAAGATGTTGAATTCTAAAGTGTTGATCTATCTTTTCTATCTTTTTGTGAGTTGATTTCATAACATAACTCTGGTGGATTTCCAATACCTCTTATGTGATTTTGTTCTACTCTACATTATCTGACAAATTGGACATGCCTGTGCAGAATATAACTTCTCCCATGTAATTATTTTCACATTCTTAAAACAATTTAATAAGCATGGAAAATTTTAGGGGCGAATTTTCGCCCTTTGGTGAAATTAAGGGGTTTTATATTTTTATTGGGTGAATATTTTGTATCACAATACATTGTTACAAATCACCTCACATTTATTTTATAAGAAACTTAGTTATGGAGGTTAGTACTACCTTATTTTAAGGGAGAAAGTAAAAAAAGTAAATTTATCCCTTGAAATCTGGAGTTGTTAGGATATTCCGACACATAGGAAATAGTTAAGTATAACTTGGTCTAGTATAGAGTTAGGTAAAGTGTGTTTCTTTACTATGTACATTTTGTAACTTACAATCCGATGGTCACGATATGTAGTGATCTGACGGTTCATTCTCTCCTCGGTATTACCGACACTTGATCCGTGGCTTAACACTAGATTGGTCCATGATCTCTATTTAAAGAGCATGGAGGGTCATTTGTAGGTCAACTGTTCATGAGAGAAGCTTATGTAAAATTTCATTCTTTTATTAATAAATTGCCAGAAGTGGCCGCATTGGCTCAGGTCGTGGACTGTTTCCCTCTTTGAGGGTTTTAACCACGTCAAAATACTGGTGTATTGATATGTGATCTGTGTGTGAGCAGTGTCGTTTGGTGTTCTATCTGAGGAACTTACCTTGAAAATTGCTACATGGTATCAAAGCTATTTGAGGGCCGCATCCATTGGTGATCCAAATCTGAAGCCGCTAGAACTGCATCTGACTGCTGTTTCCTAGATCTACTATTTCTGACTACTTTCGAGCCGAGAGGACTGCTCTATTGTATTGGGAGCATCTGTTCCGGTGAGGAACCCCTTTCGTTTCATGCGAAAAGGTTTCTGGTAGCCCTAGCTACGTCATTTTTAAGATCTGGAGGTATACAATGTTTATTTGCAGTTTACAGTTATTTTCTCTCTTTTTATTTCGGTTTCGGTTTATTTAGCCTTTTTTATTATTGGATCTATACCTTTCATTTCTGCGTATGCTCTTTGCCCTGCGACTTTGTGCGATCTGGGCAAATCAAAAACAGAAAGGAAGGATTTTTCTCATGCGTATGCTCTTTTCCGCTGCACCTTAGTGTGATCTCGGAAAATCAGAAACATTGAGGAAAATATTTAGTTTCGGGCTAAAGCAAACTTCGAGTCGTAAGGTTCATTTTTTTTTGTATGTCCGTGTTGGGTTTTGTGTTTTTTGTTTTGTAGGGAAAAAGAGCTTTCTCAAAGCAAGCACGCAACCCAAAGCTTCAACCCTGTTATAGACATTTTTATGCCTTACAGCTCTGAGCATGAAATGTCCATAAACCAAGGGATCCAAAGTCCCTAAAAGTGTTGTTCCTGCCCCTAAAGGAACAAGGTCAGCAAACTACAGCTTCTCCCAGAAGTTCTCCACCAGAAACTACTCAGAATCAGTCAAATCAGGATCATTTCAGTGGCTCCACTAGCTGCCTGCGTTGCATAGCACCCCAGTACACTAGCTAGGTGCGTTGCAACACACCTAAATGCACTACCAGGGTGCGCTGAGCGGGAAATGAAAAATGGCAGTGCCATTCCGCAAGGTGGAAAGACAATGGAAGCTTCCAAAATCTTCCTCCATGACACTTGCCTCACTGAGTTCGACCAAGGATGAGTAAGAGGCTCTCAGCCTCCAAGTGGAAGCAAGAACTGACAGAGAGAAAGGATACTAGTCAGATGACAAGCTGACTCATCCTCTTTGCATACATCTATATATGGATCCCTCATCCCAGAGATCCAGAGGCTGGAATTGGGTACATTGCAGAGAATTGCTGTTGGTTTGAGATTGAGATCAGTGCATTGGGTGATTTATGCTTTGTTGGAGGTGAAGAAGGGATTCCTTTGCTGGGAGGTTGATGCTGGATCGGGACTCACTTGGTTGTATCTCCTCCTGGATCTTCTTGTTATATCAATAAAACTATTTGAGTTTTTCCTACATGCTTGTGTATCATTGATGTATGTTTCATTAGTATGTTTAGCTTAAATCTGATCCTAAGCTATTTATGAATATGAATCCATGTCTTTTTGTAGTTTTCCTCTTCTGTGATCTTGCAGGAACTTGGTGAAGCTGGGCAAGTAAGGGAGCAGGTAGCTGGAAGCTGTCAAAGAGAAGAGAAACCGGATCAAAGGGCTAGTGGAAGACACAGGTTGGTTCATTTCATCTCTCTTCATTTAATTCATAAAGGAGTATACAAAAGTAGTTTTCTTCGTTTGTTGCTAAGGCACTGTCACACCTTAGTGTTGTTGGGAAAAGTATCCAATACGGAATGACCCTATCCCACTCTAAGGGTGATAGTACCTCAGCAACAATCAAAGCAAAGCTATTCGAGATTACTTCTTTATGAGATGTAAGAGAGGGGAGAAAGAGATCCACCAACCGTTGTCTTCCGCTAATGATTGATCCAATCTTCTCTCCTTGCTGCTTGCTCCCAGCTCCTTGCTCTTTCACTGACCCAGCTACACCAAGATCCTGCAAAGTAACAAGAAGGAGAAACTACAAGCAGCATACATTCATAATTGATTCAAGGATTAGAATAAATCAAATATACAAGTATCAATACGCCATTGAGACACATGCATATAGAAGAACCTCAAATGCTTTATTAATGGAAGAAGTAAAGTTCAAGAAGTGATACAACCATAAAAGGCCCAATCCAGCATCACCTCCCAGCAGAAAGAAATCTCCTCTTCACCTCCTTCAAGCAAATCACCCAATAGTTCTATACTCAAACCAACAGCACTTCCTTACATTCACAAGATTCCAGCCTTCCTAGACCTCATGAGAGAGCTCTATATATAGGAGTTTTGGAGAAAGGATGAGTCAGCTTGAGGCTGGCATGAAGCTGACTAGTGTCCTCTCCCACTTCAGTTATTCTTCAGTTCTTGAGTCCACTTGGAGTTTCTTTCTTCCACTTGGAGATCTAGATCCTCTTACTCATCACAAGGCGAATTCCCTGATCCAAGTGTCATTTTGGAAGCTTCTTGGGCATTTGACACCTTGAGGAATGACTGTGCCACTTGGCCAAACTCACCCAGCGTAGGTAGCCTTCATTACTGTTGACATTCAGCGCAGGTACAGAGTGGAGCAGTTGACATTCAGCGCAGATGCTCAGTGGAGCAGTTGACATGATCCAGAATTAGCTTGTTTTTGAGTGTTTTCAGGTGGAGAACTGATATTTAGTGTTGTGGTTTGCTGACCTTGTTCCTCTAGGGGTAGGAACAACATGTTTAGGGACTTTGGATCCCTTAGATTATTGACATTCCATGCTTCATGCTGTAAGGCACAAAAATGTCTATAACTGTTGCCCCCTAAAGTATGAGGTCGTTTATCGGGTGAAATGCTTTATCAGGAGGATCCGAAGTTCATTCAATCGCTGAGAGGTGACCTGTAATAAAATACAATACAATACATTATGATTCATTCTGCTTTCATGATCTAGCTGAGGCGGGCATTCCCATGCTCAGCTTTATAAATTCATTTTGGTACATATAATAGACGATCGTCTGATGATAGACTGATAATTCTCTGCTGAAATTATCATCCTTTGAGTAGGATGATCATCTACTACAATGATGTACATATCAAATGTCTTTATATTTCCTGAATATACATCGCAGCCCGGATGGATGAAACTAGATCCGGGGTCTTCAAACGCGTTCGATCTTCACTCTAAGTACAAGTCGATCCATGTGAGAATTGCGCTGAAGTCGAACATGGAAATACATCGCTTGATTACCGGTCAATGATGTAAACCGTTAACAAGCGCGAGAGGAATCACCAATAATGACAATGACCCTCAAGGTACTATAGTACAGTTCATGTGGTGTGAATAAAGGACTTGGCGTCGAACACCACGCAAAATCTTCTGGTCGAAGGTCATTGATGTATACCTGTCGCCGGAAGTGAGAAACTTGCCATTGAGGCATGCAAGCTTCAAAGTACTGAGGGGGTTGTTCCTAGATCAACTTCTTGGATAATGAGCTGAAGTCGACAAGAAGTGATCCGTCAAAGGAGGGCCTTAATGAATCCCACATCAGTGACACGGAACGGAGCTAATGATTTTAGTGGAGGTGAAAACAATCTATGAAATATGATTCAGGGTGGCGATCATGGATGGATGAAGGATAATGTATGGCAGTGGATGGGACACGGTTGACTCTTTCTGAACAACATCTCTTGAACATATAACGACAATGATGTGATGGATCGGTAGCATTACCCCAAATGTGGATGGTTTGGCGAAGACCATGGTGATGAGACCGGTGAATGAAACAACCCAACCCGATGTGATACGGAGGACAAAGTGTCATGTTCAAGAGCGACTTGCTACCATTAAAGCTTTGAGGTTCTCCCAATTTTTCCCCAGTCATTTCGGACCAATACCTCTTTATTTTTGTCAAGCTTGAGGAGGATAACATATGCTTGTTCTATAACCTGCCCTTCGGGCAAGCCCATCGCTATGTTTTAACGAGCCTAGCGATAGGGAAACTCGTTCTCGTCTAAAGACAAGTTTGTCGCTATTTAATCATTTTAACGAGTCTAACGACAAGGAAAACTCTGTCCTTTTCATTTTTAGAGAGTCTGAAAAGGTACAGAAAGTTAACTCCAAAATTCCTTTTTCGTCATCTAATCCCTTAAGTCCGAAAAAGTATAAAACAATACAGAAGGGATGAGTTTTCGATAATTTTAACGAGCCGAATAAAACAAGCGCTCGACCTTTTTGTGTAATAATCCCTCAGGTCCAAAAAGATTAAAATCTAGAGGAGGGATAGCTCTTCTGGTCCTTTTAACGAGCTGGAAGGCCAAAACTCGGCAAACTTTTCATATTTTACGAGTCAGATGAAAAGAGCTCAAAGAAGACTCGTCTTTTGAGGAACGAGTGATAAACAGGGATAGCAGCAGATTCCAGGTACAGGTTGGAATTTTCCAATCACGGCAGTGTCACAAGGATGGCTAAGTGAAATCACTCTTCGCAGTTGTTCCTCAAAATAGGTAAACAATCATATGGAGGTGAACGATTGGCCAAATGGAATGGAGGTGGCAGGTGCAAAACACGACCAAGGCTTTTTATGGCTAATAAATTTACGATCACAATGGTTATTTACCGGGGTATGTTCATTTTTTAATGAGCTTGACTGCTCAATCTTATGTTTATTTTTTAACGAGCATGAACTATGTGCTAAAACTGCTCGGATCTCGCTTTTCTATTTTTTAACGAGCATAAATTCTGCGGTAAAACTGCTCGATAATACCAATCATAAGATAAGAAATGTCTCCTGTGAGATAGCTATTTTTTATGGAGCTTTATCTCACGAAGCTATGCTCCTCATATCCTTTCTTTATGCATGTTCGGAAACGGCTAATCCCAAAAACAGATAAATAACTGCTCTTAGCTTTCACTCCAAAAGGTTTGCATGCCCCCAGGTATAAAGTACAATTTCAAGGCTGCCCCTACTTATCCAATAAAACATTTGTTTTAAAGGGTGAGGCTTGCCTCTTTCTGGTTACCCAAAGATTGTTTTGTTAACACCATCAAACGAAAACATTTCCTCGGCACTGTCTACCGAAGTAGACAATGGTGAATGACCTTTGTCAAACAAGTAACCTTGACAAAAGAATCCTGTTCCAGAACAGCCCCTCTTCCATCATCTCCTTCTTCTCCATGGGAGCTTGGCTTTTTCCAGCTCTACCTTATGAGGAGGAAGGAGGGGACGGGGTACGGACTAGTCATATTCTCCCGCGGAAATTCTACCTTATAGCCAAGGTTTCCTCTGCCCGAAGCAGACCAGGATGCATGCCCCCTGGGTTCCAGTCCCATCTTTTCGAATCACTCGCACTCATCGGGAAGGAGGACTGGGGGTGGAGACATTTCTTGATTGAATAGACCATTCAGGGTTGGTATCTGACTATTTGCGATGCGTGATCCCGGAAATGAAAGTTGGTCTACGAGCTTGACCATTCTTCCTTCGTGAGGAAAACACATTACTCTAAAGAGTGAGGAGACTATAGCTCCCATGCAATATATATAGTCTCGTCCAAGGAGTAGGTTATAATCCAAGGGTCCTTGAACGACCATCACGTTCATTTGAACGGTCTTCCCTTTCAATGTAAGAGGTACATTGGGGAGGATCCCTAATGGTCGACTGGTTCCTTTATCAAAACCCGAGAGATTTCTTATCTCAGGCAAAAGCGCCGGGGAACCCAGTGATTTACAAGCAATAGAGGAAAGGATACTCACAGATGCCCCTTCATCAATGATAGTTCCAGCCATTACCATTCTGTAAATTTGGACTATGATTCTGAATGGTACACTGGCTGGTAACCGGGGTCTTCCTAGTTGGTTCCAATCAAAGGACACAACCAGGTTGCTTGGCGGTGGGACCGAATACACGGCCGGATATGACCCTGACGATGTTCCTTCCTGCGATAAAGGAATGGGCGCATTGCCCTGATGCTCATCAGAGTCGGTGTTGATGAAAAGAATCTGGATGGTGTCATCCTTACTCTCTTCAGTGAGGGTGTCATTTGAAGATGAATCTTCAGTGACGGTGTCATTTGAAGATGAAACCTCTGAAGGTGGAACCGGGTCAACTGCCATATCGACCTTTAGAATTTCGTCTGGTCTGGATTCAGTAGGTTCATTTTCAATGACTGACGCTTCAGCTGACCGCTTGAGCGGGCCAGCTGTATTTTCAACCAATGAAGGACTTGGCACGAGTTTTTTGTATCCAAGAGGAAGTCTCAACGGTGAAACCGGGCGATCTTCCAAAACTCTCTTCGCTTCATCTAAGAAGGGACAATGGTGGATGGCGTGATCGCCTTCACACAGTCTGCAGGGGGATCTTGCTCCCCCTCTTTGTCTTGAACCTTCACTTTCGTTGGTTGACGGTAAGCATTCAACATGGCTATCAGAGGTTGATGCTCCCGAATTGTGCAAACGAGGGGACCAGTCCTTCAGTATCCGGGGAATACAGGGACAATCTCTATGGAAGTGGTCTCCTCTACATATGACACATGGCGATTTAGGCCCGGTCTGTGTTGTGTGTGGATTTTTGTCAGATGTCTTTTGCTTGCCCCCAGTCACCTTAGGCTCCTTCTTCTTCTTCTCTCTCTTCTTCTTCTCCTTCTTCTCCATGGGAGCTTGGCTTTCGCCGGCTCTACCTTGCGAAGATGAAGGATTGGAGGAAGAGTTATAGGAAGTAGAAGGTTGGTGGGCAGCTCTAGACTGATCTAACAGTTGACTCGACTGTTCAGGAACCATGGTGTTCTGAACTACATTGGTTGAGAATAGCCAAATTGGCAGGCCAATTGTCAGTCCTGGAAGCGACAAAGTGGCCATGTGGGGCGCACCAACTTCTCCCCAAGAGGAGAAAGGACTAGGATTTCCTTCATGTGGAATTCCTTGGTTGGGGCATTCCATGTTCTCAACCTAAAGATCAACGCAGGAATAGGAGGTGATTATGTTCCGTTTAAAATAAATTTTATAACGACGCTTTAGACACAACTTGCTTTTTCACTTTTTAAGAGTCGAGAAAAAGCTAAAGATGACTCTAGTCTCCTTCGATGTATTAACGAGCCCGAAGTGACAAATGCTCGGATGGACTTTTTCAGCTATAGAGTTTGAAAAAGGCTAAAAGAAACTGCTCTGGAGTTCTAGGCAGAGGGTGTGCCAAACTTTTCGCAAAACCACAGAATACGTTTTACGGTACGAGTGGTCGATCTTCGTGAATGCTATGTTCACTGCATTGCGATCAGTAGGGCGGCCGACACGGTTTCCTATGGATAAAAGATTTGTTCCTATAGGGGTCTCCCAATATATACGCGACGGTACGTGGGAGCACAAGTTCGTATTGATACTTATCGCTTCACCGTGGAGGAATCACCCAACCACTCAATGCTAAGATATCAAGTTTAACGACGCCGGAACACGTCTCTAGCTTAGACCTCTATGTGTTTGCGTTATGTTTCAATGCGTTGTTATGTAAATTCAATTTATTTTAAGGTTGATCTTGTTTAGCAGTTTGCCTTTATGGATCACCACGAGATGTATGATAACACTCCTAAATGCAGTCTAAGATGATAAGCAAGCTTTTCAATCTTTCAACTTTGAAAATCTTAACTACTGAGGGAAAAGAAAGACAACATCTTTTCACACAGATCATAGAGCACACACTAATGCACTTTTTCCTAAATCATTATACAAATTGTCATAATGCACATGCACAATGCAGGTATTTCTTTTCTCTTTCTTAATGTTGGTGCAATACAAAAAGAAAGTTGTTGTATAAATTCGAATTCAATTTCAAGTGAAAGCAAACAAGCTTGTCCAAAACCAAAAGACACCTTAAGATTTACTTGTTTCGACACTAGAAATATATAAATTCAAACCATATGACGAAAGCAAAAGCTCAATCAGCTATGAACAGCAAACAAACTAACTCTTAAGATCAAAACGACACTTTATCATAGGTCTAGATCTAAGAGGCCACATCAAGACTAGTTCACTTTCGTTACGGGAAACTGTAAATGATATAAGAAATACACAAAGAACAGACACAGTTTCTTTATACAACCGAGGCGGAATAGTGGTAAGGAAAGTTGGTTTTAGATAGGTACATTGACTGGTAACAAGCTGCAAAAACAAGTGTGAAAACAGGGCAAGAAACAGCAGGAAACCCCAGTAGCACAAGGCAAGACTGGTTCAGCGTAGGTAGTACACTGTCAATTTGACATTCAGCGCAGGTATCCCCTTCGGGAACTGCGCTAAAATGCAGACAGCCTTCACACAGCCTGCACTGAAGAACGAAACTTTCGTTTCTCTTGGTTTCCGGGTCACAGATTGCTCAAAAATTCACAGTTTTTGGCCAAATCAGAAGCTATCAGTCAAGTGCACACTAAGGGATGAAAAGGAGGATGAAAAGCTATCACTAAGAGCTTATCAGAGTCCTTGTGGATCAGCTCTTCAAATCATAAACTTGCCCAGAAACTGAGCTAGAGTAGCTGCCCTCTACTTTGCATTTGAAAGATCCAAATGCAGTTTGATTCGGTACTCCCTGTGTTTATGAAATGAATAGCAAAAACACAAACAACCAACAAGATACGATCCCCAGCGGAGTCACCAATTTGTTGTTGGGAAAAGTATCCAATACGGAATGACCCTATCCCACTCTAAGGGTGATAGTACCTCAGCAACAATCAAAGCAAAGCTATTCGAGATTACTTCTTTATGAGATGTAAGAGAGGGGAGAAAGAGATCCACCAACCGTTGTCTTCCGCTAATGATTGATCCAATCTTCTCTCCTTGCTGCTTGCTCCCAGCTCCTTGCTCTTTCACTGACCCAGCTACACCAAGATCCTACAAAATAACAAGAAGGAGAAACTACAAGCAGCATACATTCATAATTGATTCAAGGATTAGAATAAATCAAATATACAAGTATCAATACGCCATTGAGACACATGCATATAGAAGAACCTCAAATGCTTTATTAATGGAAGAAGTAAAGTTCAAGAAGTGATACAACCATAAAAGGCCCAATCCAGCATCACCTCCCAGCAGAAAGAAATCTCCTCTTCACCTCCTTCAAGCAAATCACCCAATAGTTCTATACTCAAACCAACAGCACTTCCTTACATTCACAAGATTCCAGCCTTCCTAGACCTCATGAGAGAGCTCTATATATAGGAGTTTTGGAGAGAGGATGAGTCAGCTTGAGGCTGGCATGAAGCTGACTAGTGTCCTCTCCCACTTCAGTTATTCTTCAGTTCTTGAGTCCACTTGGAGTTTCTTGCTTCCACTTGGAGATCTAGATCCTCTTACTCATCACAAGGCGAATTCCCTGATCCAAGTGTCATTTTGGAAGCTTCCTGGGCATTTGACACCTTGAGGAATGACTGTGCCACTTGGCCAAGCTCGCCCAGCGCAGGTAGCCTTCATTACTGTTGACATTCAGCGCAGGTACAGAGTGGAGCAGTTGACATTCAGCGCAGATGCTCAGTGGAGCAGTTGACATGATCCAGAATTAGCTTGTTTTTGAGTGTTTTCAGGTGGAGAACTGATATTTAGTGCTGTGGTTTGTTGACCTTCTTCCTCTAGGGGTAGGAACAACATGTTTAGGGACTTTGGATCCCTTAGATTATTGACATTTCATGCTTCATGCTGTAAGGCACAAAAATGTCTATAACACTTAGGTGGATAGGGTCGTCCTGAATAGGCACTTTTCCCCACAACAAAATGGCGACTCCGCTGGGGAGATCTGTCTAATTAGTTTATTTGTGCTTCTCTTACTGTTTGTTTCATAGACTTAGAAGTAGCAATCGAACTGCATTTGCCATTTTCAAATGCAAAGTAGACAACTGCTACTTCAATCCACTCACTGGATTTGTTTATGATTTGAACAGTGGATTCACAAATGATCTGATTGCCCTTTGTGATAGCTCTTAGTCCTCCTTTAAATCATCCCTCTGATTGTACCTTACTGATTGCTTTTACTCAGCCAAAAACCATAGATTAAACTGCAAACCGTGACCCAGAACCTGGATAGAAGTCTCGTTTCTGCCCCAGCGCAGGCTCTGTGAAGGGACTCTGCATTTCAACGCAGGTCCCGAGAGGGCTACCTGCGCTGCAATTCAGTTTCTCTATGCAACAGGTGCGCTGATCAGCCCTTGCACTGTGCAGCTGAGGTTCTTTGCTCTGTTTTGTCCAATTTTGATCTTTGTTTTTGCAGCCTGTGACCAGTGTAGGTACCTATCTGAAAACCCCTTTTCTCTGCCTTAATTCCGCCTCCTTTGTACAAAAATACTGTAGGTGTTTTTATGTGTTTTTGGCATCATTTACAGTTTTCCATTGCAAAAGTGAAATAGTCTCACTGTCGTCCTTTGATTTAGATTTGTCGTAACTGTCGATTTTGGTCTTAGGAGAAAGTTTATTTGCTGTTGACAGTTGATTATACATTTACTTTTGCCTTTGGTTTGAATTTGTCACTTTCTAGTGTCGAAACAAGTGTTTATTTCGAAAATCGTAAAGTGTCGTAATCTTCTCTACCTTTTGATTTCGAAAAGAAGCTTGTTTGTCTTTGTCATTTGAAAGCGAATTCAGATTTGTACATCCACTTTCTTTTTAGGCATCAATATTAAGAAAGTGAAAAACAAATACATGCACTTGTGCATTTGCATATTGATAGTTTGTATGGTTTGATTTAGGAAAAAGTGCATTTACAGTGTGCTCTTTGCTCTTTGAGAAAAGATTGTGTCTTTCTTTTCCCCTTGTAGCTAGGATTTTCATTGTCGAAAAGAGATAAAAGATTTGCTTATCATCTTTAGATTGCATTTAGGAATTACATCTACATCTCGTGGTGAACCTCAAAAGGCAAACTTCTAAGAAAGATCAACATAAAATAAATTGAATGAATCTAACAACGCTTTGGAACTTAACGCACAACATAGAGGTCTAGGCTAGAGACGTGTTCCGGCGTCGTAAAACCTGGTAACTGTTGGCCTCACTGATGGTTGGGTGATTCCTCCACTGTGAGACGATAAGTTCCAGTACGGATTTTTGCTCCCATGTACCGTTGAGTATATATTGGGAGACCCCTATAGGCTTAAAACCTTTTATCCATAGGAAGCCGTGTCGGCCACCCTACTGATCGCAATGCACCGAACATAGCATTCGGGAAGATTGACTGCCGTACCGTAAAACGTATTCTCCAGTTTTGCGATTGGTTTGGCACACCCTCTACCTAGATCTCCAGAGCAGTCCCTTTCGTTCCTTTTCTGACTCCTTAACGGAAAAGGTCCATCTGAGCACTTGTCACTTCAGGATCATTAAAAATCGAAGGAGACTAGAGTCATCTTTTGTTTTTTCTCGACTCTTAAAAATTGAAAAAACAAGTTGTGTCTAAAGCGTCTAAAATTCATTCAATTCAGAAACATACTTCCCCTTTTGTATTTTAGTTGATTGAGTAATCCGCAATCGTGGAAGAAAGTCAATTGAAACCTCGTTGTTCACAGAGGCTTACGAGTCAACCGTCTTTGTCTCTGGAATCGAAACCAGTATGGACAAAGCGAACTCGTTTAACCGGTTCCAAATCTCCTCTTAAAGTTAGAACAAGTGTTCCAATGACATCAGAGATTCCGGTTACTCCAAACATTTCTGGGATCCTTGCCTCTACAGAAGAAATTCAACAGCCACAGAGGGACAGTGATACTGATCCTAGTCTGAGAGTAAACACTTGTGTTACCGAACTAGTTCCATCTATGATCGGTTCGGAGAGTCTTTCTCTTCAAACATCTGTCGTTGTCGATTCCACACCTTCTTCAGCACCAGAAATATTTTACGGACCTGACGGTCTTCCCCTTCCACCTGGTTTGATTGCAATCGAAGAAATTGTAGAAGATCCTCAAACAAGTACTCCAACGCACTTTGGAGTCGGGGTCACTCTATATCCTTCTTCGTCAGAAGTTAGTCTACCACCAATGGAAGTTCCTATAGAATCACTAAGGAATCTTTTGGATAGACTACAAATGTCTGAACAACCGTCAACATCTAGGACTGTGGCACCTAACACAACGACAACAGAACTCCCTGTTGTCACTCCGACAATGTTCGCCGGCATACCATCTGTCCCAACTAGCTCTCAACCGCTAGAAGGAACCCACTCAAGGGCTATTACGACAGTATGGTCCATTCCTGTTTGTTCCTCCAGAATAATATCCGGCAACTCTTATGTTGGGTCTCAACAAATTGATCCATTTGGAGGTTAGTTTGGGCAATCCAGTCCCCAAGGGCAGACAATCCCCTTGAGTTCCGGATTACCACCGTATGGGGGGCAGTACGCCCTTTCTTTACCCCCTCTAGGAGAATTTCCATACGGGAGTTCACAAGAATATTCAGGTTACACTGGAATTACTTCAAGTGGTTGGGTACCTATGCTACCTCAACAACCAAGAGTTGTGTATTCAATGCAACAATGTGTACCTATGTTGAACATCCCGACTACACCAGCTATTGTGACGGTGTCACAAGTTCAAACGCTACCTGTTGTATGCCAACCTCAGATTTCTCAGGTGGTAATGCAACAGCCCCTTGACCCTGTGACTCAACCACAATCGCCAACTAGTGGGGCGACACAGGTCCAGATGGGTACAATTACCCCACACCTTGGTCCAACGGTTAGTATAGCGCAACAGCACATGGCCTCACAACCATGGCTGTTGCAATACCAACAACCACAATTCCAACAAGTATACCAAGGTTCTGAGCAGTAAATCTTTGCAAACAGTGGACAGCCGTACATTCAAAACGGTCAAAACCAACCATTTTACAATGGTCACGTCCACCAACCTTATCAGTCATACCAGCATCAAATGCATTATGCTGGCACACAAAGACCAACTGCTCAGGCGATTCCATCGTATCCTGGGTATGCTTCACCTAACCTGAATCAACAGTTACCATTCGTGGCAACTTTAGAGTTACCTGATTTACACCGGTTAACAAACGATCCAATTGCTTATGCCCCTTGGTGGCCAGCGATTCCGCATAAACTTCCATCAGATATTCCTAAATTTAATGGAAATCCGGGTGAAGATCCATCGAATCACGTGATGACATTTCATCTATGGTGTTCGTCAAACACCTTAAATGATGATTCGATAAGGCTTCGCCTCTTTCAGAGGACGTTAACGGGTCCAGCGGCAAAATGGTATATTGAATTACCTAGAGCTTCGTTCGACAACTTCAGTACCTTAGCCACAACCTTTTTAACCCATTTTCAATTACCGATAAGGTATGAAAAGGGAACATAACTCCTTACCAACTTCAAACAGACAACGGCCACTCACATATCTGATCATATACATGAGTGGCGATGTCGTCGTAGGATCGTAAAAACGTACGTTCCCGACCAGCTATTAGCTGAATGGTTTATCAAGTCATTACTTCCTACAATCACGGAAGATGTGGCCAAGGGGGGAGTCGTAACGGAAGAGCAAGTTATCGCTCGTGCGCAGTATCTGGACTTGGACTATACCCAGTCTGGCACGCTCTACGACAAAATACCTGACGCCCCTAGACCGGAATTCTCAATTCCTCCTCCTCCTAAATCAAACAATGACTCTCACGTCGGCGATGGCATGATTGGCACGAAAAACGCGAAATCGACAAAGGCTACATCCAAGAAGGCCCGTAAGATTTCAGATCAAAATGCAAAAGACGAAATTCTTGCTTCGGAAGTAAATGCCGTATCGACAGATAAGGGCAAAGAAACCAAACAACCAGGAAGCAAGAAGAAACAAAACAAAGGGAAGAAGAAGAAACAGGATGAGTCATCTCCTGAAAAAACTTCTTCAAACCCTCCTGGAAATAGGAAACCCCCTTCAGGGTGTCAGATTTGTGATGAGGATCACTGGACGAGAGAATGTCCATACAAAGCTGAGATTAAGAAATTCTTTAAAAGTTCGAAAACCTCAGCAGTGTTAACTGATCCGTTTCCAAATCCAGGAACAAATCTGGTTGATAGTGGAGATGCTTCCCCGTCTCAAGTGCTAATGTTGTCGGTTTCAAAACAGCAAAATGATGCTTTGATTTCGACAAGGAACAAAGATTACGGGAATCCGCAGCTGTCGAGCAACAAGGATAAAGATCAACCGAGTAGTTCGACAACAATTTCGATAGAAGTTGTAACACCCACCATTCTTGAATTAACCATAAAACCGCCTAAGGGAGTAGTACACAAGTTGACATTTAATCCCCGCGCTAGAGTGACGCAGCATTATAATATAGTGGAAGATTTGGCCCAATCGCCATCTGCTATGTCGACTCTTGAAGTACTACAAAATTTCCCATCCCAAAGGCAGGTGTTATTATCAGCTATTGGTGGGGTTGACCCAAATGATTCCAATCTTGTATCCTTCGATCATAAAGGATACGATCCTCAGTTACCAGCTCAATTAGCTTTCCTTATTCAAGTGAAAGCCCTCAATAAAACTGTTCATCGAACGATTATTGATGAGGGGGCATCCACATGCATTATGTCGATGAGTTGCTGGAAAACTTTAGGATCTCCAACCTTGTCACGATCTTCGACGACATTAAAAGCATTTGACGGACGGACGTATACCCCTTATGGTATCCTAAATAACTTGAAAGTTGAACTAGGAGGGAAAACGGTAGAAATAGATGTTGAAGTCATCGATGGGAATCTTGATTACAACATCCTACTAGGAAGACCATGGATTTACGCCATGGCAGTTGTTGTGTCGACCTACTTCAGAAAGATTGCATTTCCCTTTCAAGGAGGGATTACAATCGTCGATCAACAAAACTTCCTCCCCAATGGTTCTCAAGTTACGGGAAGCATTCCGATGATCCATGGAAGCACCCATTCGCTTCAAAATATCGGAGTAGGCCTACTAAAAGACCCTATATTAATGGGGACTTTCGCACTTCCACCACCAATCAATATGGGAGAAGTAGTGTCGATAGGAACCTGCAATATGATATCTTCGACACGAAAGATCTCAGAAAGCGATATTGACATGGGTCATGAAATGGTTTTACCCCCAAGCCCAACGGAAATATTGTAGCAATCAATGTTCCTAGCATGGGAGGCAAACCCAGGTCAACGCTCGTCAAGCGTTTGGATAGATAGGTCTAGAGAATATGGTACCCCTTCAGATCCTTGGTCGCGAGTGCATGGAACCGACGAAGGAATTGTCGAATCAATGTTGATTGAGGGGGCACCATGGAATGATTCCCACCATCGTTCCTTTCTTCCGGATTGTGGAGAAGATGCTCCAAATGACCTTTATCATCCTTCAGTCTTTGATTTCCTATCAAATACTGTAAATACGGTGGATTCCGAGTGAAACCTATCCAATATTGAAGAGACTATAGCCATAAATATCTCGAACAAAACAGATGTTGTAGAGAATATTTATGTCGGCAAATGTTGTTCTCCTTCAGAACTGGAAATATATAATGCTCTTTTTCGCGAATTCAGAGATGTATTTGCTTGGTCATATGATGAAATGCCAGGCATTGACTCGAGTATCATCGAACACGAAATTAAGATGTATCCAGATGTCAAACCAGTAAGACAACGGCTAAGGCAGGTGCACCCCAAGAAAGCCGCTACCATTAAGGCAGAAGTTGAAAAACTTCTCCACGCTGGTTTCATCTACCCGGTTCCTCTAACCAATTGGGTATCGAATATTGTCCCTGTTATGAAGAAACAAGGGACAATTAGGGTGTGCGTCGATTATAGGAATGTAAACCAAGCTTGTCCAAAGGACAACTACCCTACACCCTTTATCGACCAGATAATTGATGAATGCGCCGGATGTGAGCTCTTTTCATTCATGGATGGATTCTCCGGGTATAATCAAATAAATATCCGCCCACAAGACCAGTCAAAGACTGCATTTATTTGTCCGTGGAGCACATTTGCATATCGAAAATTACCCTTTGGTTTAAAGAATGCAGGGGCGACGTTTCAGAGGGCATTGAATTATGCCTTCCATGACATTAAGAACATCGTTCAACCATACCTCGATGACCTTCCGGCTCATTCGCGAAAGCAGACTGATCATCCGCAGCATTTAAGAGCGATATTTCTACATTGCCGACACTACAAGATACAACTCAATCCACACTAATGTGTATTTTGCGTCAGTTCTAGTCGTTTACTTGGCTTTGTAGTCTCCAAGGACGGGATTTGTCTCGACCCCTGTAAGGTTCAGGCGATCATAAATTTTCCTCCACCTTCAAATTTGCTTCAGATTCAGAAACTCCAAGGGAAAGCAAACTTTCTGAGGAGGTTCATTCCAAATTACACAGATTTTGCTAAAGGTTATACACATATTTTGAAAAAGGAAGTACCCTTTGTCTAGGATCAGGTTGCGCAAGCTTCCTTTGATGCTTTGAAAGATTCCCTAATAAAAGCATCATTAATGTACGCCCCTGATTATCAAAGAGACTTTAACCTGTATCTGGCTGCAGCAGATACGACCATTGCAATGGTTTTAGTTCAAGAAGTAGATGGAATAGAACATCCTATATATTATTTAAGTAAAAACTTAAATGATACAGAAAGCAAATATTCTTACGTTGAAAAGCTAGCACTCGCTGCTGTTCAAGCGATACAGAGATTTCGACACTATGTCCTCTTTCGGAAAACTACCATTCTATCAGATTGCAACCCCATGACTTATATATTGTCGCGACAGTTGCTGGGGGGCAAATATTCAAAATGGATAGCAATCCTTCAAGAGTTTGATCTGGAATTTGTAAAATCCAAATCAAAGAAAGCTCTAGTTTTCGCAGAATTATTATGCGATCTCCCATCGTCGTCCAACGATGAAACATCCCAAGAATCAATCGTGGATGAAAGTTTGTTTCTGATATCTACAAGCAATGAGTGGTATGGAGATATAATCGTTTATCTCCAAACCCAAAAATTTCGGCCAAACACCTCCCACTCCGAACAAAAACGTATTCGATACCAAGCAAAAGACTACATGATCGTCGGTGATACACTTTACCGTCGTGGTGTCGATACAGTTCTGAGAAGGTGCCTCACCCATGAGGAGGCCGAAAAAGCCCTGAATG
Organism: Pinus tabuliformis; assembly: GCA_031772625.1. Lineage (NCBI taxonomy): Eukaryota > Viridiplantae > Streptophyta > Pinopsida > Pinales > Pinaceae > Pinus > Pinus tabuliformis. Next base: position 129,112,673 of record CM062818.1, read on the forward strand.
AGTGTCATTCAGGCGCCTGTGGGGGGCATCAATCTGGATATGCTACAGCACAAAAAATCTTACGAGCAGGATACTTCTGGCCAACAATGTTCAAATATTGCATAACCGCAGTCAGAAGTTGCCATGCTTGTCAAATGTTTGATAGCAAACCAGAAGACCACCCACTCCGCTACAGCCAATAGTAGAAGTTGGGCCATTCGCCAAATGGGGCATCGATTTCATGACATGTAACCCCACCTTGACCGGGGGGCATGGGTATATCATAGTCGCAGTTGACTATTTTACCAAATGGGCCGAGGCGATGCCTACATTAGATAATACTGGTGAAACAGCTGCCCTATTCTTTTTCAATCATGTAGTCGCCAGATTTGGCGTACCACAAGCTATAGTCACAGATCATGGATCGCATTTTCACAATCATATGATGGTCGAATTAGCTGCCAAACTAGGGTTGTCTCATGACAGATATACTCCATATTATCCGCAAGCCAATGGACAAGTTGAAGCAATCAACAAGGTCATGAAGCGCATGCTGCAAAGGATGATTGGGGTTCACAAAAGAAGATGGCACCTAATCCTGTACTCAGCTTTGTGGGCCTACCGAACATCGGTAAGGAATGCAACCGGATTCACACCCTTCCAACTGGTGTATGGCCTGGAAGCAGTCTTACCAATCCAGTGTGAAATCTCGTCTCTCAAACTCGCAATTGATCTCCTCCCCGGAACTTCAGAAGAAGAGGCTCGTTTCTTGGAATTAATCCAATTGGATGAAACCCGTCGTGATGCCACCTTGGCTAACGAAGCACATAAGAAACGAGTCAAGGCGCAGTTCGACAAAAATATCAAACCCCGTGTCTTCTCGGAAGGCGACTTGGTCTTGCTTTATGACCAAGAATCCGATAAATTGGGAGCTGGTAAATTTAAGTCTTTATGGATGGGCCCCTATATTGTTAAACGAGTGTTAGCAAAAGGAGCCTACGAGTTAATGGATTACGACGGAATTCCACTGGCGCAACCTCGTAATGGGTTGTACCTCAAGCGTTACTATGCCTAATAGTAACCTGCATGCTTTTGTTATATTTTTGTTTTCGCTAAAGTGTTTGTTTTGGTCGAGTAATCCACTTTTTACACTTATTGCAGATGTCAAACCTATTGGAGCCATGTGTTGGATATGCCGACGGAGCGAGTCGTAGTTCACGGAACCTGTCCTCCGCAGCCTGGGCCATTTTTGATCCAAGCGGCGAGTTAGTAAGTTTCAGAGGTGTATGTATTGGTCGATCAACGAATAACATTGTTGAGTATAGCGCGTTGATAGAACTACTCTCTGATGCCATCACTCATGGTATACGCCGACTAATTGTCAGGCTAGACTCACAACTCGTAATACTACAGCTCACTGGTATCTACTCTGTCCGAAATCCAGCTATTTATCGCATGTTCCTAAGGGTTAAGATTTTGGAAAGACAATTTGATCTTATTCAATATCAACATATTTCCAGAAACTTAAACACATTAACCGACTCATTAGCAAACTATGTGTTAGATAGACATTTGCAAAATTTATAAAAAGAAACACATCATCAATGTTTCACATGTGGATCATATAAACCAAAATAAAACTCCGAAAATAAAAAATGTATATAGTTGTTTATGGTTTACATATAATGTTCTGTAACCAAGACAAAATCGGTCACATGACCCAAAAACTCAAAATGCTAGGGGGCACCCTAGTCTAATGATGCTCGTGATAGCAAGTCACAGCCTGTGCGATCATGCGTAAGAGACGAGTCCATCGTCTGGGCACACCAGTAGTATGCCGCTGTAACTGCAAAGGTAGCTCGTCAATCCTCACATCTGGAATACCGAGAGTAAGGCTCTCAACCTGCTCCTGCACAGCTGTAAGAGTCTCGGCCACATCGAGGTCGCGAAGAATAACTCTTCCGGCAGCCTCTCCTGCTGGGGCGACAGCTGGCGCTCTCGGGCGAACTACTGGGCGAACAGGACCAACATCTGCATGTACACATGAGTTTGATTAAAGTCTTGATAGAATAAAGCACAAGAACATTATAAGCAAAAACAGTAAACAGTGATATGGTCAGAGATTTTACCAATAGCGCCCCACTGCTCGCCAGCCGGCAGTACCAAATCTGGGTCACCCCGGAAATCCATACCAGCATATGGATACTCGGCATAAACCATCTCCTGACGATCAAACCACCTGAAGAAGGTATCAGAAAATGAAATCTGAGACTGGCCGGCATGCCTAGACATGTGGTCAACCCATCTCTGCATACGTGGTTCAGTAGGAGAAGGTAAGTCAAGTGCAATGTACTGAGGCTGCATCAGTGGTATCTTCTCCAAGGCAAAGGCGGTCAAAATAGAACCGAACCCAAAGTTCTTCAATCTCCCGTTCTTTATCTTGGTCAACTGTTCTTTCATCACAAGAAGTACTGCGTCGCACCAGTTGAACACTTTCGGTTGGAGGCATTCCAAGGCATGCTGCATATAGGATCTGTTGGCTACATGAAGAGACGCACTACCGGCCATCCTACCAAAAGTAAACAGGATAGCCCTAAGGGGCCTGTCAGTGACATCACGGATGATGATCTTGCCGTCTTTACTCAGCTGAGATCCTTCCCTACAATACTGGCGGACATAATCTCTCACAGAATCGTTCCCCCGGACCGAACCTGACAAAGAGATGGGGGCACCTCGCCTCGACAAACCAGTCAAGAAATAGATGTTTGCTGCTGTCAAGGGGATAGATTTGCCCCTAATCTGGAAAACTTGATTGATAGGATCCCAAGCATCGAGCAAATACTGCAGTAAGTTAATCTACTGTCTCATGCTAGAAATGTGGAAGAACTTCAGCATGCCACAGTTCCGTAGCGTGTTCATTGTAACTGGATCATGTAGGGCAATCATGTCCTCTTCTTCATGTTCTTGTTCTCGCCATGTAAGGGTCATCTTGCTCCAAGATCTCTGCAAAAACAAACAAGAGAAGGAGTGAGATCCTGATTTTGATGAGAAACAGGCAAAATTTTCATCAAAAACTGTGCAACAAATTCCCTTTCTGCGCCCAACGCACCTGCAGAAGTGTTCCACCTGCATTGAATGTCAAACTGCCTTCATACTGGCCAACATTCAGCGCAGGTTTCGATGTGCTCAGGGTGCGTTGATGGCAGAACGAACCCATCAAACCCCAGGGGCTCAGAAAAGCAGGAAATGAAGCACAGAATGCAAAAAGGAAACCATGAAATGAAAGAGCTCAGGTTTAGCTCCTACCTGGTCCAGACGGCGCCGAGAATCGTCCACAGAATCTCCCGAAATCAGCTGATGAAAATCAAGGGGGAAAAGCACCTCCAAAGCTCCAACAAACCAAGTTCAAATGAAATGGTAAAATGAGAGGTAAAAACACTTTTTGATTGCTTTTCACGTAGTTCAAAGTAAAATATTAGCGTTTTAATCTCATTTTCAAACAAATGTTGTTCATTTCTGACTAATTTGATGAAGCAGTTGAAAGTGCAGTACTATCTTTGAAAGAACAAAGCTATTTATGGTAAAAATCAAAACAAGACCATCTAATCGAGCAGTTTTAGCACATAGTTCATGCTCGTTAAAAAATAAACATAAGACCGAGCAAGTGTTTCAATCCGCGTTTAAGCTCGTTAAAAAATGAACTATCCTCCGGTAAATAACCACCGTGAATGTACCATTATCAGCCATTAAAGCCTTGGTCGTGTTTGCACCGTCACCTCCACTTTTCCATTGGCCGATCATTCACCTCCATTTGATTGTTTACCCATTTTGAGGAACAGCTACGAAGAGTGATTTCACTAGCCATCCTTGTGACACTGCCGTGATTGGAAAATTCCAAACCTTACCTGGAGTCAGCTGCTATCCATTTTATCACTCGTTCCTCAAAAGGCGAGTCTTCTTTAAGCTCTTTTCATCTGACTCGTAAAATATGAAAAGATTGCCGAGTTTTGGCCTTCCAGCTCATTAAAGCGACCGGAAGTGCTATCCCTCCTCTAGATTTTAATCTTTTTGGACCTAAGGGATTATTGCACAAAAAGATCGAGCGCTTGTTTTGTTCGGCTCGTTAAAACTATCGAAAATTCATCCCTTCTGTATTGTTTTATACTTTTTTGGACTTAAGGGATTAGATGACGAAAAAGGACTTCCGGAGTTAAATTTACGTACATTTTCAGACTCTCTAAAAATGAAAAGGACCGAGTTATCTTTGTCGTTAGACTCGTTAAAAACATTAAATAGCGACAAACTTGTCTTTAGACGAGAACGAGTTTCACTATCGCTAGGCTCGTTAAAACATAGCGATGGGTTTGCCCGAAGGGCAAATTATAGAACAAGCATATGTTATCCTCCTCAAGCTTGACAAAAATAAAGAGGTATTGGTCAGCAATGACTGGGGAAAATTGGGAAAAACTCAAAGAACCTTTGTTGGTAGCAAGTCGCTCTTGAACATGACACTTCTCCTCCGTACCAGAATCGGGTTGGGTTGTTTCATTCACCGGTTACATCACCATGGTCACGCCATACCATCCACATTTGGGGTAAATGCTACCAATCCATCACATAAGTGTCACCGATATGTTCAAGAGAAGTCATTCAGAGAAGTCACCTGTGTCCCATCCACTACCATACATTATACTTTCATTCTTTCATGACCGCCACCCTGAACCATATATCATCAGATCATTTTCACCTCCATCAAAATCATTTTCTCCGTTCCGTGTCATTGATGTGGGATTCATTAAGGCCCTCCTTTGACGGATCGCTTCTTGTCGACATCAGCTCATTATCCAAGAAGTTGATCTAGGAAAACCCCCTTCAGTACTTTGAAGCTTGCATGCCTCATGGCAAGTTTCTCACTTCCGACGACAGGTATACATCAATGACCTTCGACCGAAAGATTTTTGCGTGGTGTTTGATGCCAAGTCCTTTATTCACACCACGTGAATTGTACTGCAGTACCTTGAGGGTCATCATCATTATCGGTGATTCCTCTCGCGCTTGTTAACAGTTTACATCATTTACTGGTAATCAAGCGATGTCTTTCCATGTTCAACTTCAGAACATTTCTCACATGGATTGACTTGTACTTCGAGTGAAGATCAGACGAGATTGAAGACCCCGGATCTAGTTTCATCCATCCGGGCTGTGATATATATTCAGGAAAATAAAGACATTGAAATGTACAGCATTGCAGCATAGATAATCATCCTACCAGAAAGGATGATGGCTCTATCAGAATCATCAGTCTACCATCAGACGATTGTCTATCCTATGTACATGAAAATTAATTTATAAAGTTGAGCATGGGAATGCCCGCCTCAGCTAGATCATGAAAACAGTATGAAAATAATGTATTGTATTGTATCTTATTACAGGTCTCCTCCCAGCATTGAAAGAACTTCGGATCCTCCTAATAAAGCATTTCACTCGATAAATGGCCTCATACTTTAGGGGGCAATTGTTATAGACATTTTTGTGCCTTACAGCTCTGAGCATGAAATGTCCATAAACCAAGGGATCCAAAGTCCCTAAAAGTGTTGTTCCTGCCCCTAAAGGAACAAGGTCAGCAAACTACAGCTTCTCCCAGAAGTTCTCCACCAGAAACTACTCAGAATCAGTCAAATCAGGATCATTTCAGTGGCTCCACTAGCTGCCTGCGTTGCAAAGCACCCCAGTACACCAGCTAGGTGCATTGCAACGCACCTAAATGCACTACCAGGGTGCGCTGAGCGGGAAATGACAAATGGCAGTGCCATTCCGCAAGGTGGAAAGGCAATGGAAGCTTCCAGAATCTTCCTCCATGACACTTGCCTCACTGAGTTCGACCAAGGATGAGTAAGAGGCTCTCAGCCTCCAAGTGGAAGCAAGAACTGTTAGAGAGAAAGGACACTAGTCAGATGACAAGCTGACTCATCCTCTTTGCATACATCTATATATGGATCCCTCATCCCAGAGATACAGAGGCTGGAATTGGGTACATTGCAGAGAATTGTTGTTGGTTTGAGATTGAGATCAGTGCATTGGGTGATTTATGCTTTGTTGGAGGTGAAGAAGGGATTCCTTTGCTGGGAGGTTGATGCTGGATCGGGACTCACTTGGTTGTATCTCCTCCTCGATCTTCTTATTATATCAATAAAACTATTTGAGTTTCTCCTACATGCTTGTGTATCATTGATGTATGTTTCATTAGTATGTTTAGCTTAAATCTGATCCTAAGCTATTTATGAATATGAATCCATGTCTTTGTGTAGTTTTCCTCTTCTATGATCTTGCAGGAACTTGGTGAAGCTGGGCAAGTAAGGGAGCAGGTAGCTGGAAGCTGTCAAAGAGAAGAGAAACCGGATCAAAGGACTAGCGCAAGACACAGGTTGGTTCATTTCATCTCTCTTCATTTGTAATTCATAAAGGAGAATACAAAAGTAGTTTTCTTCGTTTGTTGCTAAGGCACTGTCACACCTTAGGTGGATAGGGTCGTCCTGAATAGGCACTTTTCCCCACAACAAACCCCCCCCTCTCTCTCTCTCTCAAACTTTTTGTATAGCTCACTTGGTCCAAAGCTAATTTATGAGAGTAGAGGTCTTGAGTTCAAGTCTCCTTTTTGTGAGGGCGGATTTTTCATTTCCGCACATTCCCGCACTTCATCAGCATCTTCATCAAATTTTATTCAAAAAGCCATAACGTCTTCATCCGGAAGCCATTTTCAGAACTGTTTTTTTTGAAACACCCTAATTTTTTGAGATCTTTCCATTGGAATACTTAGTTTCAGCATCTATAGCTTCATTTTCTGTTAAAATGGAAATTCCATGCCAAGTTATTCTTGACAGCACCAACTACTTCCAATGGTGGTCCTACATTGTGGATTTACTTAGAAGTAAAGGTCTCTACAAAATAGCCTCAGGCCAAGAAACCAAACCGAAAGATGAAGATAAGGCAGCTAAATGGGAAAATAGGCAAGATCAAGCACATGGGTTGATAGGGATGTCTATTTCTCCAGATCTTAGATTCCATATTGCAGAACTTGATACTCCTGATGAAGCATTCAAACAGATTACTAAAGTTTTTGGAATCAAAAATGAACTTAGAGCCCATCAACTTGAAAATGAGTTGCTTACATTGGACCCCAATAATTTTTCTTGCATTGAAGATTTTTTGTCCAAGTTCAAGACCCTTAGACTTCTCTTGGAAGGTGTCAAGGTTAAGAAAGAATATAGTAACCTTATCTATTCCATTCTTACTTAGTTGGGACCAACCTACTCTGTGTTTGTTTCCACCTTCCATTCTACAAGAGAAGCCTTCATTTCTCAAGGACAAGACTACAAGTCCCCTTCCTTTGATTCTTTTTGTGATTCTTTAATAAGAGAACAAGAAAAATTCTTACACCTTGGTCTTCTTAATCTTGGAAACTCTTCCAATAAAGCGTTAGCCGCCTAGCAGCAACCAAATCCAAAGAATCCTAAGAAGTTGTATCCTAAAAGGAATGGTCCTAAACCAAACAAGGGTCCTAAGTAATCTCAACCTCAAAATGAAAAATCATTTCAACAAAATGATAAGACAAATAAAAACAAAGGGAAGAAGACTGATAGACATTGAAACTTTTGTATTCGAGATGGCCACCTAGAATCCAAATGCTTTAAGAAGATGGAAGCCTTGGAAGCAGCAATGAAGAAGCATAACATCCATTTGGAGCACTCTTCAACTTCAACTTCATCTTCAGGAATGGCACTTTTTGCATGTGGTTGTCAAGAATCTCGGTCTGGCTATGCACTAAATGTATCTTCTTCTTCTCATTCTCATGAGTGGCTCATTGATTCTGGAGATTCTTATCACATGGCCAAAAACAAAGCCATGTTTTCTTCTTTAAATGATTATAACACCAAAAATATATATTTTGGTGATGATAGATCTCTTAGTGTTGTAGGGACTGGAACTATTCATATAGACAACGGTCAGTTTAATGATGTATTATGTGTTCCAACCTTATCCTGCAACCTTCTATCTGTATATTAGATAACTCATTCAGGTGAAGGTAAAATCGTTGAATTTTCACCTCACGATGTTGTAATTAAGGACCTAAGAGATCCTAGACAGATTTTAGCTACTAGCATTGCTGATGATTCTACAAGGTTGTATAAGTTTCACAACTTTGGGTCATCAAATCTTCCCTCGGTATTTGTTGCTCATAATGATGAAGTGAGCAAACTTTGGCATGAGCGATTTGGTCACTTAAACTATCACTCTCTTCAGAATCTATGTAAATAAAATATGGTGACAGGTCTTCCAATGGTAGCTTGCAGAGATGGTGTTTGTTCCGGATGTGTACTTGGAAAACATCATCGGGACAGTTTTGAAAAACGTGCCTCTTGGCACGCCTCAGCCCTTTTACAGCTTGTGCATAGTGATTTATGTGGTCCACTTCCAGTTGTTTCATTCTCTGGCTACAAGTATTTCTTAACTTTCATTGATGATTTCTCCAGACGGACTTGGGTATACTTCTTAAAACTCAAGAGTGAAGTATTTAACATGTTCTTGGCCTTTAAGGCCTTTGTTGAAAAAACAATCTAGACATCAAATTCTTAAGCTAAGATTTGATAATGGCAGAGAATATGTTAACAACAAATTCATCAAATTTTGCACTGAGAATGGAATTCAAATGCAACATACTGTTCCATATACTCCACAACAAAATGGTGTAGCTGAAAGGAAGAATCGCACCTTAAAGGAAATGGCTAATTGTATGCTTCAATCTAAATGACTTAGTCTTAATTATTGGACAGAAGCAATTAACTGTGCAAATTACATAATAAATCGCACTCCTACTAAGGTTTTAAAGAATATCACTCCAGAAGAAGCATGGAGCTCAATTAAACCAGATGTAAGTCACTTTCATGTTTTTGGAAGTGAAGCATGGGCCCATATTCCAGATGAGAAACATAAAGCTTTAGAACCTAAGAGTGAAAAATGTATTTTTGTTGGATATTCTGAAGATGTCAAAGGATATAGACTTATTCCACTTAAGTCCAAAAATGTTATCATTAGAAGAGATGTAAAGTTTGCTAAAAATATATCGGCCTACGAGCCTAGTTCGGCGGATGTTCCACCTCTCCCTATCTCTTCTACTTTTGAAAATATTTCTTCTTTAGATGATGAAAGCGAGGATGAAAATCCTTCCCCACCTTCTCAGGCTCCTCCTTCAGCTCCTCAGCTTCCAAAATGGTTCCATGCTACTCGGGATGCAGCAGGTGATCTTGCCGGTGATCCTACAGATCAGCGACGTACACGTTCTCGGTTTGATAGAGCCTCTTCTTTACTGGCTCAAGCTTCAGTGAATTATGATCCTGACACCTTTGCAAAAGCTTCAGGCCATCCAGATTGGGAAGCAGCTATGAATGAAGAATATCATTCATTATTGGAAAATGATACATGGGATCTTGTTCCTCTACCAAAGGGATGAAAACTTGTTAGATGCAAATGGGTTTACATAACCAAGTATGGACCAGATGGGAAAGTTGATAAACATAAAGCTCGTCTTGTTGCTAAGGGTTTTTCACAAGTTGAAGGCATTGACTATACTGAAACCTTCTCCCCTGTTTCCAAAATGAACTCTATCCACCTTGTTCTTTCCCTTGCTACCTCTTTCAAATGGGAAGTCCATCAGATGGATGTTAAATCTACCTTCTTGCATGGGGACTTGCACGAAGAAATCTGTATGGAACAACCTATTGGATTTATACAAACAGACTCCAGCCTTGTTGTCGGCTTAAGAAATCCATTTATTGTCTCAAGCAAGCTCCTCGAGCTTGGTATGCCAAAATGGATAACTTTCTTTTAAAAAATGGCTTTTCTAGGTGTCATTCTGACAATACTGTCTACACCAAGAAAGTGGGCAAGTCTCTTATCATTCTTGTTCTTTATGTTGATGATCTTATCATGACTGGTAGTGATCCCAACCTTATAAACCATGTGAAGTCTAGCCTTAAAAGGAAGTTTGAAATGACAGACTTAGGACACTTACATTATTTTCTTGGTCTTCATGTCTTGCAATCCAAGGAAGGTATTTCCCTTTCCTAGTCCAAGTATGCCTGTGATATTCTACGCCATTTTCACATGGAAGACTATAAGCCAACCCCTTCTCCCTTTCAGTCTGGAGTCAAAATTTCAGTCACTTGTACTTCTCCTGAAGTTGATGCTACCTTATATCGTCAACTTGTAGGAAAAATTTTGTATCTAACCCATACTCGTCCTGACCTTTCCTTTGTTGTTGGCCTTGTTGCTCGGTTTATGCAAAGCCCACGTGAAAGTCATTGGAAAGAAGCTAAAAGAATACTTCATTATGTTCGAGGTACAGTTCAGTTTGGGATTCATTACAGTGCCGAAGCATCTCCTCTATTGGTTGGCTTCACTGATTCCAATTGGGCTGGTGACCCTGATGATCGGAAGTCTACTGCAGGTTATGTGTTCACTCTTGGTTCATGACCTATTACATGGGCTTGCAAGAAACAAGGTGCCATTTCTCTTTCTTCAGCAGAAGTAGAGTATCGTGGTGCTGTAGAAGCTAGTAAGGAAGCCTTGTGGCTTCGTCAGATCCTATCAGAGTTTGGCTTTCAGCAGCAGCATCCGACTACACTTTGGTGTGATAATCAAAGTGCCATTTGACTATGCAAAGATCCAGTCCAACATCAGTGCAGCAAACACATTGAACTGCACATGCACTTCATCGGAAATCTCATTCACGACCATGTTCTTGAAGTGCAATATTGTTCAACAGATGATCAAGTTGCAGACATCTTTACAAAGGCTCTCGCAGAGGCGAAGTTTACTAAACTTCGATTTATGGTTAGAGTTCAGGAAGTTGTCACTAAGGGGGGATAGGCTCTAGTGCCTCCTTCCTTCTTCTATTGTGTCATATTTGTAAATCCTTCAATCCTATCCCAAGTTGTTCTTAAGGGGGGATGTTAGGATATTCCGACACATAGGAAATAGTTCAGTATAACTTGGTCCAGTATAGAGTTAGGTAAAGTGTGTTTCTTTACTATGTACATTTTGTAACTTACAATCCGACGGTCATGATATGTAGTGATCCGATGGTTCATTCTCTCCTCGGTATTACCGACACTTGATCTGTGGCTTAACACCTGATTGGTCCATGATCTCTATTTAAAGAGCATGGAGGGTCATTTGTAGGTTAACTGTTCATGAGAGAAGCTTATGTAAAATTTCATTCTTTTATTAATAAATTGCCTAAAGTGGCCGCGTTGGCTCAGGCCGTGGACTGTTTCCCTCTTTGAGGGTTTTAACCACGTCAAAATACTGGTGTATTGATTTGTGATCTGTGTGTGAGCAGTGTCCTTTGGTGTTCTGTCTAAGGAACTTACCCTGTAAATTCCTACAGGAGTTACAACCTTCCATTCGCCCTAATTTTCAAGAATAGGTATTTATGATAGTTATTTCACCCTCCACGTTCAATGTAAAAAAGGTCTTTTTTCTTTCATTTTCCTGTATTTCATGGTATTGGGTTTAATTTCGAGAAAATGACCTTATTTTTTGGAACAAATGGTCACAAAAGAATAATTCATTTCATTTAAAAATTCAAGTATGTTATTTTCATGTTTATCTAAAGATTGAATAATGTTTTTGCCATATTCCAAGTTTGCATCTGTTTAGTCATAATCATATAAAGAATAATGGAAAACATTTTTTTTATATTTATTCCATAAATCACCTTATATTTACGTGTAACTAAATAAAAATATAAATAAAGTGGAGTATGGTAAATAAATAAAACCTATTTTTATACTTACTCCGAAAGTATGGTAAATAAATATAAATATAAATAAACTACAGGTATGGTAAATAAATAAAACCTGTTTTTATATTTAGTCCATAACCCTCTTTCTATTTAAGAAGGCTCAAAAAAGAGGTTTTATTTAAGTGAATCCTATGGGCCAAATACCATATTTATAAAAGAGGTATGGTAAATTAATAAAAATATAAATAAATGAGAGGTATGGTAAATAAATAAAACATTTTTTTTATATTTACTCTAGAAGTCACATTATATTTGAGAACACTCAAAAAAATGTGTTATATTTAGGTGAAGCCTATGGGTCAAATACTATGGGCTAAATACCATGGGCCAAATTATTATTAATACCAAGAAAAAAAAACATTATTAACCCATTATCAACCCTAATATTAGCATTAATAAAAAAAAAAGATGGCACATGGTATTGACCCATGGTATTCACGTGGAATGTAGGCTATTTAAAGGGGGCGATTAAACCAACATAGATCCATCTTTACTCTGGATCTACTAAGCCACAAACTAGCATAGAGTGAAAAAATATTTGATCCTCGGGCTTGGTAGATCAAGGGTAAAAATGTATCTTGTAATTTAATGTCACTTAAACATTTTAATTTGGTTAAAATAAAAAAATAAAATAAAAATCAATTATTAATTTTATTAAATTTTATAAATTACTAATAGTAGTTTTTAAGCTTAACCCATGGTATTGGCCCATGGTAATATCATGGTATTCATTTGACCATAGACTATTTGAAGGGGAAATTCTATCAGCTTAGATCCATCTTAATTCCGGGTCTACCAAGTGCTGAGAGGGATAAACAGATTTCATCCCTCCAAGAATGGTAGAAGTGGATTTAAGATGGATATAGGTTGGTTTTTATGATAATGAAGATAATAAATAGACTTAGGAAATTATATTATAAAAAACATCTTAAGGTGAATGGTTAAAGCTACATTTAGTCACTTCACAAAATTTAGTAAAAAATACCAATATCTCCATTAATATTGGTTTTTCTAATTTAAAAAAAATAAAATTCAAAACAGTGAAATCTTATCACTCTTTCAGCATCACCCTCGCAGAAGAGAGACAGTCAGTGCCTAGATTTCCCACCATTTTTCAAACGTTCTCAATATGATATCTTCATGAAAAAGTTAAGGTACTAATGTTGGATTAGTTGTTGGAAAAATATGTTGGTTTGTACAACCTTTCATCTTCTTTGTTATTCTTAATTTGTTGTAATGATCTTTAGGGGATGGGCCAGTGCTTGAAAAATATGCTGGTTTGTACAACCTTTCATCTTCTCTGTTTTTCTTATTTTGTTGTGATGATCTATAGGGGTTGGGCCAGTGCACCATATTGTCATAAAAGGTGGAGATTGTGCACCAAAAAGGAAACTAATCCACATGTTACAACGTTGTTAAAAAATGCAAGACGTATCAAGGTAGTGAATTATGCTAATAAGCAATTTATATTGGGTGAGACGTAATTAAATTTTATTATTTAATTGAAGATTTCCAATTAAAATAATAATAAATATATATGTATATATTAATATATTGATTGAAAGGCTTCTAACAATGGTCACTTCTTTCCATTAGATCCCCTTCAGGCCTTTGGGATACCTACTACTTTTTTATATTATATAGTTGGGACTTGCTACTTGTTGGCGTATTGGGGTAAACATAATGTGTTTTTTTTTTACCTCGTAGTTGGAGTCTATGGAATAAGAAAGAAATTTGATAGCTTGACAAAAGTGGTACAAAATATGCTTGTTTGTTTGTTTGTTTGTTTGTTTGTTTGTTTGTTTGTTTTTTTTTGTTTTTTTTGTTTTTGTTTTTGTTTTTTTTGTTTTTTTATCTCGTAGTTGGAATCTATGGAATAAGAAAGAAGTTTGATAGCTTGACAAAAGTGGTAGAGAAAATATTAATCTCTCGTACCTTGACAGAACTAATGGTCAAGATCAACACCTACAAGAACTTTGTTGTGGAATATTATCAAAACTAATAGAAGGATATGAAAGAGTGTACAGTGAGAACCTTGACAAACATGGCCACTGAAACTTGCAACATTGTTTGTAGAAAGAGAAAATTATGTTTCTTTTTTTCCAAACATGTATGTTAGTATATTACAATTTAATGAATATGTTTTCCTATTATCATATATGGTTTCATACTTTAACAAAACATTCGCCAAGACTTCACTTTTTATTATTCAATGAAAGATTTGCCAAGATCTTACAAGATTTTATAATTCAGTGACAGATTCGCCATGACTTCACAAGATAATATGATCCAATGAAAGATTCTCCAAAACAATTATATATACATATTATATTATTGATAAAATCGCCTCCCATTTTTTCTATGTATCATGGGGTTTCGCCCATTTATTATACATATAAATTTAAGGTGGTTCTTAAAATTTTCCCTGTTAATAAGTATTCCTGACTCCTTCAAATGCATTATGCATAAGATTATGCCAGGTTGAATATGAGACACAATGATTTAATATTATGTTGCTGTGCATAAATAGATAGTCAATCATTACATTCTAGAAGATATGAGAAACAAGATGTTACATGTAGCAGAGAAATTCCTCACAATGTCTAGTGGGGGACCGAATATAATTTTATTTGGATGATCTGTTCAAAGAAAAACATGTTTATCGAAGAGCTTCAACATCCATAAAGAACAAGTCTTCAATTAGCAATACTACCTGAGACATCATTGTTATCCTTTAGAAGATCATCTTCACACTTGGCCTTCAAAACTTGGTGAATATAGGTATGTATCATCCAATTGATGATGAGCACCAATATTGCAGCAAGAATGCTCCAACTCCTCGGGTCATCGACTTTACTTAATCAACCCAGGGTTCGTACAAACTTGGAGGTGACAGTGATGTATACACAAGTAGATGCAATGGGTCTGCTCTTTATCACTGCTAAGCTGGCGATAGACCACTATGGTTTCTCAAACTAGCCTTCCATTGATTCAGAAGAAGCTTGATTACCAATGAGGGAAAAGGGAAATTTACACTAAATGAACTCTTGTCCACTGTAGTAAGGAAAAGGTTGAAATCAAATGCTTCAACATACCATTCATCTAACTAACTACTAAGAGGCTTTGCTTCAAAATAATTTTAAGTTAACATGTGTGTAATCCTACTATCCTAGGCATGAAAATTGAGACATCCAAACATTCTACTGCTATGCATGTAAATGAACAAAATAACTCTTTTTCCTTTTTGTCTTTTTGTGTGAAAATGTGAAAGCTAACTTCTCTTGGTGATGTGGCAGGTGGATTAGGGATGATGGTGAATGGTTAGATGGCTTGGGAGGGAAGTAGGGGTATTCCCCTATCTTTCTAGGTGCTTTTTCCACAATTCTTCCTCAAAACAGGCCACTAAAGGTCAACCAACAGGATGTCTTAATGCCTCCTACAAGATCCCCCGTGTTCCTACAAGATATAATTGAGAGAAAGAGAAGGGATTTGGAAGGTTGTGTAGGGGATAGGGAAGATGAATAGTGGGAGAAATGTGGCAAGGGAGTGCCTAGGATTCCTTCAGAGCTCAAAACAAAGTTTGTGAGATTGTTGGATTTTATCAACAAGCTTGGAGAAGTATTCTTAGGGAATGATGAATTCGGTGAAGGGACTTAGTGGAAAAAGTGATAATCATAGATGAATGAGGCTAGGATGGGGTTATTGGTCATGAAATCCCTTTGTACTTTTGAAACTCTTGCACTACATCAATCACTGACATTTATCCATGAATCATGTAAACAAGAAAGATTTTCAATGAACTAAAGAAAAATAGAATTTCATTATCTAGTTTCCTATTTCATGCATGGGAAAACTTGCAGAATAATGTGTTAGGAGATCTAGTGCAAGGCTGAAGATATCATAAATAAATTAAATCCCATTCTTAAAACTAGTAAAATGTCGACCTAAGTAACAGAAAACCCTAAATTCCATAAGAAATAAGAATTCTATCTTTTTGGGGAAGCATAGGAGTTCTTTCGTCAAAAAGTAACAGAAAACCCTAAATTCCATAAGAAATGAGAATTCTGTCTTTTTGGGGAAGCATAGGAGTTATTTCATCAAAACATGGTCCCTGAAGGAGGAGTGAGGCTAAAACTACCTACAATCATATTTTTGATATTCCTTTATCTTCTTAAGATAATGCTAAAACAATGCACAAATGGAAGCAAACTAATTAAATCCACAACTACTTGCAATGAGATGATGCTAAAGACAATTCAACCATTAATCTATGAAATCAACTAAGCATACAAATACAAGAAGAGGAGCCTTTTTCTACTAGGGTTGTGCCCTAGCCCAAGAGCTTCAGCCTTGTGAGTCAACCCAATGTTAGATCAAGGAAATGCTCATTCTCATTATCAAATAAAAAAATTACATAACAATGTCTTCCATAGGTCTTAAAATCAAAAAATGCTTAGTTCTTTTACATCAAAAATTTGAATCCTAATGAGGCTCTAGACCTCCTTATTAATACAACTGAAGTCTCCAATGACTTCTTTAAATATAGGGAGGCCCAGCTCCCAAACTCAAGATGAACTGGCTCTTTAACTGCCACTAGCTTGGCTGCCTTTTGATCTTCATAACTCAACTTCTTTCAACTCCGAGCTAATGTGTTTTGATGGAGGAATATTTGAATGAGTGAGGAGTAAATGAAGAGGATCTATCTCCTACAATCTCTCTTCCTTGTCTCATTCACGTTTTTTCCCTTGATTAGCCAAAATTACTATAATTTCCTCTCAAAAACTTGCAATCAATGCACATTAGTCCACTAGGCATAACATTTCACTTTTATTTATCCCATTAAGCAAAAGATAATCAAAATATGTAAGTAATTGTGAGAAACTTTGATTTAAATAAACTTGGAGGTATATTAAGGTCCATATAATTACCGAATAATGAGGCTCATCAATTGAATTGTGTCAGTACATTAGGGTGTTTCCATAAATATTATTTTTGAAATAATCTAATACGTAGATAATTTCAAAAATTTGGACACAATGTTGAAAAAATACAGTTAATTTATGTATGTTTTAGATAATTTTAAAATTAAATATATTTTTCCGCAAAATTTGGTTAACACCGATGAAGCAAAGTTAACCATTATACTTTGCTACATACGTTTTGAATGTTAGTAACGTACCATCAACATAAAAAAGTTTAAAATTAATAATTATACTATAAAAGGTTTCATTAATTACATATACATAGATAACAGTTGCACAAAAATTTTATATTATAAAAAGTTTCATCAATTAAATATAGAAAGATAACACTTTCACAAAAATTCTAAAATATTTAAATTGGGACGTTTCACTTTGATGAAAATTTTCCAAAATTTTTATTTATTTCTTAATTCTATTGAGATAAGTTTCAAAAAATAATTGTTTCATGGTATATTGATCATTTTAAGAGAAGGAATTCTTAATTGCTATGACCACTTTGTTAACCATAATTTCTTGATGGAGAAGATCATAATTTCTTGATGGAGAAGATCATCAATGGTTGTTGATGAATATGGCAAAGAAATGTGTAGTTTGTATGCATGGAGATAACGACACTTGCTTTGAGGCTACTCGAAGCCAGATCAGAGAGCTTGGGACTCGAGGCTGACTATGTAAACAAGGTACTAGGAAAACATGAGCAGCACATCGTCGTAAAATACTATTCCAAATAACCTAATCTTGAGCTTACATTTTATTTACCAACACATTCAGTTCCTAATCTCCTCACTCTATTTACCAACACATTCAGTTCCTAATGTCTTCTTCAAGACGAGGTGTCCGACTTACACGTGTGTAACAATGAAAACTACATTTTTGTGACATCAATGGTCAGTTACAGGTTACATCAATCTGCTTTCTTTGTGATTAATCTCCTCTTTTGATTTAACTTTTCATTTACAGAATCAATGTCCATGGTATATGACCTCAAAATAGTTGTTGCTGGAATGAAATTATGAATGCTCAGTATCTGAGCAACGAAATATACTGAAGTGTGTTGCATCGTGTTGTGTGTTAAGATAATTAATTTCTTTGTCTTATCTTTGTATGCTAGTTGTCATAGTTAGTTCTAATTTAGTTCAGTTGCTTGAGTTCTAGTTGAGTTATTTATTGTTGCATGTTCATTGGTCTTTTATGTAATTTATATAATTGTTACTAAATATTTTTAAGAGTGGTTTTCCCCACTTCTATTTTCGAGTCCATTCTTGTGTATATTTATACTTCTCAATCCTTATCATGGTATCAGAGGTTGAGGATGCAAAGGACTTCATGAGAGAAACATTTGAAAATTGGTGTGCTTGCAAAGAAAAAACATGGAGAATGAGAACTCGAGGAAGATAATGAAGTGGCATCCTAGAAGAAGGATAAGTCGGGCTCAAGAAGAAGCTAGCTGTGAAAAAATATGCTTCTTCAAAGAATTTTGTTGCTCCCAGGACCATAAAACCTGTGTGACCATCACACCCTAGAAGTCAAAGAAAGTGAAACATCATCGCACCACCGAATCTAAAGATTGTGTGATGTTAGTGCACCCCATAATTCAGAGAAGATGCGACTATTTCACTGCACAGTTCACGGATAAGAAATTTTTAAACCTGTCATGGGTCTCTACAACAATAAGTGCGATGGAATCCAATTAAAATAAAGAACATGAAGGTTAATTTTTTTTCCAAATGGTGAGTCCGAGAAGTCTTAAATGATGTGTTGCCTTGCCATGGGTTAAAAGGAAAGGTTGATTCTTCTAAATCGAGTGTGTCATCACTGATATTTACACAAAGGATTTATTTTTCAGGTAAAGGTGAATCCATTTTGGATTCTCATATATATATATTTTTTAAAGACAAAATATTCCATACACATGAAAATGATGAAGTTTTCTAGTGTTTTCCCACAGACACTAATTTTTCTTCGCAAAAATTATGAATTTTGGTCTTTACTGATGAAAACTTATTTACAAGCCTAGGATAGTTGGGATACAGTTGAAAATGGCTATATAGATCCAACCTAAGAAGCATTAGAAACCATGAACAATGTTAGGAGAATAACAACTAGCGAACTGAGAAGGAAGGAGCATTGAGCCAAGTGTTGAATCCATAATTCGATTAATGACTCCATCATGAACAAAATAACTAGTGCAACAACTACAAAAGCAACTTGGAATATTCTCAAAGTTGCATATAAGGGTAATGATACAGTTAAGACTATTAAACTCTAAACATAGAGGACTCAATTTCAAACCTTGAAAATGGATGACATAGAGAATGTTGATCATTCCATGATTAGAGTCACGAGCATCGTTAATCAAATCAGGCTTATTAGTGAAATTCTTGTAGATTATAAGGTCTTATAACATTGTTAGTAGATTAGTTGAATGAACCACTTCTCTCACATGATACATGACTTAAACTAGAAGAAGGATCCATGGAACAAGATGTCATGGCACAAGCCTCTCTTGGAAAAGGAGAGAATATAGAGGAAAAAGTGCTGGGAACATGTCCCAGGGTCAATTTTGGGGTTAAAAGACAATTTTTTGGGGGAGAAAGCCTGACTTTTGTATAAAGGAATGTAAAGTCTCCGCATTTTGTGGCCTGAGGGCACAATGATATCAAGAGTCAAAAAGGCTTTTTGCCCTTAGTTTAGATCACTTGTGTCAACTTTAGAGATATGCCCTTGGTCCACGGACCATGGGATTGTATAAAAAGGGAGTCTTAGAAGAGTCTAAGAGGAAAAAAGGGGGAAAAGTTATAGGTAAGTTAGAGTTCTTGAGGAGTTTGTAAAGAGCGAGAGTCTTAGTGTAGGAAGAGGCTCTATAGCTAAGTGCGCAGAGGCCTAGGGTAGAAGTCCACAGCTGAGTGCGTGGACCCCTGCAGCTGTGTGCACAAGGTAGATAGAGTCTGTATTGGAAATTTGAATCATCAATAAAGAGAAGTATTATGAAATTACTGTGTATTTTCCTCTGTGGATTGCATGCGATTATGTTATGTTAAATTCTAGGTTTATGTTATAATGCTAATTTGATGCGCGAATATCTATGCTTCTATCTGCTATATGAACGCAACTAAGGATGTATGTTTATGCGAAGATAATTGTAATTGCATGGAAGAATTAGTGAACAATTAAGATAATTAAGGAAATTATACAATAACGCAGTAACAAAGACATGTAAGTGTCTGTCTCATCGGTTAGGGTTGTACGAAGGATGATCATATACCTTCGCGAAGATTATAGGAGGCGGAAGAGAGAGCACATTGATAAGGCCTAAAGGCTTATCGATCTGGATGAAGGAAGGGTGTAATATATAAAACCGACATCACAACCATCTCATGGTGTAGAAACTTGGTTCCTTCATCTGCCCCAACACTGCTTCGGGTGAGACTTTGGTCTGTGCTCCACGGACTGATGTAGAAAGGGCCAGTAGTGTAGGGATTTGTTTTGTTGACTAACATTGAACCTAGGTCAGGGCCCATCAAGACAACAAATGGTTCCATTATTGGGACCGAGATTTGCATAACGAGATGTGTGATGTCGCATCTTTGGAATCCAACTAAGAAGGATATTGAAGACTGATTCGATAGAAATATCCATGAATTCATCGTGCAAGAAAACAAGAATCCGTGATTAACAACGGAAAAGTGGTTGGATCGATATTTGTACACAGAAATTCATGAAATATTCTTCTTTTCTTTCCCAGTTGAATTATACGAGTGGATCACGAAGTTGGCAGACGACTAGGGGAGGTGGAGGCTTGACAATCCAATTGTCTAGAGCCCAAAGTTAGTAAGGAAATTGGAATCCTCTAAAGATAATATCATGTGCGTTGTTGATCATAGGCTCGACCATATCATAGGAGGGCTTTTGATAGAGTTTGCGGTTGATACTTCAGTCAGGTACAACAAAGTAGAGTGCCGCTTCTTTAAGGGGCGCGAGGTAAGTATTTGAAATCACTGAATACTTGGATTAAGAAGCTCTTGTATGAAAAGAGGGTCATTTAGTTACCTTTATGTTTGTAGCTTCGCGAGGTGAAAGGTATTTCAAGGACGGAGGAAGAAAATGTCCTGAGTATAGCTCGTTGATTGAGCATCTTTTGAGTGACGACGAAGGAGCATCATAGGCTTCTCCGCTGAGCATTATTCAACTGATAATACAAGGGTTCCTGTGAATAAATACACCACCTCCATTCTTACCTCCGCGACTTACCCCATCGTCCACACCACTGCCACCTCCACCAATGTTCAACATGGCGAACTTTGTAAAACTACCTATATTTAAGGGCGTAGGAAACAAAGACCCGGACCAGTTTTGGTTCGTCATGAAGGTTGTATGGGAAGCTCAGGGTGTCACGAATGATAAAATGAAGAAAGCAACATTGGTCAGTGCCTTGCAGGACCATGCACTAACATGGTACATTAAGTACAGTACTGATAACAAGATGTCCACATTGGCAGATATCTAGATTGTGTTGAATAGGGAATTTAGTAGGCATAAGTCTCAAGTGCAATCCATTGTGGGATTCAAGGAGATCATGATGAAGCCCGGATGACACCCTAGGATTTGGATCAAATATTGAAGAGTACAATCCATGAAGCCAACATGAACCTAATTGATGGGCATCACCGCGAATGGTTTGTGGCCTCACTCCTACCCCACCTAAGGGTTGCGCTATCAAAACAAAAGATCGGGACCCAAGCAGAAGCTCTATAAATTGTGATGATACTGCATGAGACACCAATACAAGATGCTAATTTGTGTGTTTAGCAGATTCACGTGCATTTGCAGAACCTTTGCCTCAAAATGCAATGTCTGAAGAAAGACAAAATAGCTTAGTCAAAGGCGTAGGAAGAAGTCTCGTGCCTGAAATGCAAAGGTCAGGGGCATGAAAAGGATCTCTATACAGTCTTAGCGAACTATGTTGCAGCAGGGTGACCAATGGCTCTAAGGCTGAAGGCTACAGCAGGGCCAAGTATAGGGCCCACGCTATGGTGTGCTATATGCCAGGTAGCTCGAAGACATGTGACTGACAAGTTCCATTTGTTGGAGAAATTCATACAGGCGTCACAGTAGCTTTTTTGCATTTTTTTTCAATCATTGGGTCATGACGAGCGCACGTAGTTATGAATTAATGATGCACAGGACACCTGCATAAGGGTGTAGGCAGAAACACAGCCTCCAGACCAAGGCACTCCAGGAGTGCGAGGTGAGTATTAGGGGCGCAACCGAGGTCGATGTGGAGGAGGGCCTGGTAGAGGCCGAGGGCACTTTATTTGTTACAATTTTGGAGGACCAGGACACTAGGCAAGAGACTGCCTGAACCCAATGCGACTGTCATGCCATTATTGTACTCAGCTTGACCATGCGACTAAGGATTGCCCTATATTGTTGGCTAAGATACGCGAAATGGGGGTGCAGCCTCCACAGCCGACATAGAAGCTCTAGTTGATGAGGGCTAAGCCTCGCGAGGAGCACCCTAAGGTAAACGTTATGTTATGAAGTGGAATGGTGACTAGTGAGGATAAAGGGAAGCAATCTGCAGAAGGTGAGTGGGTCTGTAAAGCACCAAAAAATGAGACTGGGTTTGATCTGGAGCATGCAAAAGAAACATTTATGGAAGAAAAGAAGAGCTTCGCTAAGTCCTCTACCTCAAGAATCAGGAGACATCGGTTAAAGAAATGGAACCATCCATGATTTCCATGTTCTTGGAGACCTGCATGAAACTACTCCATGATAGTAAGGCTATGAAGGGACTGCAGGAGTTGATCAATCTGTGTGCTGGTAAGGACAATGCTACTGGCGAACTGCGCGTAGTCAAAAAGCTCGTTAAGCATAAGGAAAGGATAGGACGTGAGATGATACTCACCGTGCAGATAGGAGAATATGAGATGGATCAATTTATTCTAGATCTAGGGTTGGATGCGAATGTTCTTCCTAAGCAGACATGGGAATAGATGGGGAGACCTATGCTGCAGTGGTATCCAATTCAGTTAAGAATGGAAAATGAACAGAAGATCATTCCCATGGGCCGATTGCAGGGAGTAACTGTAGATATTGAAGGTGCAAGTGCATTTGCTAATTTTGAAGTAATAGAAATTGTGGATGACAACAACCCCTACCCTGCACTCCTTGGGATTGATTGGGCTACTAACTGGAATGGGGTGATCAACCTGAAGAAGTGAAAAATGACATTTGAAAAAAAATCACTTTGTGCAGTAGTACGCCTAGATCCTGCAGAAGGATCGCGCTATACCAAACCGGTCTGTGATTACGAAAGTGATGAAAATTTGGACCATATATATAAGATAACAACGTGAGATCAAGAATGGGCAAATCCAATAGTGGATGGTTGTATTGCATGGGACCACAAAAGTTCTTGCACATCAAACTCAAATGAAGAATTAAAGCACTAGCAGAATCGATTACATGAAGTATCTACACTACGTTGTAATATGTTGACTAAAACGATGCGTTGCATGTCATTAGAGGTAAGGAATCTGCCTTCTTATGATGGGTTGACTAGTGTGAATATATTTTTGGATGCATTTGAAAGGGGAGTGCCAAAAACACATCGCTTCCAAGCCTTGGATTAGGCGTTGTGCGCTACACTCGCAAGATGGTGGGGCACGCACACGGGTAGTTTTGATGATTGGTGTGAATATATGAGTATGACAAGAATACCCTTTGGACAACCGAAAGTACGGATGAAATACAAGTATGATGGGAGGGATGATCCACGCAATCACTTGGCCAAATGTACTAAAACTTATGGAGCAGGGCCTCAACCGAAATGGGTGCATATGTTCCGTCATACCCTAGATGTCATACCAATGAATTGGTATCTAGAGACAGAGCTCCACCATGGCACTGAAGAATGGGATATTTTGCACCAGGGGTTCGTAATGACGTTCAACTTTGAAGATGGGTTTGACTATATTGACGAAGCACTACAAGGGGTTAAAGAAACAATATTTAGGATACCAAAGTGTCCTTTAGATCTGATTCAACCTGATTGGACCACTGAGCTAAGCTACGCGCTAGAGTGCTATAACGTGACTCTTGAAGAAGAAGATGAGGATCCCAGGAAAATTAATATTCTAGAAACTAAAGGTCACCATGAAGTTGAAGGACCGTAGGTAGAAAACCCAGACATAACTGCACCGCTCAAAACTAGGCAGGTGAACATTGGCATAGAAGCAGAGCCGAAGTTTGCAAATATTGGGGTTACTGGGACGAGGTGATAGTAGATAAGGTCGCCGAACTACTCCACGAATATCAATATTTGTTCCCTACGAAGTTTTTTAACCTGAAAGGAATAATAGGAGGCCTGGGTGTCATGAGGATCACCCTGAAATTGGACATGAAACCTGTTAAAGAGTGACCTTACCGCCTAAATCCGAAGTATAAGGAAAGGGTCCGCGTTGAGTTAGATAATATTCTAGTGGCAAGTATTATTGAACTAGTGGAAGAATCTGATTGGGTAAGTCCAATAGTGGTTCAGGAAAAGAAATAGAACGAAGAAATAAAGATATGTGTAGATCTTAGGAAATTGAATGATGCTTGTGTGCATGATCCTTTCCTGACCTCGTTCATCGATGAGGTCCTAGATAATGTAGGTGGCCAAGAAGCATACTCTTTCACTAATGGGCTCTCTGGGTACCATCAAATCAAAATTGTGCCTGAGGAGAGAAGCAAGACAACCTTCATGACTGAATGGGGATGTTTTCAATACATCATAATGCCTTTTAGGATGAAGAATGTGCCAGCTATCTTTTCGCGTGTAGTCATTACGGAATTCAAAGACTTCATTCATAGATTTATGGAGGTATACTTTGACGATTGGAAAGTGTTTGGATTGGTCAAGTGCCATGTGGAAAGTTTGCGCTGGATGATAGATACATGTAGGAGATACTAGATCATGTTTAATCTGAGGAAGTGTTTGTTTTGTGTCCCTTTCGGGATCTTGCTAGGTCATGTAGTATGCAGACATGGATTAATGGTAGACCCTGTGAAGATCGCAGTGATAATCAACTTGGAGGTGCTGAGGAGTGTGAAACAACTGCACCCCACTCTGGGGCATACCAGATACTATAGGAAGTTCATTAAGAGCTATGGCTAGATCACCACGCCTACAAAGAAACCATTGAGAAAGAATACGACATTCTACTGGAATGATGAATTTCGGAAGAGTTTGGATGCACTGAAAGAGAAAATGGTCACCGCGTCTAGTCTTCTCGGATTGGATGAAGGAATTTCATGTACACGTGGACGCATCATGTATTGCGCTGGGAGCCATACCAACATAAGTAGATGAGGGAGAACTGGATCATTGTATAGCGTCCACGAGTAGGAAGTTGTCTAAAGCAGAGAAAAATTATTCCATGATAAAGTGCGAAGGATTAACTATGTTGTACATGCTCTAGAAGTTTAGGAACTACTTGTTGGGTGGACATTCTAAGATGTATACAGATCATTTCGCATTGAAGTACTTGGTAAACAAGCCTTTGTTGGGGGGGGGGGGGGGGAATATTTAGGTGGTTTCTGTTGTTCCAGGAGGATGACTTCGAAGTTATTGTGAAGCTAGGAGAACTAAATGCGGGACCTAATCATCTGTCGCGCATTGAAACTAGAGAGGAACCTACTAATTTAGAGGAAGGACTCCCTAACGCACAACTCTTTGTAGTGTGCATCGTGGAGAGTTATTTTGAAGATATTATCCACTTTCTGATGACAGGGATGGCTCCACAAGGTTATACAAGTGAACAAACTAAGGACTAGTAGTGCATGTGACAGAATTTTCTATCATTACAGGGCACTTGTACAAAATGTGATCAGATGAAATATTGTGACATTATGTGCCTGACTTTGAATGAAGCAACATCCTTACTGAGGCTCATGGAGGAGCCACGGGAGGACATTATGCAGGGAAAGAAACAACGCAGAATATTCTACGCGCTGGGTTGTGGTGGCTAACCCTGCATAAGGATTCGAAAGCATATTGTAGGGCATGTGATGAATGTAAAAGGACTGGAAGGCCATCATGGAGGGATGAGCTGCCTTTGATACTGAAGGTGACGTTACAACCATTCGAGAAATGGGCAATTGACTTTGTGGGACTAATTCAGCCTCAAGGAAGGAAGACGAGTGCACGCTATATCATCACCGCACTTGAGTATTTGACCATATGGGCGGAGGCACAACGTGTGAAGTATTGCACAGGTGCAACAACAACAAAATTTATTTTTTAGATGTCCTGATGAGATTCGGGTGTCGAAAGATTTTGATGAGCGATCATGGTATGCACTTTCTTAACAAAACAATCAATGCATTGATAGTGGAATTTCATGTGTATCAACAGAAAAGTATGCCATATGATCCACATGCTAATGGGATGGTAGAAAAGTTCAATAAGATACTGGAGAGAACGTTGATGAAGGTTTGCAGTGCTCAGAGAAATGACTGGGATGTGTGCGTACCCATGGTGCTATGGGCTGATAGAACGACTTGCAAGAAGCTCACGGAACAAACACATTTCAAACTTGTGTATGGCATAGAAGCTCTGATGCCAATGGAATACATTGTACCTAGCTTGCACATAGCGGCATTCACAGGAATGGCGGATTGAGAATCCCTGGAAGATAGGCTCGCACAACTATCGGATCTTGAGGAGGACCGATTTCTAGCTGGATATCATCAACAAGTTCAAAAGGAGCTCGAAAATGCATGGCACAATCGGCACATCAAATTGCACACCTTCAAGGTAAATGAGCTAGTCTTTTTACATGAAAGCAAATTTGATAAATTGATAGGGAAATTTAGGATGCACTGGCTAGGGCCGTATGTCATCAAGGAGATTACCAATGATGGAGCAGACCAGCTGGTCAAATTGATTGGAGAAACCTTCCCAGGGAAGGTAAATGGTAGCCGATTGAAGCCATACACTGGTGATCCATCTAGGTGACTATGTAAGGGAAGCACAGTCTTAGCACTCCAGGCAGCTAAAAGGAAGTGTGGGACTATAAAATAAATTTCCTAGGTTGGTGATCTGTGCGATTGGGGAACTGCACGGAATGAAGAACTATCACAGAGCTTGTAGAAGCATGTAGTGAGTTGCACTACCAAAGGAAAAACTGCGTAGGACAGCTAGAAAGTGACCGTTAAAGTCACTATTCATGATTTGACAATGAAAAAAATGACCAAATGGAGTAGGGGGCGGAATTTAAGTCAGAATTTATGGACCAGATCTTTGGAAATATGCTGCCAATCTAGCATTAATGAACCGATTGTGGGGGGAACGATCGGATTTTAATTCCAAAATGCCTATAAATTACAAAGGGTTTCCCAATGGAAAACCCTTGGCATTTTGAGAATTGAGGTGTTAAGCTCTCAGGCATGCATGAACTGTGAAAACTTTGAAACTTTGATAGCCAGCTTAGCATTTGAGAAGTTGCCAGAGGTGACATAGGAGTTGTTGAACAGCCTCATGTCAATGCTGGCTAAGACTATAAATGTTGGTGAAGCAATGAAATCCAAAGGATATGTTCTAGAGGTAGCCATGGCAGCTAAGGGAGCTTCCCCAAAGGTTGCAACTACGGAAGTACTATCTGAAGTACCTAAGTCACCACGGTCACCCAGGCCGAGGCCTAACTTGACCAAGGAGGATACGAATAACAAGAAAGGAAAGTAGGTTGTGACACCGCAGCTAGTGCACACATCACCAAGAAAGCACCCAAAGAAGGATAAGCCCACTGTGCAGGAAAAGGGCAAGGTGGTTGACCTAGATCCAGAAGAAGAGGTTGAATAAATCCCCATGGATGATGAGGATATTGCGATGGAAATAGAGGATGTTGAGGTTGAGGGGTCTGATCCCATTTCTAGGCTACTGGAGTACATTCCTTCGCACAAGGGAAAAACAAAGATGCTAAAGGATATTGATGAGAGTAAGGTCACCCTGCACACACCTCTACTACTAGATCAAATTGTCTTTGAGGGACCACGCTTGGGGCATGTCGCCCTTCTAAAATTGGAAGACAAGGATTTAGCTGACATGGAGCATTTCACTCATTTAGCGATAGAACTTATGCACCGTGTCTTCCACAAAACCACTGGAGTATTTGGAGCTAAGGAAGTGGCTAAAAGGTGAGGACAAGGCAGGTCTACTAAACCTATGATGGGTTCCACATTACGACCGTGCGTCCGTCATGATGATCATGATCAAGAAGCTGTTTTTCTTGGTGTATGATGTGTGTTTGTGGCTGGAGGAGTCGATAACCATCACTGACATGTTGATCCATAGGATCACACGGCTGCTGCACTCAGGAGAAAATTCAGCAATGGCATTTGGGGTGAAGGCTGGCGAGCATGCCCTTGCTGAGGCGATGAAGGAAAAATTTAAGCTAGTAAAGAAACTGTGCGGCTACACCATCACAAGTATCTCTGACCCTGTGGTCAAAGTGGCGACACAAATCTTGGTACGAAAGATCATGAGGAAGTGACGGCAATAGTGATTGACTTGGTGACCCAGTGCACAAAGGGCGTACAATTTAACTTGGCACGCTACCTCTATGGTTAGTTCCTCACGAGCTACCATGAGGCACATGATCAGAGTAAGACATTCCACTATGCATGCCTACTGGTGTCCATATTGCTGGCTACATGGGAGCTACCCGAAGATAGCTAGTTTCCTCCGGTCACACTAGACCTACCGGAAGTAGCGAAGTTCACTTTGTTGTGGGCTACGAAGGATCCTTAGTGGATCAAGGACAAAAATATCTTCTAGATCTTGATGGAGATGAGCATCCATATGGCCATCAACCGCAAGCCGCGGTTGTCACCAACAAATTTTGATAAGCTGCAGGAGTACGTGGAATTCAAGGCCGACTTCCACCATGTCTCAATACGTGCGTGAAAGGACCCTGAACAGAAGTGGCATGACCTGCCATACTTGGCCACAGATGACGTGATTGTAGTGGTCCTCGACTGCTAGACAGCAGAGTGGCACACTCCCATGGACTTGAAAACAGGATCTAGCAAGTCCGTCACACAATGAAATAAGGAAGAAGCCAAGCTAAAAGTGGAATAGTTGGCTGTGAAGAGAAGACATGAGGCTGAGGATAAGGCTAAGGGAGAGCGCGCTGCCACAAAGTAGATGGGTGGCGAAGCAGAGGAAGAGGAGCACAGCTATGGACTGGATTTAGAAATCGACCTCCCCAAAGACAAAAGAAGAGGATGAATAGACAAAGGAGGGAGGAGCGGACCGGAGATGACTTCATTCCGTGTCAAGTGCAACAGAGACACAGAAAAAGGGTCATGGAAGAAGTCTAAGGCTAGCAATACATCCCTCGACCCGATCACCCTAACAGAGGGGGACTTGAATGACATAGGTGATATGGTAAGGGATGCCACCACAGAACCGCTGCAGTAGTTCGAGAAAAAACATCAATAGACTTTGGTTTCTATCCAGACGAGTCTCCATGAGCTGTAGATCCACACATTGCAGGTATAGACTGCCACGACATCAACCAGTTTGGTGCCTGGCACCTCAGAAGCCATAGGGATACTGCACACATGGGATCCCTGAGCAATAGTGCTACGGGACGGATTACTGAATATAGAGACAGAAGCTAATAGGACCACTGTCATCACCCTCAAGGGAGTTGGACTTAACTTGGCCACGCTTCCCAGTGAGGCACTTCACCTTTTGCAGGATGGTGTGATCACGGAACTACGGGCCCCCGAACAACGCTCCACCATTGACCTCATGAAGAACTTATAGAAAAGAATCAGCTCATAGCTAAGGTTGTGGCTGAGGCATGTAGATCTGTCCCAGAGCTCGACGTTCTCGAGGCGGAGCTAGTAGATGTGTGGGTTTGGAAGATCACTACTTCACACACAAAATTGGCAAAGTTCCAGTTGGAACTGAACCTAAGAATCATAGAGTTGCAGTTGAAGGCTGAGCCTTTTACTCCTCCCAAAATCAGAGAACAATGCGAGTCAGTTGTGAAAGACGTCATAGCAGCAGCGGACAACATAGTGAAGGACTGCATGACACTCTTCGAGCAGTCGCTCGAGGTGGTCACCAGCCTACAAGAAGAACCAATTGGGCAGAGTCTGGAAATAGAAGCGCAGGAGCTGTAGCAGCGCTACGACAAAGTTAAAGTGACAACGTGCACTGTTGCCATCACGCAGAGGCCGACAAAGCTACAGGAGGTCAAGGCTTTGAAAGAGAAGGTAGATGCAGCTCAGCACAAGGAAGCAGTGTTGAAGGCTCACTTAAAGCCTTGGTTGGACGATGCATATTTGATCATGGCCACTATTGAGGGCAAGCTGGATAGTGTACAGGAGGCTCAATAGAAGATTCAGTCAAACAGCACAGGGCCAACAATGGAGCAGCTGGTAAAGGAGATGAAGTAGGTGGCCGCACAGTGTACTTCCGAACTCGTAGCGGTACAAGTGGAGCTGGGAGGTCTTTGCGACAAGATCTAAGCACCAGCAGAGTGACTTGGGGGTGAGTCACCCTATTTGTGTTGGGGGCCTATTGGGAACGGGTCCCCTGGGGTAAATTTTAGGGGTAAAAGCCCAAGTTTTGGGGCAAAAAGCCTGACTTTTGTATAAAGGAATGTAAAGTCTCCGCATTTTGTGGCCACAGAGAGCAAAGATATCAAGGGTCAGAAAGGGTTTCCGCCCTTAGTTTCGATAGCTTGTGTTGGCTTTAGAGATCTTCCCTTGGTCCACGGACCATGAGATTGTATAAAAATGGAGTCTTAGAAGAGTCTAAGAGGAAAAAAGGGGGGAAAATTTCTAATTTGAAGTTATTTAGGAGTCTGTAAAGAGAAATAGTCTTAGAATAGGAAGGGGCTCTGCAGCTGAGTGTGCAAAGGCCTAGGGTAGAAGTCTGGAGCTCAGTATACGGACCCCTGTAGCTATGTGCACAGGGCAGATAGAGTCTGTATTGGAAATTTGAAGCATCAATAAAAAGAAGTATTCTAAAATTACTATGTATTTTGCCTCTGTGGATTGCATGTGATTATGTTATGTTAAATTCTAGGTTTATGTTATAATGCTAATTTGATGCTCGAATATATATTTTTTCTAAATGAACACAACTAAGGATGTATGTTTACACGAAGATAATTGTAATTGCATGGTAGAATTAGCGAACACTTAAGATAATTTGGGAAATTATACAATAACGCAGTAACAAAGGCGCGTAGGTGCCTGTCTTGCTAGTTCGGGTTGCGCGAAGGACTATTGTATACATTCGCGGAGATTCTAGGAGACAAAAGAGAGAGTACATTGATAAGCCCTAAAGGCTTATCGATCTGCGTGAACAAAGGGTGTAATATATAAAATTGACATCACAACCATTTCAGAGTGTGGAAACTTGGTTCTTGCATCCCCCCTATACTGCTTTGGGTGAAACTTCGATCCGCACTCTGCGGACTGATGCCGAGGGCCAGTAGCATAGGGATTTTCTTGGTTGACTAATGCTGAACCGGGGTCAAGCCCCATCAAGCCAACGAAAAGTAAGTGAGGAAATGGTAGAGGTAGATCTACAAAACATTATCATTCGATTGAAGGTTTCACACCAAAATAACTGGGGTAGTCGAGATCCTCAGAGATGCAGACACAAAGAAGCCAAAAATGGATCAACAAACCTAATGTCTAGTGTTCTTACTACAACAAATTTGGACACTATGAACATGAATTCTAAAAGAAGCAATCAAATAAATATAAAGGCAGTCCCCATATCTCCAATAATTTAGGAGAACCCACTGAAGCTATGTTTCTATCTTGCCATGTTTTTTAAGACAAGTACATCAAGAACCTTTATTTGTTCGGGAGTGGATGCTGCAACCATATGACATGTAACAAAGATTTTATTTCTTAAATTGATGCTTCTATCCAATATGAAATTGCTCTTGGTAACCATTCTCATATAAAATCTCAAGGGAAAGGTAATGTGCATGTTCTTACCAAGCAAAATCAACAAAAAAATATACATTATGTTTTTTATATTCCACACCTGAAGCAAAACCTCATTAGCATAGGTGAATTGATGGAACACAACTATAATGTCATATTTCAATGGAAAACTTGTTATATTTATGAAAAAAATCCCAATATAAGAATTATAGCCATTATAGAAGAAACCAAGAATGGAATGTTGCCTTGACTCTTATAAGAACAGATCTATCATAGTGATTTGCACACAAAGTTTCGAATATAGATGAGCCACAATTATGGTGCTCTAGGTATGATCATATTCCCTCTCAGGAGTCTTAGTATTCTTAAAAAACCATTCTATGGTCACAGGTCTTCCTATTGTGAATGAACAAGATTGTTAATGTGAAATTTGTATTCATGGAAAGCATAAAAGAAACAACTTTACCACATACTCCAATAGAGCAAAAGATCCCTTAGAAATAGACCAATGCAAACACAATCGATATGACTATAGGAGGAAAATATGGATTTATTTTCTTTAAAATAAGTTTGATACTTTCTCAAATTTTAAATAGTTCAAGGCAGAAGTAGAAAATCAAAGTGGCAATGTTTTGAAAGTACTCAGGACATACAAAGGAGGAGAATACAATTTAACCGATTTCACTACATTTTTTTGACAACAAGGCATCAACATGCAGAACATAACTAGATACACTCCATAAAAGAATGGAGTAGCTAAAAGAAAAAAACCAACCAATCATGAATATGGAAAAAGCATGATTTTCGCAAAGGATTTGTTGAATGAATATTGGGATGGAGTTTTTTCTACTACTCTATATATTCTTAATAGATATTTGACAATTATTTTTAAAGATACAATACCTCACGAGGCTTTGGATGGTAAGAAGGTGACTGTCTCTCACTTTTTAATATTTGGTTGTGTAGAATTTGTGCACATTCTAGAGAAATTGTTGATGAGCACGAGTATTGTAGCAAGAATGTTGCAACTCCTGGGGCTACCAACTTTAATTTATCAACCCGAGGTTCATAGAAACTTGGAGGTGACAGTGTTGTATACACAAGTAAATGTGAAGGGTCAGCTCTTTGTTACTGTTAACCTAGCGATAGACCACTAAGTTTTTTAAGCTGGCCTTTTATTGATTCAGAAGAAGTTTGATTACCAATGATAAGAAGGGAAATCTACACTAAAAGAAATCTTGTCTACTGCAGTAAGGAAAAGACTGAAATCAAACGCTTAAACACACCATTATTCTAACTAAGTGCTAAGAGGCTTTGCTTCAAAATAATGCTATTTTAACATGTATGTAATCCTACTATTCTAGGCATGCAATTGAAACATAAAACATTCTACTTCTATGCATGTAAATGAACAAAGTAACTATGTTTTTCTTTTTTATCTTTTTTTTGTGTGATTGTGTGAAAGCTAACTTCTTTTGGTGATGTGGCTGGTGGCTTAGGGATGATAGTGAATGGTCAGAAGGCTTGGGAGGCAAGTAGGCATACTTTTCTAGCTTCCTAGGGGAATTTTCCACGATTCGGCCTCAAAATAGGGAGCTACATGTCAATATACAGGATGTCCTAATGCGTCCTACAGGATATCCTGAATTCCTAGAGGGTCCCTTGTATTCCTACACAATAGAGCCAAGAGCAAAAGGAGGGATGTTTAAGGTGATGTAAGGCTTTGGGACGGTGGTTGTTGGATGGAATGAGGCACAAGAGTGCCTAGGATTCCTACAGAGCTCAAAACAAGAGTTGTGAGATGCTTGGATTTGCTCAACAACCCTGAAGTGGTATTCTTGTGAAATGATGAAATTGGTGAATTAAAAAATTATATTTGGAATTAGGCGACGGAGAGCCGAGGGCGAAACTAGGGTTTCCAATGTGCTGATACCATTGCAGGGCTGGAAGTGGTAATCTCTCGTTTCGCAGCACTGTATCGCAAAGGTCAAGAGCTGACCGACCGAATGGGGGCAGAGGGGTCCAGTGGGACCCCTACTTTCAAACAGATAATCATGCAGAAGCAGAGGCAAAATAAGAAGGAAGGGGTCAGGATTTCTGGGCTTGACAATAACAAGCAGAACGGTAGGAGGAATAAGGAGAAAATACAAGGGGAAACTGACAAGCCAGACAGCACAACGGAAGGCAAAGGCACAGTGGGTGAAAGCCTGACAGGAACTAAAGAAAAAATCACCTCAATAATTAAATCATCAGAAAACGAGGAACGAAAAGCTGAAGAAGACAGGGAGCAAACAGATAATAGGCAAGGAAAGCCAGAAAAGGAGGGGGAGACAAGCACAAGCCCCAATAAATACTCTTCATCAAATGGGGTCTGCAAACCAAAAAAGACCAATAACCTCAGGGTAGTAATAACTGACCCAGAGATTCAAGCATACAGAGAGCACATGGCAGAACATGCTATCATTTGCAAATTTATGGACATTTGGCCATCTCAAAGGACTCTTTGTCATTGGATCAGACAACAATGGAAGCCGAGGGGTGTTGTGGGGAAAAGTGCCTATTCAGGACGACCCTATCCACATAAGGTGTGACAGTGCCTTAGCAACAAACAGAGAAAACTACTTTTGTATTCTTCTTGGTGAACTATAAACGAAGAGGAATCAGATGAACCAACCTGTGTCTTGCGCTAGTCCTTTGATCCAATCTCTCTCCTCTTTGACAGCTTCCAGCTACCTGCTCCCTCGCTTGCCCAGCTTCACCAAGTTCCTGCAAGATCACAGAAGAGGAAAACTACACAAAGACATGGATTTACATTCACAAATAGCTTAGGATCAGATTTAAGCTAAACATACTAATGCAACAAACATCAATGATACACAAGCGTGTAGAAGAAACTCAAATAGTTTTATTGATATAACAAAAAGATCCAGGAGAAGATACAACCAAGTGAGTCCCGATCCAGCATCAACCTCCCAGCAAAAGAATCCCTTCTTCACCTCCAACAAAGCATAAATCACCCAATGCACTGATCTCAATCTCAAAACAAACAACAATTCTCTGCAATGTACAAAATTCCAGCCTCATGGATCTCTGGGATGAGGGATCCATATATAGATGTATGCAAAGAGGATGAGTCAGCTTGTCATCTGACTAGTGTCCTTTCTCTCTGTCAGTTCTTGCTTCCACTTGGAGGCTGAGAGCCTCTTACTCATCCTTGGTCGAACTCAGTGAGGCAAGTGTCATGGAGGAATATTCTGGAAGCTTCCATTGTCTTTCCACCTTGCAGAATGGCACTGCCATTTGTCATTTCCTGCTCAGTGCACCCTGGTAGTGCATTTAGGTGCATTGCAACGCACCTAGCTAGTGTACTGGGGTGCTATGCAACACAGGTAGCTAGTGGAGCCACTGAAATGATCCTGATTTGACTGATTCTGAGTAGTTTCTGGTGGAGAACTTCTGGGAGAAGCTGTAGTTCGCTGACCTTGTTCCTTTAGGGGCAGGAACAACACTTTTAGGGACTTTGGATCCCTTGGTTTATGGACATTTCATGCTTAGAGCTGTAAGGCACAAAAATGTCTATAACAGTTGCCCCCTAATGTATGAGGCCGTTTATCGGGTGAAATGCTTTATTAGGAGGATCCGAAGTTATTTCAATGCTGGGAGGAGACCTGTAATAAGATACAATACAATACATTATTTTCATACTGTTTTCATGATCTAGCTAAGGCGGGCATTCCCATGCTCAGCTTTATAAATTCATTTTCATGTACATAGGACAGACAATAGTCTGATGGTAGACTGATGATTCTAATAGAGCCATCATCCTTTTGGTAGGATGATTATCTGTGTTGCAAGGCTGTACATTTCCATGTCTTTATTTTCCTGAATATATATCGCAGCCCGGATGGATGAAACTAGATCCGGGGTCTTCAATCTCGTCCGATCTTCACTCGAAGTACAATTCGATCCATGTGAGAAATGTTCTGAAGTCGAACATGGAAAGACATCGCTTGATTACCAGTTAATGATGTAAACTATTAACAAGCGCGAGAGGAATCACCGATAATGATGATGACCCTCAAGGTACTGCAGTACAATTCACGTGGTGTGAATAAAGGACTTGGCGTCGAACACCACGTAAAATCTTTCGGTCGATGGTCATTGATGTATACCTGTCGCCGGAAGTGAGAAACTTGCCATTGAGGCATGCAAGCTTCAAAGTACTGAAGGGGGTGTTCCTAGATCAACTTCTTGGATAATGAGCTGATGTCGACAAGAAGCGATCCGTCAAAGGAGGGCCTTAATGAATCCCACATCAATGACACAGAACGGAGCAAATGATTTTAATGGAGGTGAAAACGATCTAGTGATATACGGTTCAGGATGGCGGTCATGAAAGAATGAAGTATAATGTATGGTAGTGGATGGGACACAGGTGAGTTCTCTGGATGACTTCTCTTGAACATATCGGCGACACTTATGTGATGGATTGGTAGCATTTACCCCAAATGTGGATGGTATGGTGTGACCATGGTGATGTGACCGATGAATGAAACAACCCAACCTGATTCTGGTACGGAGGAGAAGTGTCATGTTCAAGAGCGACTTGCTACCAATAAAGATTCTTTGAGTTTTTCCCAATTTTTCCCCAGTCATTGCTGACCAGTACCTCTTTATTTTTGTCAAGCTTGAGGAGGATAACATATTCTTGTTCTATAATTTTCCCTTCGAGCAAACCCATCGCTATGTTTTAACAAGCCTAGCGATAGTGAAACTCGTTCTCGTCTAAAGACAAGTTTGTCGCTATTAATGTTTTTAACGAGTCTAACGACAAAGATAACTCGGTCCTTTTCATTTTTAGAGAGTCTGAAAAAGTATGTAAAGTTAACTCCAAAATTCCTTTTTTGTCATCTAATCCCTTAAGTCCGAAAAAGTATAAAACAATACAGAAGGGATGAATTTTTGATAGTTTTAACGAGTCGAACAAAACAAGCGCTCGATCTTTTTGTGCAATAATCCCTCAGGTCCAAAAAGATTAAAATCTAGAGGAGGGATAGCAATTCCGGTCTCTTTAACGAGTTGGAAGGCCAAAACTCGGCAATCTTTTCATATTTTACGAGTCAGATGAAAAGAGCTTAAAGAAGACTCGTCTTTTGAGGAATGAGTGATAAAATGGGTAGCAGCTGATTCCATGTAAGGTTTGGAATTTTCCAATCATGGCATTGTCACAAGGATGGCTAGTGAAATCACTCTTCGCAGATGTTCCTCAAAATGGGTAAACAATCAAATGGAGGTGAATGATCGGCCAATGGAAAAGTGGAGGTGACGGTGCAAACACGACCAAGGCTTTAATGGCTGATAATGGTACATTCACGGTGGTTATTTACTGGAGGATAGTTCATTTTTTAACGAGCTTAAATGTGGATTGAAACACTTGCTCGGTCTTATGTTTATTTTTTAACGAGCTTGAACTATGTGCTA
The DNA here is from genome assembly GCA_031772625.1 of Pinus tabuliformis. NCBI lineage: Eukaryota > Viridiplantae > Streptophyta > Pinopsida > Pinales > Pinaceae > Pinus > Pinus tabuliformis. The sequence goes on from CM062818.1 coordinate 129,149,945, forward strand.
AAACTGCTCGATTAATCCAGTCATATGATAAGAAAGTCTCATATAAAACGGCAACATTTAGATTTTTGCCCCACATCCTTTCTTTATGCAAGTTAGGAAACGACTAATCCAAAAAATAGATAAATAACCACTCTTTGCTTGCACTCCAAAAGGTTTGCATGCCCCCAGGTATAAAATATGATTTCAAGGTTACCCTCAATTTGCAGACAAAACATTTGTTCTATCAGGAAAGGCCTACCTCTTTCAGGTTACCAAAGATTGTTTCATTCACGTTACAAATGAAGCACTTCCTTGGCGATGTCTACTGACATAGACAAAGGTGAGTGACAACGAGCGCCAAACACATAACTTTGACAAGAGAATATTATTCTAGAATAACCCCTATTCCAATCACGGACGGGGTCCAGACTAGTCATATTCCCCCGCGGAAACCTACCCTATACCCGAAGTTTTCCTGCCGAAGCAGACCAGGATGCATGCCCCCTGTGTTCCAGTCATATCCCTCCGAATCACTCACGCTCATCGGGAGGATGGACCATGGGTTGAGACACTTCTTGCGTGAAGAGACCATTTAGGGATGGTATATGACTATTTTCTATGCATGATCCGGGAAATGAAAGATGGTCCACGAGCTTGACCACTCTTCCTTCGTGCGGAAAACACATTACTCTAAAGAGTGAGGAGACGATGGCTCCCATGCAATAAATATAGTCTCGTCCAAGGAGTAGGTTATAATCCAAGGGTCCTTGAACTACCATTACGTTCATTTGAACAGTCTTCCCTCTCAATGTTATGGGCACATTGGGAAGGATCCCTAAAGGTCGACTGGTTCCTTTATCAAAGCCTGTCAGATTTCTCATCTCAGGCAAAAGCGATGGCGAACCAAGCGCTTTCCAAGCAGTAGAGGAAAGGATACTCACAGAAGCCCCCTCATCTATGATGGTACCAGGCATGACCATTCTATATATTTGGACGATAATTCTGAATGGTATGCTTGCTGGTAAACGGGGTCTACCTAGTTGATTCCAGTCGAAGGAGACAACTAGGTTGCTTGGAGGTGGGACCGAGTAGACGGCCGGGTACGGCTCCGATGAAATTCCTTCCTACGGTAAAGGAATGGGTAGATTGCCCCCTTGTTTGTTGGAGTCTGTGTTGATGAAGAGAATTGGGATGGTTTCATCTTTGTTCTCTTCAGTGATTGTATCATTCGAAGATAAAACCTCTGAAGGCAAGACCGGGTCAACTGCCGCCTCGACCTTTTGACTTTCGTCTGGTATGGATTCATCTGGTTTATCTCCAATGACAGGCGCTTCAACCGACCACTTGAGCGGGCCAGCTGGATTCTCAACTAACGAAAGACTCGGCAAGAGTTTTTATATCTAGGAGGAAGTCGTAACAGTGAAACCGGACGATCATCCAAAACTCTTTTAGCTTCGTCTAAGAAGGGACAACGGTGGATGGCGTGATCGCCTTCGCACAGTGTACAGGGAGATCTATCTCTCCCTTTTTGTCCTGGGGCTTCACTTTCGCTAGTTAACGGTGTGCATTCAACATGATCACCAGAGGTTGACGACACCGGATTGTGAAAATGGGAAGACCAGTCCCTTAGTATCCGAGGGATGCAAGGACAATCTCTGTGAAAGTGGTCTCCCTTGCATATGACACATGGCGATTTAGGCCTGGTCGGTGCAGTGTGTGGATTTTCGTTAGACGACACTCGTTTGCCCCCATTCTCTTTTGGCTCCTTCTTCTTCTTTTCCTTCTTCTCCTTAGGAACTTGGCTTTTGGCTTTGCCAGCCCCATCAAGCGAAGAGGAAGGAGGAGAAGAAGAATTAGAGGAAGTAGAAGGTTGGTGGGTAACTCTGGATTCGTCTAATTGCCGATTCGATTGTTCAAGAATAGTGGTGTTCTGAACGACATTGGTTGAGAAGAGCCAGACAGGCAAGCCGATTGTCAGTCCTGGAAGCGACAATGTGGCCATGTGGGGTGCACCAACATCTCCCCAAGAGGAGAAGGGACTAGGATTTCCACCAAGGGGAATTCCTTGGTTGGTAGACTCCATTTTCTCAACCTAAAGATCAACGTAGGAAAAGGGTGATGAATATTCCGTTTAAAATAAATTTTTAGACACTTTAGACACAACTTGTTTTTTCAATTTTAAAGAGTCGAGAAAAAACAAAAGATGACTCTAGTCTCCTTCGACTTTTAATGAGCCTGAAGTGACAAGTGCTCAGATGGACCTTTTCCGTTAAGGAGTCTGAAAAGGAATGAAAGGGGCTACTCTGGAGATCTAGGTAGAGGGTGTGCCAAACCAATCACAAAACTGCAGAATACGTTTTACGGTACGGCAGTCAATCTTCCCGAATGTTGTGTTCGGTGCATTGTGATCAGTAGGGTGGCCGACGCGGCTTCCTATGGATAAAAGGTTTTGAGCCTATAGGGGTCTTCCAATATATACTCGACGGTACGTGGGAGCACAAATCCGTACTGGCACTTATCGTCTCACAGTGGAGGAATCACCCAACCATCAGTGAGGACAACAATTACCAGGCTTTACGACGCTGGAACACGTCTCTAGCCTAGACCTCTATGTTGTGCGTTAAGTTCCAATGCGTTGTTAGATTCATTCAATTTATTTTAAGTTGATCTTTCTTAGAAGTTTGCCTTTTGAGGTTCACCACGAGATGTAAATGTAATTCCTAGATGAAATCTAAAGATGATAAGCAAAACTTTTATCTCTTTTTGACAATGAAAATCCTAGCTACAAGGGGAAAAGAAAGACACAATCTTTTCTCAAAGAGCAAAGAGCACACAGTAAATGCACTTTTCCTAAATCAAACCATACAAACTATCAATATGAAAATGCACAAGTGCATGTATTTGTTTTTCACTTTCTTAATATTGATGCCTAAAAAGAAAGTTGATGTACAAATTTGAATTCGCTTTCAAATGACAAAGACAAACAAGCTTCTTTTCGAAATCAAAAGGTAGAGAAGATTACGACACTTTACGATTTTCGAAATAAACACTTGTTTCGACACTAGAAAGTGACAAATTCAAACCAAAAGCAAAAGTAAAAGCATAATCAACTGTCAACAGCAAATAAACTTTCTCCTAAGACCAAAATCGACAGTTACGACAGATCTAAATCAAAGGACGACAGTGTGACTATTTCACTTTTGCAATGGAAAACTGTAAATGATGCCACAAACACACAAAAACACCTACAGTATTTTTGTACAAAGGAGGCGGAATTAAGGCAGAGAAAAGGAGTTTTCAGATAGGTACACACACTGATCACAGGCTGCAAAAATCAGAGACAAAACTGGACAAAATGAAGCAAAGAACCTCAGCTGCACAAGGCAAAGGCTGATCAGCGCACCTGTTGCACAGAGAAACTGAATTGCAGTGCAGGTAGCCCTCTTGGGACCTACGTTGAAATGCAAAACCTCTTCACGGAGCCTGCGCTGGGGCAGAAACGAGACTTCTATCTGGGTTCTGGGTCACGGTTTGCAGTTTAATCTATGGTTTTTGGCCGAGTAAAAGCAATCAGTAAGGTACAATTAGGGGGATGATTTAAAGGAGGACTAAGAGCTATCAAAAAGGGCAATCAGATCATTTGTGAATCCACTGTTCAAATCATAAACAAATCCAGTGAGTGGATTGAAGTAGCAGTTCTCTACTTTGCATTTGAAAATGGCAAATGCAGTTCGATTGCTACTTCCAAGTCTATGAAACAAACAGTAAGAGAAGCAAAAATAAAATAATTAGACAATTTCCCCAGTGGAGTTGCAATTTTGTTGTGGGGAAAAGTGCCTATTCAGGACAACCCTATCCACCTAAGGTGTGACAGTGCCTTAGCAACAAACAGAGAAAACTACTTTTGTATTCTTCTTGGTGAACTATAAAGGAAGAGGAATCGGATGAACCAACCTGTGTCTTGCGCTAGTCCTTTGATCCAATCTCTCTCCTCTTTGACATCTTCCAGCTACCTGCTCCCTCGCTTGCCCAGCTTCACCAAGTTCCTGCAAGATCACAGAAGAGGAAAACCACACAAAGACATGGATTTACATTCACAAATAGCTTAGGATCAGATTTAAGCTAAAAATACTAATGCAACAAACATCAATAATACACAAGCATGTAGGAGAAACTCAAATAGTTTTATTGATATAACAAAAAGATCCAGGAGAAGATACAACCAAGTGAGTCCTCATCCAGCATCAACCTCCCAACAAAAGAATCCCTTCTTCACCTCCAACAAAGCATAAATCACCCAATCCACTGATCTCAATCTCAAAACCAACAACAATTCTCTGCAATGTACAAAATTCCAGCCTCATGTATCTCTGGGATGAGGGATCCATATATAGATGTATGCAAAGAGGATGAGTCAGCTTGTCATCTGACTAGTGTCCTTTCTCTCTGTCAGTTCTTGCTTCCACTTGGAGGCTGAGAGCCTCTTACTCATCCTTGGTCGAACTCAGTGAGGCAAGTGTCATGGAGGAAGATTCTGGAAGCTTCCATTGTCTTTCCACCTTGCGGAATGGCACTGCCATTTGTCATTTCCCACTCAGCGCACCCTGGTAGTGCATTTAGGTGCGTTGCAACGCACCTAGCTAGTGTACTAGGGTGCTATGCAACGCATGTAGCTAGTGGAGCCACTGAAATGATCCTGATTTGACTGATTTTGAGTAGTTTCTGGTGGAGAACTTCTGGGAGAAGCTGTAGTTTGCTAACCTTGTCCCTTTAGGGGCAGGAACAACACTTTTAGGGACTTTGGATCCCTTGGTTTATGGACATTTCATGCTTAGAGCTGTAAGGCACAAAAATGTCTATAACAAGGGGGGATGTTAAGCTTCATTTGGGAGCCAAGGGTTTCTTCATAGTTGTATTCTCCAACCTAGAAGACAAGGATAGAATTTTTGAGGGTGGTCCATACTTTTTGGCTTCAGCTGGTCTGTACATGCGACCATGGAAACCAAACTTCACCCCAGAGAAAGAGTCTTTCACTCAAGTCCCAGTCTGGATTCGTTTGTTCTCTCTCCCAATAGATTATTGGGGTCTGAATGCCCTGAAACAAATTGGCGACCAGTTGGGAACATTTATCAAGGCCTCGGAAGCAACATTACAAAAGAGATATACATCTTACGCCAGAATATGTGTTGAAATGGACATTTTCGGGGCACTGCACGAGGGGCTCTGGCTGGAATACAGGGACGAGGACTACTTTCAGGCCATAGACTATGATCAGATTCCCTTCCGGTGCCGCAAATGTCATGAACATGGGAATTTGATGAGAGATTGCCCTATGATTAGGAAGGAAGTAGAGACCGAAACAGCACAAGCCAACAAAGACAAAGAAACATTCATAAAACCTAAGTCTAGACAGAGAGCTAATAGAAGGGAGAATAGTAAAGGTAATATAGACAGAAACAACCACAACAACTCTTTTGTGATCTTAGATCTTGAAACAGATTCGGAGGACAAGCACAAAACCCTAACATCAGATGCAGGGCATGATGAAAAGGAAGAACCAACCAGGGAAGGAACGGATGAAGGGGACCTCAACAATGAAGTTCAAATGCAGGAGAGAACAGAGGAGACAGAAGAAGAAACTGACATGCTCAACAGTGATGGCGGAAGTGAGGATCAAGAATGGGAAGAGGCGCTAGCTAGGGAGGGGATGAACCTACCAGTAATTGCTGAGAACTGGAAGGCCCGAGGAATAAAGAATGCACCGGAAGAAGAAATCAGGAAGGTAAATGACCTGTTCATAGCAAGGCAAAAAGCAGAATTAGAAAAGCAGAATAGGAAGCTAGGTATAGTAAAAGGCAATAGCTTCCATTCGAAAAGTCTTTTATGGAAATCGTCCAGCTCAAAGCAGAAGAAAAGAAGAGGCCGTAGAACTAGTGGTGAAGTTCTACAGGAGCTAGGTATGATTATGATAAACTCAGGGAAGATGAAGGCGCTTAGCGCCTTCGAGTCCTTCCAATGAAGATTAGTTAAACATGAAGATCATCTCGTGGAATGCCAGAGGGCTTAACAGCCAGGAAAAACATAGAATCTTAAAGCGGAAAATCCAGAAATGCAGACCAGAAATTATGTTCTTACAAGAAACTAAATGTAGCAGCTCTAGTATCAATAGCCTTTGTAGGAAGCTTGGGAGAAATTTAGAAGTCTTAGAGATTGAGAGCCAGGGACGAGAAGGAGGCCTTGCAACCATTTGGGATACAAGGGAAATCCAGATTTTATCAGCTGAGGCAAACAAACATTTCATAGCGGTGGATTTTCAACCCACAGGTAACTCTGGATCTTTCCTTTGCATCAACATTTATGGTCCTCAGAAATTAGAAGATAAAATAAATTTTTTGAATTCAATAACCAGACTTATTGAAAGATATCCAAGGTCTAAGTGTATACTGGGGGGTGATTTCAATATGATAACCACCCTTCTGGAAAAAAAGGGGGTCTTAGAAAACTTAATAGGGACGCGGAAGCCTTCACAAGTTTCATTGAAACTGTCAAAATGGTAGACTTATACCCCAAGAGTGGCATGTTTACCTGGAATAATAGAAGGGGGGGAGAAAGGTTGATAGCTTCTCGCTTGGATAGATTTTTAATCTCAGAAAGCATTATAATGGATGGTATAACAGCAGAATCATATATCCTTCCCAGAGGTGGGTCGGATCATTGGCCAATCTCGCTTATTGTTGAAGTTCAGGGTACTCCAAGGAATAAACCATTCAGATTTGAAAAATTTTGGTTAGACCACCCTAACTTCCTCAAGATGGTTGAGAAATGGTGGTCTGAACCTTTGGAGGCAAGAGGCTCCAAAATGTTTAATCTACAAAAGAGGCTGAAAGCAACTAAAGAAAAGATAAAAGAATGGAACAGAACGGTTTTTGGAAATATATTCCAGGAGAAAACCATTCTAGAGAACAAACTGGAACAGATTCATAGAGATGGAGCAGCAGGCAACCACAGTGTCGAAGCGTTTGAGCAGCAAAAATTTCTTTCACAGCAGTGGCACAGAAGATGTATACAAGAAGAGATACTTTGGAAACAGAAATCTAGAGTCCAGTGGCTAAAAGAGGGGGAGTAGAATACAAAATTTTTTCACAGATCGGCTCTAGACCATAGAAGTGCTAACATGATTCTTGAGTTGAAAAACAATGCAGGGGAGATATTAAAGAATCACAATGACATATCTTCTCTTCTTTCGGATCACTTCAGCTCAATTGCACAGGAACCGCCTATAAACAGAGAGGAGGCCATCAAGGAACTTACAACAACCATTCCTAAGTCCATTACCTCAGATCAGAATTGGGCCCTTTGCAGGGAAATCTCTCTGGAGGAGGTGGAGGAGGCAATCAGGAGTATGCCTAATGATAAAGCACCAGGTCCAGATGGATTCACCATCAACTTCTACAAGGCTTGTTGGAACACTGTTAAGCAGGAGGTCTGGGAGGTAGTTGAGGATTCCAGACGCTCAGGAACTATTCTAAAATTCATCAACTCCACCTTTTTAGCGCTCATTCCTAAGGTTGAAGAAGCAAAGACACCTGATAAATTTAGACCTATTGCCCTATGTAATGTTATCTATAAAATTATTTCAAAAGTCATAGCTAATAGACTAAAGTCGATTCTTCCTGGTATCATCTCAGAAGAGCAATCGGGCTACGTTGAGGGTAGAAAAATTCTAGATAACATCTTGTTAGTGCAGGAGATGATTCACTCACTTCATTCGAGAAAAGAAGCAGGGATGCTAATGCAATTAGATTTATCAAAAGCTTATGACAAAGTAAGTTGGAGATACCTTGAAGCTGTTTTGGATGCATTTGGTTTCTGCAGGACCTAGATCAAGTGGATTCTTGCTCTCATCAAATCTCCAAGATATTCAATCCTGGTCAATGGTGCTCCCTCAGTTCCTTTTACTCCTTCGTAGGGAATAAGACATGGGGATCCCCTATCCCCTTTCCTATTCGTAATCCTAATGGAAGGACTAAGAAGAATCATATCCAAGAAGAAAGAGGAAGGATCTATAAAAGGTCTGCAACCGATAAGATCGTTACCAGCCACAACACATCAACAGTTCGTGGATGATACCATGTTACATGGTACCCCCATTGTGAAGGAGGTTGTGGCTTACAGGGGAATCCTTGATCTCTTTAGCCAAGCCTCTCGCATGGAGATTAATTTTTCTAAGTCCACAATTTTCTTTTTCAACACTCATCCGGCAGTTCAAGCTCACTTGTCCCAGCTTCTTGGATTCAGGATTGGTTCCTTGCCTTCGAAATATCTAGGGGCTCCCCTAACTCTGAAACCTTGGCAGAAAACTCACTGGGAGAAGGTTCTAGCCAACATGGAGAAAAAGTGCAAGCACTGAACGCACAGAGCCCTAAACCTGGCGGGTAGACTTATCTTAACCAAGGCTGTTCTGCAGGCAATTTCGCAATATTTACTTTCTATACTTCCAGCTCCCAAGGGCATTCTGCAACAAATGAGAAACATACAGAGATCCTTTTTATGGAATGGGAATGGGGATAAGAAGAAATGGGCGTTGGTGGCATGGAATAAGCTATGCCAGCCAAAATCTATGGGGGGGCTGAACTTAGTAGATCCTTTAGTGGTCAACAGGACCTATGGAGCTAAGATATGGTGGAAATGGATTAAAGAACCCAATTTACCTTGGGCGAGGCATTGGAAGGAAAAATACATTCCAGACTGTGATACTCAGGACCTCATAAGACTACAGGAAGTCCCGGAAGAATCGTCAATATGGAACCATGCCAGGAATAACAGGAGCTTAGTACAGGAGCACAGCTTTTGGGAGATTCGCAATGGAAGGCTTGCCATGTTCTGGGAAGATGCATGGAAACAATTCCCTAAACTGGATTCCCCAGAGCTATCTACCCTCAAGCGAATAAGTCAAAACGAGGGTAGATACAGAGTTAATCAATATTGGATTCAAAGCAGTAGGGATCCGATCTGGAGGGACTGGATTAATTTAAATCCTGGGAGCACAGAGGAGAACAACGAAAGCTTTCAGCAACTCAATGAGAGAATCCTCAAAAGAAAGATTCGGAAAACTGAAGAGGATGATAAGCTAAGATGGGGTTTAAAAGGTAATGGTAATTTCTCATTAAAAGAAGCTAGGAATATAATAGAAAAGGAAGAACAAGTAGAAGCCGTGCCCTGGTGCAGCAAAGTTTGGGACAGCCTATTCTGGCCAAAAATCAGGACCTTCCTTTGGCTTCTAATGAGAAACAAGACTTTAACTTGGGACAACTTGTGCAAGAAAGGTTTCAGGGGACCCTCAAGATGCCCTATGTGCCTCGTCGAAGAGGAATCTATAAACCACCTGTTTAATGCATGTGAATGGGCAAATCAGTTATGGAGCTGGATGGAAGGAATTCTCAGTAGTACTGACCGAGATAGAGAATCCATTCACAGAACCATACTGAACTGGAAAAAAGACTTCTCCAACATACTAAGAGTCAACAGCATATGGAAGTCTGTTCCAGGCTTCTTACTGTGGTCAATTTGGAAGGAACGTAACCGTAGAATATTTCAAGACGAACACAGGAACATAGAGTTCTCTAAAGACAACATATTAACTAACATTCAACAGTTAATTCAAACGAAATGCAGAGAGGAATTTAACGAGAAACCTTCAGCTCAAGACTTACGCATTTTGAAATGCTTTCGTCTGGAAGCCACCAGCAGCATCACAACTTCGAGACACAGAACGCAACCATCCTCAAAGATCGACAAATGGCAGCGTCCGCCGGAAGGTGGATTGAAGCTGAATTTTGATGGGGCCTCGAGAGGCAATCCCGACATGGCAGGAATTGGAGGTGCATTATGTAACCAGCATGGAGAAATTCTGCATATATATTACAGAGCGCTTGGGGAAAGCACAAATAATGAGATGGAATTTGCAGCGCTTGAGCATGGTCTGAGAATTTTAAAATCCCTACGAATCTGCAATGTAATTGTGGAAGGGGATTCATCACTGGTTATATCAACAACTAAGAGAATTCAGGGAGGCACTAAGGCGAACATAGCCACAAAACACTGGCGGCTCGCCAAGGTGATGGAGAATATTGCTGAACTAATGGCTAGAATGAAAGGTTTAGTCTTTCATGCGGTAAGGCGTAAGGCGAACGGGCTAGCAGACTACCTAGCGAATTGTGGCGTGGACAATCAGGACAGGGGGTGGGACAGTTATTGGGAGGAAGTGGACTGCCTGAACCTGAAGGCGAGATGTTTACAGTTGGCACAGTAAGATCTACACGAAACCGACTGGGCTTGACCGGCAACAGTTTCTGTTTCCAGCACCGTATACCTGGAGTTACCGGTAACATCTTAGGATCTCATCACGGGAGCTGGACGACTAGACAGATGCGGCGGTGGTCATTATGGAAAGCGAAGGCGAAATATGGAAACTATCAATATGGTTCATGCCATGAGAGTTTTCATAGAGTCCGCTTGCGAGGAAGGGACAGCTGGCTCAACCTTGATGGGAAGGCATTCAACAACATTTATGTTAGGTCAGGGAGGAGATGTGTGATTTGTGCGGATATCTTTCAAATTAATAACGAAAGTACCTTCACTTTGCATCGAAGGGGAGAGCACATTATGGGAAACTCCATGGAAAATAGCTATTTAACGGAGAGTTGTGGCTCTGGTTCTTTCACCTCAGTTCAAAGCACTGCAAGAGACCACCACTTATCTGTCTATAGAAGTGATCACAGTGATAAGATTAGAGGGTATAGTATGGAGGCGGGGAGCTGTAGGTGTTCGGCGGCCCACTATGAACTACGAACAGTGTAGAATATATATGAGACCAGAGCAGCAGCCAGGAGCAAATGCAAGATCGCGGAACTGGAAGCTTTTGTGAAAGAGGAAGAAGCGCAGTGACCAGAGGGGATCATTGCGGAGGAGGTTGACTGGTTACATCACCCAGGCACTCCTTCCGAAAGAGCCACTCAATATGTTCGGACTAAAGCAGAGAGCTGGAGAATAAAAACTCTCCTTGCGAAAGCCCTGGATTCAAAGGAAGAAGGGAAGCAGCAATCTGGGAAAGGGAACTCCACTTTGGAGGATCAGTTAGCAAAATTTCATGAAATCCATGAATCGTCGGATCGAAGAATTTCCACAGTGCATGATGCTGTGGAAACTGTCTACAAGAAATTGACTCTGCTCATCAGGCTTCTTCGGCAAAATTTGAGCCCGAACCCCCTGATGCAGGAGCAAAAGATGAAGGAAGCACAGGAATTCCAATCCATGCAAGATATGTAGGCCAGAGTTGACAAGCATGTTCTGGACGTGGGCTTAGACACAGTCAGTCGAATTGCCGGTTTTCCTCGCACTGGCGGGTTTCCTTAGTTTCTTCTTTTTGTCTGTCTTATGTCTTCTGTCATGGCTTCGGATTTATGCTAGATAGTTATGTTAATCTGTTACTCTGTTTCTGTCATGGCTTCGGCCTTATGCAACATAGTTATGTCACTCTGTTTCTGTCCAAGTTTTGATAGTGTCGTGGCGATAAGTTACAGCTTTAAGAGTAAGCCGCCCTGCGTGGTGTGCAGCTTAGTTTTGAAAGCTCAGGGTTGGCTATCAGCACAGTTTAAATGGTCCATCTAAGGTTTCGTTCTACTTCGGCAGACTTTTTTGTAACATATTTTGTTCTATAATATACATATATGACTTACAAAAAAAAAAAATGATGAAATTCGTGAGGGTTTTAGTGAAAGAAAGTGATAATCATGGATGGATGAAGTTGGGAAGAGGTTACTGATCACAAAATCTCTCTGTACTACTAAAACTCTTGCACTGTGTTAAACATTGACATTTATCCATAAATCATGTAAACATGAAGGATTTCAATTAACTAAGGAAAATAAATTTCATGAGCTAGTTGCCTATTTCATGCATTGGAAAACTTGCACAATAATATGAAACCTTGATGAGATCTAATGTAATATTGAATATAGAATAAATGACAATAAAATCCTATTCTTGAAAACTAACAAAATGGTGGCCTAAGTAACAGAAAACCCTAAATTCCATGAGAAATTAGAATTCTATCTTTTTGGTGCTGCATAGCAGTTTTTTCCTCGAACCATGACCCCTGAAGGGAGGAGTGAGGCCAAATCCACCTACTGAAAACTTTTTCATATTCCTTTATCTCTTCTTAAGCTACTTCTGAAGTAAGGCACAAATGGAAGCAAACTAATTAAATCCACAACTACTTGCAATGAAATAATATTAAGACAATTCAACCATTAATCTATGAAATCAATCTAAGCATACAAATACAAGAAGAGGAGCCTTAGCTGCTAGGGTTGGGCCCTAACCCAAGAGCTTCAGCCCTCTGAGTCAACTCAGTGTTGGATCAAGGAAATGCTCATTCTCATTATCAAATCAGAAAATTGTGTTATGAAACTAGCTCACAGAAAGATAGAAAAGATAGATAAACACCTTCAAAATAAGCCTCTTCGAGGGGGAAACCTCCTTTACATTACAGAAATGAACAATTCTTGGATGATACAAAGGACAAGACCGCCTTCTATATATAGGAGTCTTAGGGGTCATAATATAATCAGAGCCTACATAACAATAATAATGTAAGGGCACAACAATAACAATAGTGGGCTTCCATGGGACACAATAATAATAATATGGGTACTACATGGGCACAACAATATAATAAGGGGGTTACACTAATAACAATAAGGGGTTACACTAGTAGTATAGGGATCTAACATGCCTCTTTCCTTAAAAAAGTGTTGTCCTCAATGCTTCAGTAGTTCTGGATGCTTCCGTATAAAATTCTCGTCCTCCCATGTGGAATCTTCAGTGGGTAAGTTCTTCCACTTCATGAGATACTATGAAATTGATTGATTGTGTAGATGTCGGGTTCTTGTTTCCATGATTGCTTTAGGTTTCAATATGATTTTTCCTTCCTCATCAAGTTCTGACAATATTGTTTGAACTAGGAGCTTTTCACTTATAACCTTATTTAAGCACGAAACATGGAAAACTGGGGGCACTCAGGAAGATATAGGAAGCTCCAATTTGTATGCCATAGTACCAATCTATTGTAGCACCTTATAAGGACCATATTAATTTGGTGATAATTTATTATCCTTCTTAGCTTGCTTGAGGGGCATTTATTTGTATGGTTGTATTCGTAAAAATACCCAGTCGCCTATATCAAAACTGCTTTCATTGCGATGTTGATGTGCCTATTGTTTCATTCATTTCTGCGTGAAAGTGAGGTTATTCTTTTTCATCTTCATATGTCCTGCTACCTTTAGAGTTTAAGGAGTAGTAATTCCTACCAATTCATTACAAGATATGGTCAGGTTCATTTCTTCTTTCTCTGGGGTTGGTACCTAGTGTATATCCTCTTCTTTTGATGTTTCTTGATCCTTTTCTTCCTCCCCTCCACAATCAACGTAAAATAATTTCCTCTTAGCATACTTATGACCTTTAGTGTATTTTCTATCACAAATGTAAAAAGGTAATTTTCTCTCTTTTCTTCCAATTATTGTGGTGTTAACCTTGTAGGTTGTGGAAGGCTAGGAGCAACAACACTTCCATATTTATAATTGTGAGTGGTAGGATTCCTTGTTTCCATAATTTTGACTTCAATTTTTCTTTCCAGCCTGAATTCCTTCTCCAATGAATCAGGTTTCCAAATATGAACCTCATGTTTAATGTTATCCTTTAAACTCCCTATGAAGACATCAATCCTCTGCTTCTCTGGAATATCATTTACCCTTATATTCAATTTTTGGAATTCCTCAATGTGCTCTACCATTGAACCCTTTTGTTTGAGATTTATAAACTGACTAAATAAGGTGTTTCTCTTTGTATTCTCATAATGTGCTAACCTTTCCTCCATAAAAATTGACCAAGTGACAAGTGGTTTACAAGAATAAAGCCCTTTATACCATAAAAATTTCTTTGGTTCTAAATATAAAGATGCAATACATACCTTTTGTAACAGTTGCACATCATGTAGATCGAAATATTTCTCCATCTGTAGTATCCATGTTATGGGATCCCTACCATCAAACATCCTCATATCGATATTTGGAATATGGTGGGTCTTCAATCCAATGTTAGATTCTATGAAATCATGATTAAAATTTATTTTTTTATCATCATGAGTTTCCTCTACTATATTTTTTTCATTAGGAAGCCTTTCTTGCAGTAGCTTTGTCCCACCTTCCTTCAAACCTTCCATGTATTTCTTCAAATCTTCCTGTGGTGAAGTAAAATTATAAGTGCAGAGACGAACGAATTCCTCTAGCCCGATAATGGGTTGGGTCTAGCCACAACATGTACATTCTATGGAACATTTCCTTAGGTTAGAATCAATCAAGAGGGCTACCTCTTGGTCACTTATCCTGCTTGATGATGTCCTCGCTTGTTCCCTCCAGCAATCTCTCGGTTCCTTCTTCAAGATTCTGAAACAAGTAAACAACCACAACACACAAACATAATAATAGAAAAATTACAATTCAACCTTCTTAATGAGTCAAGAAACATCAATAAATGAATATGTAATATTACAACACATGTAGGAAATCAATAAATAGTTCCATATATTAATATCAAAGAGAGATTACAACCATTCATATTAACGTTTCAGTGTTCCTCTGACAAGACCAGGTTCCCACACACTTCTGCTAGCACTTCATGATGGTTTCAAACAGCAATAGTTTGAAGACTTTTCCCTTTAGGCTTCACTCCAAACCAAACACACTTCTCCCTCACACAACTAGATGGCTACAACTAGTAATATCTTGCTTGTCAAATCAAAATAGTATACTCTCAGTCAACCAACACTCTAACTAGCTTGTTCTTAGGAAGAAGGGAGGTTTATATAGGAAATATGGATGGGAGATGGATCCTCTTCTCATGGGAGAAGGAATTATCTCTTGAAGTAGTTCCATCATTAGAGGGTAAAGGAGCCCAAACTATCATCCTCGACCCCATCTGGCCAAACCATTTACCAAACTTCCATTACAGAGCTTCTAGAGGTGGAAGCTTCAGCTCTAATTTAAAAAAAAATTAATAATAGGACCAACACGAATAGAAAATAGCTCATTCACACTGATCGGCACGGGGAATAGTGCTAATCTTTGCACATCAGCGTAGGGGAGGAAAAGGCCATTCGCATCAGTCTTGTAAATTGGGAAAAACAGAAGTTTCAGGGGAAATGGTGCAAAATGGAAATGATCTACTCATGAAGAAGGACATAATGGGAGTTTATTCATGAGGGAAAAGCATACAGGTTTCATTGTAGAGGTCCTCCATGATCAAGGAACGGGGAGTACAGGGACAGTGACAAAATTCTGTGTAAAAAATGCCCCCTAAAGCGTGAAGGCCGAGCTGGAGAGAGGGATGAAATTCTTTATAAGTCAGTACGGGGAAATGGTCTTCCGTCAGAAAACCTAAAAGCAAGTACGTATACATATACATAGACTGATATCTCTATAAAATGATACATGAATCATGGCATGGACACAACCATATAGAGAATTATCATGTAAATGGATCCAAGTATGGGCACAACCATCTGTCAAAGAGGATCATAATGAAACCAAGGTATGGTTGCAACCATCCAATAATGAGAAGGATCACATATGATAACTCATGGTTTGGTCACAGCCAGCGATCTGAAAGAGACATGCATATCATCACAAGCATGTCACACCACTTCACAACCTAGACTTTTTGTAATTTTAGTCCATGGTCTTGCGCTCCAACACAACCCGATCAAAGTATAGATTCTAAGATGCTAATAGATGTGTTGACGTCGAAAATGCTAGAAATTCACTTGATTACTAGTCAATGATGTAAACTATTAACAAGAACGAGAGAAAGCACCAATAATGACAATGGCCCTCAAGGTATTGTCAGCACAATTCACAAAATGTGAATATAGGAACTAAAGTTGAACATCCGTGAAATCACTTGATCGAAAGCCAATGATGTGAACTTGTTGTCAAGTGCGAAGAACTTGCCATTAAGGAATGCAAGATCTAAGGTACTGGAAGGTAGTCTCTCGGTCAACTTCCCAGAAAATGAGTTGATGTTGGCGGAAAGTGACCGTGTTGAAGGAGGGCCATAATTAATCCCACATCATCGATTTAAGATGAGAGGATGCAAAATGATTTTGGATGATACAGAGAAACAGAGGTAAGTGTAACTGCAAAAGGGTAACTCTTGAATATATCAGTGACACAACTGGAAGTTTGGTAGCTTTTTGATCCATAGGATCGGTGGTCATGGTAACATATCAGAGATTAGATGGAAGGCCAAAAAATGAACAACGAAACCAA
This sequence comes from Pinus tabuliformis, assembly GCA_031772625.1. Taxonomy (NCBI): domain Eukaryota; kingdom Viridiplantae; phylum Streptophyta; class Pinopsida; order Pinales; family Pinaceae; genus Pinus; species Pinus tabuliformis. The sequence continues at coordinate 129,166,309 of CM062818.1, forward strand.
GCAAGGTCAACGATGTAAAGGAGGATGTCCCAACTTGACATGAAGCAAAGAGTGTCATGTTCAAGAGTAAGTTGCTGACACGACTTCATAAATTTCCAAATTCCCCCCCACCATTTCTACCGAGTACCCCAATTATTTTTTATTGCAAGCTTGAAGGTGATAGCATGTGCTTGCACTGTAAGTTCATCCTCCAGATGAATCTGACATAATAAGTTTAACGAGCCCTAGGAAGGAGTAGATCGTGTTCGTCATGGTGATGAATCCTATGTTGTTTAATAGTTTAACAAGTACGACAAAGGTGTAGCTCAGTATCTTTTTTTGTGTTTAGAGAGTTTGAAAAAGACACGTAAAAGAAAACTCCACATGGTCCCTTTTCGTACATTGGTGTTTCTCAAGCCTGAAAAGGTAGAAAACAGTACTTGAGAGAACTACTTGACCATTTTAGTCAAGGAGTACCTTTTTCATAAATAGGGCCTCCCAGCCCGAAAAAGGGGTAAACTTATACTGGGCACATGATGTTTCGTGTCTGTTAATGAGTTCGAAATGACAAGGGCTCAGCTATCTTTTCACTTTTAAAGGGTCGGAAAAGAGCTTGAAAGTGGACCCCCCATTTTATTCTCTTTTACAAGTCAAAGGGGAAAATACTCAGCAATATTTTCATTTTGTACGAATCAGAAAAGAGCTTAAAGGTGACTCGTCCTGGAGGAATGAGTGGTATAAAGGGTAGCAACTGGTTCCAATAATGGTGGAACTTCTCAAAACATGTAATGGTCAAGAGGCTAGCTAATAAAACCACTGATTGCTACGGTTCCTCAGGAAAGGAAAAAAACCAGGTGAAATCATATGATCATAAAAGGAGATGGTGGCGATGGAACGAAACAACCAAGGCTCATCTAGCAGAAATTAGCTAATAAAAAGAGCAATCACGAGATGTAAATTGGGCATGGGTTACTTTTTACACAATCTTGAACCACGAAGAAATTTTCTTGGATTCAGTTTCATGTTTACAAAAGCTTGAATCGAAAAACTATGCTTTCTATAAGTGTCCATGCCCCTAGCATGATGAGTCAATTCGATTTACATGCCTCCCAAGCTTCATGTCAATCAACTAGGTGAATGGAATGAAGCTTCACTTATGAGATATTGGAAAGACTCAACTAGGATTTTACGAGATCTTAATCAAAGACTTGATTTGGAAAAGGGAATTGATTCATTTTTTAATTAGGTTGACACAGTAAAAGAACTATCCTCAAAATTGGTTTCATTTTTTAACGAGGTTGACACAGAAAAGAACTATCCTTGTGGCCCTTGTTTCATTTTTTAATGAGCTCGCCGCAAAACAACGAACTATGCTCATACCATTTGTTTCATTTTTTAACGAGGTTGAAACAATACCAGGAACTATCCTCATACACCTTGATTCATTTTTTAATGAGCTTGACACAAGACGAAGAACTATGCTCATACGGTGTTTCATTTTTTAACGAGGTTGAGACAAGAACGGAGACTATCCTCATTATCCCTTGTTTCATTTTTTAATGAGCTTGACACAAGACAAAGAACTATGCTCACACATCTATTCATGAACCATATGAGAACATGGCTCCCAAGAGGTCTTCACTAGACGGAAGAACCACGCTCTGAGAGGAATACATGTCATTTGGTATCAAAAATAGATCAGGTTCCTATGCCCTCTGTACATAATGTACAATAACATCAACATGATAGCAGATGAGGAGATGGAATAGGTAGCCACGTAATTGACCTGTGGTGAGGAAGGTACTACTTGCAAACAAGAGCTGATAGGGGATGATGGTTACAAAGGAGGTGCATGGTGACCAATGAACAATAGTTGATCAATAGTCACAATTCTCCCCTCGGGCAGAAAACAAACCACACGGAAAAGTGAAGAGACAAGAGCTCCCATGACATAAACATAGTCACATCCAAGGAGAATATTGAAATCTAACAGACCTTGGACTACCATCATGTCTATATAGACGGTCTTTCCTCCCAAACTAATAGGGAACTTCAGAAGGATCCCTCAAGGTTGACTGGTTCCTCCATTGAAAGTTGATAGATTCTGGGTGACAGGCACAAGATGTGGGGAACCCAAAGCTTGCCAAGTAGTAGAAGACATGATGCTAACAGACGTGCCTTCATCTAAGATAGCGCTAGGTACTACCATATTATAGGCTTGTACTGTGATCTGGAAAGGCACATAATATGGGAGTGTCAGACGGAAAGAGTCGATTGTGCGGACACAACCAACCTCCCTAGGAGCCTAAGACTCTCTAGTGACAAACAAGACAAACAAGATCTATCCTTCTCTAAACATGCATTATGATATGAGATATCAAGTGTTTTGTTCTTACCTTTGTCCAAACGCTGTTGTAGAAGTCCAAGCTTTGTTGATCTGGATGAGCTCCTCCTTTTCTCCAAAACCTGCAGTCACCAACAGTCAAACCATTAAATAGCACCTGGTTATAACATAAAACAAAGCATATTCAACATGTAGACCAAGGAGTACATGAAATAACTCATAAACAACAAGTTATTGAGAAGAATGGACTCATTTGCATTAATAGGTAACAAAAAGAACAAATACAACCTGAGCCTTGGTGTTGTGCAAGTCCTTCCCAGGGTCCATCAAGAGTTCTCCTTTACTTTGACAAAGCACACCCACTTCCAAATAGAACAAGCAAAGATGTCAATCTCTCCTCACAAGCTTCTAAATGGGAGTCCTAATTCCTGCAGCATTTACCCTTAGAAAATGTATAGCTTCAACCTCCCCTCCTTCTGGCCCAACGCCTGTATTTATAGTGCTCAAGAGGAGGTTAATCAGGTCCACCATCAATGGGATAATCCCCTCTTTGGGTGGGATAGCTCCCTTATTGATGGGATAAGTTCCTCTTTGATAGGAGTGCATGAACCATCTGAAGGCGCTCAATACACGTCGAACAACCTTCTAGAATGCTCTAGAAATGACCACAAGTAACTTTTTAAAGATGAAACTTGCGCATTCTAACCTTTACAGGGGGACGCACCTGCCCCTTTACATACAGAGCGTCCAAAGACGCAGTTTTTGTGAACATTGGGAGCGTCCCCGCAGGCAAGGTTGAGAGAACCTACGTCCCCAGAGATAAATACATTTATACAAGACTTTCTCTCTTTTTGGAGTTTGACATGGAGAGCAGAGGCATAAGACTTGCCTAAGAGGGTAGCATGACCGTTGATTGAGCCATACTAACTGTAAATAGTCATAGTGACATTTTTTAGTGTAACAGGGAGGCGGAAAGCGGTCAACGGACCCCAATTGAAGGAGACGACATAAATACTTGGTGGGGGTATCATATGATTAACCCCATGCTCTGCAAGAATAGGAGAAGGACTCTCCTGAACAACTGAGATGGGAGGGTTACTTTTTGATTCATGAGAGTCTAAGGAGACAAGAATAACATGAGCAGTATGATCACCACTCTCTCCCAAAATAGAGTGAACAACTGAAGGTAGAGCCAAGTCGACACTCTTTTTTACCAATGGTTGGTTATGGATAGACATAAGAGAGTCTTGCTCAGGAAGAGCATGATGAGCAATAGATGAATCCAAGTAAATCTCTTTATCAATCGGGACAGGGTTAGAAGAAAGCCTCCAATAACCAACAAGGAGTTGGGGTTGAGGAGCTGCAAGGTTTTCTAAAACATTGGAAGCTTTATCCATAAGAGGACAAAAGTGGAGAAGATGCTCTCCTTCACATAACGTACAGGGGAATCTAATCTTCCCTTTCTTCTCACCATCACTAACTGAAGGTGCAACATCGACATGATCTCTGGAGGTCGATGCGGATGGTCGTTCCAAGTCTTCAGACGATACCTCTAAGCCTCTGTGAATGCCAGGATAGTCTCAAAGGAGATGGTCACCCTTACACAGCCTACAAGTGAATTTTACCTTCCATGAAGAATTAGAAGGTTTTTCGACGGGGGCCGCATTTGGAGTAATAGCTGCATGGTTGGCCTCTTGTTTATTTGACTTCTTCTTATTCATCTTCTTCTTCTTCTTCTTAGCCTCCTGGTTACTGGATCTCAAAATTTCACCAAGCAAAGGAAAAGAGGAGGGTGAAGAAGGCGAGGGGTCAACATTAGAATCATCATGATGTGATTCGAATGAAGGATATGGCAGGGCAGGAGTTGGGACACTCGGGACCACCGAGTTCAAAAATAACCAGGCAGGTAAACCAATGGTTAACCTAGGGAGGGACAACGTTTCCATATAAGGAGCACCAGCATTTCCAAAAGAAGGAAAAGGACCAAGATTCCCATCCGAGGGAAAACCTTGACTGGTAGACTCTGGGAATTTTTCCATTGGAATAGACCCTAAAGAATCACTAAGGAAGATAACTTTAACCAGGAATATTTTGTGGATAGATAATTTGAAGACACTGAAACAAAACTTTGCCTTTTCATATTTTAAGAATCAAGAAAAGAGCGAAAGGTGATTTGAAATGAGCTCGAAAGGACAAGTGCTCGGGTGATCTTTTATATTTTGGGAATAAAAAATATCAAATGATAGCTTTCGATGATCTAGGTAAAAACGATTACCATGCAACCGTGAACTAGGGAATACCTCCCAGCGAACCAAGAAGTACGGGCAGGAAATCTCCCCGAATGTTGTGTTCAGTGTATCATGTTTTCAAGGTGACCAGCTCGGCTTCCTATGGATAAGGGATTGTAGCCTAGAGGGTTCTTCTGTTATATACTCGATGGTACGGGGAGCACAAACCTATACTAGCATTGTCTAATGCCGAAGCTAACAACAACTGCTAGGTTTAAAGACATTGGAACATGTCTCTAGCCTAGACCACTAAATGTGAGAATTAAGTTTCAATACTTCCTTAGGTTAATTCAATAAATTTTAACAGTTTATATTGAATTAGGTTTCAATTACAAGACCCTACCGCTATCATCTGAAAAAACTCCTACATGCAGCTATATAAGAAAAGAGATCTTTGTCTTCGATGAAAGTTAACACTAATTGAGAGATAGGGAACACAAAATCAATGCAACAACCAAAGAATGAAATATTTCTCTAACACGTGTCCTTAATGCACTTAATCTTCCCTTAACAAACAAAAGAAGTTTCATTTCATTTCCATGCATGTGATGATGTGATTCTAGCTTCTTAGTGAAGCTACTAATGCAATATTTTCACTTAAGTAAACTAGAATGATGTTCTCCTTTTCATAAAATGAAAAATGAATCTTTCACATAAAGAAATTTAATGAAAATTTTCACAATTCTGAACAAACAATCATCGATCAAATCCAAAGCAAGATAAAAGAACCTAAAAGCAACTTCTTTCCTGAATCAAACAAACCAAACACATAAGTGCTTCAATCGACAAACCAAGCAATGTAATCTATGCCTGGAAAGGGAAAAGAGAACCTTGAAATAAGAGAACAAACAAGACTCTTTCACTCATTCAATTGAAATCAAAGCATCCTAGTCACTTCTAGGAAGAAGAAGAGAGTCTGAGGGTCAAGACACACTAGCACTAGAATGAGAGAAATTCTGATTTTTTCTTAACCTTGTGACTGGAGCGACTTTTGGGCCAAAAGTAGTTCTAATCAACATGACTACCTAACTGACAACTAGCGCCGATCGAGGGATTCAAAGAAAAAATAAAAAAGAATTTCACACGAGGCTAGACTTAACACATCAGAGGGTGGGCTAAACCAAGCAAGCACACAAAGCAAGCTAAATGAAGCTTTCTAGTCAGGGTGAAGATGGTATAAAAGGCTCACAGGGTCAAAAGTGCAAAAGCAACACACACTAGCGAAGATTGGGGTCAAGCCCTAATCTTCACTTACACACATCGATGGAACTTCCTAACTAACAACAAGCACTAGAGGTTGGTCAGTGCGACTGTTCCTTAGAAATTCTTGCTAGCCGGCACAACTGTCAGTGGCTTAAACACACTGGCTAAGGTAACTAAGGAAATAAAAAAAAAAAATCAAAACAGTGACCAGATCTGCTACTATGAATTTTAGACTGAGGCCAGTAAGCAAGAGAAAAGACACAGAAGCATAGGGAAAATGTTAAACTAGAAAATTTCTCACAAAATATTGAAATCAAAAACAAAAAAAAGATGGGATCTCCCGAGTGGAGTCACCAATTTGTGGTGAAGTAAAATTATAAGTGCGGACACGAATGAATTCCTCTAGCCCAATAATGGGTCTAGCCACAATAGGTACATTCTATGGAAGATTTCCTTAGGTTAGAATCAATTAAGAGGGCCTACCTCTTGGTCGCTTATCCTGCCTAATGATGTCCTCGCTTGTTCCTTCTTCAAGCTCCTGAAACAGGCAAACAACCACATCACACAAACATAATAATAGACAAATTGCAATTCAACCTAATTAATGAGAAACATCAAGACATGAATATGAAATATTACAAAACATGTAGGAAACCACTCAATAGTTACATATATTAATATCAAAGAGAGATTACCAACATTCGTCTTGACGTCGTAGTCTTCCTTTGACAAGACTAGGTTCCCACACACTTCTGCTAGCACTTCATGATGGCTTCAAACAACAATAGTTTGAAGAGTCTTCCCTCTAGGCTTCACTCCAAACCAAACACACTTCTCCCTCACACAACTATATGGCTACAACTAGTAATAACTTTCTTGTCAAATCAAAATAGTATACTCGCACTCAACCAACACTTTAGCTAGCTTGTGCTTGGGAAGAAGGGAGGTTTATATAGGAAATATGGATGGGAGATGGATCCTCTTCTCATGAGAGAAGGACTTATCCCTTGAGGTAGTTCCATCATTATAGGGCAAAGGAGCCCAAACTATCATCCTCGACCCCATCCGGCCAAACCATTTACCAAACTTCCATTATGGAGCTTCTAGAGATGGAATCTTGAGCTCTAATTTAAAAAGCTTTCCATAACGGGACCGGCGCGACTAGAACACAACTCATTTGCACTGATTGGCGCGGGGAATAGTGCTAATCTCTTCACATCAGCGTAGGGGAGGTAAATGCCATTAGTGTTGGTCTTGTAAATTGGGCAAAATAAAATTTTCCGAGGAAATGGTGCAAAAGGGAAATGATATGCTCATGAAGAGGGACATAATGGGAGTTTCTTCATGAGGGAAAAGCATGCGGGGTTCACTGTAGAGGTCCTCCAGGATCAAGGAATGAGGAGTACAGGGATAGTGACAAAATGTTGTGTAACACTTCCATGCCTTTCTTCCAATATGCTTTCATACCATTGATATCAGTTTCCATGGCATACATAAAATTATTTATCTTAGCTTCGATCACATTCTTCAAATCATCCATCCAATTTTGATTACTGGGTGTTTCTATTTTCTTGATTCAAGTCATTCCTTTTCTTGCTTTTATCAGCTTGATCTTTAATCTGTTGTACCTATCAAAGTTTTAAAACTCCAAGGTCTAAACTTGAACCTGTAGTAACCCTCTATTTCCTCTTTCTAATGCCACCAATTTGATCAAAATTGGATTCTTCGATAAAGATTTATGCCCAGTCTCCTAAGATTACCTGATTATACACTTTTTCAGTATAGCAAAATTGTACGAAGTTCCACATCTCACTATTTCAACCTCCAGACCTAAAACTAATACACAAAAAAGTAAAGTCTTTCCTCTTTCTATAACTTCTTACGAAATTTCAATCTAATGCTTAGAGAAAAATTTATGACAATTTTCCCAAGGTCACCTATTTGAAATGTAATTCAGGAGTCTGCAAAAACCCTAACTTCCTCAGATCATATATCCGAAACTATAGTGAGACAAGATCCAAAATTCGAGCCTGAGGTTTAGAGAGAGTTCGGCTCAAATGTTTTTTTTTTAGATTCTAAGATGGCACAGAAAAAATGTTATAGTGAAAATTCCACGATGACCTATTTGGAGCAATGAAACCCTACAATCTAAAGCTATGATACCAAATGTTATGAAACCAGCTCACAAAAAGATTAAAAAGATAGATAAATGCCTTCAAAATAAGCCCCTTTGAGGGGGAAACCTCCTTTACATTACACAAATGAACAATTATTGGATGATACAAATGACAAGACCTCCTTTCTATATATAGGAGTCTAAGGGGTCATAATATAATTAGAGTCGACATAACAATAATAATGTAAGGGCACAAAAATAACAATAGTGGGCTTCTATGGGGCATAATAATAAAAATATGGGGACTACATGGGCACAAAAATATAATAAGGGGGTTACACTAATAATAACAAAGGGTTACACTAGTAGTATAGGGTCCTAACAAATTACATAACAATGTCTTCCACAACTCTTGAACTCGAAAATGACTAGTGTTTTTACAACAAAAAAGTGAATCCTAATGAGGCTCTAGGCCTCCTTTTTATACAAATGAAGTCTCCAATGATTTCCTTAAATCTAGGGAGGCTCAAGTCCCAAACTCGAGATAAACTGGCTCTTTAACTATCATTGGCTCGGTTGCCTTTTGATCTCCATGATTGGTTGCTTATAACTTCGAACTAGTGTGATTGATGGAGGAATATTCGAATGAGTGAGGAGTAAATGAGGAGGATCTATCTGCTACAATCTCTCCTCCTTGTATCTTTCAATTTTCAACCCTTAATTATCCAAAATTCCCATGATTTTTTGTCAAAAAACTGCAACCAATGCACATTAGTCCACTAGGCATAATATCTCACGTTGGCTCATCTCATTAAGAAAAATACAATCAAAATATGTAAGAAATTATGAGAAGAGTTTATTTGAATAAGCTAGCAGGTGCATTAAGGTGCATATAGTTACCCAATAATGAGGCTCGTCATCACTCCCTACTGAATGTGTTGCTCATCTTCTAAGCAACTCAATCTATATCCATGTCTTTCACTGCTCTAGTGGCCTCGTTGACATCCCATGCTTCTATTGTAGTTTCCTCTTCCTATGTATAGAATCCTACCTTCCTTTCTATCTCCTTCCACTGCTTTCTTTCTTCCTCTTCCTTCCTCCCTTCCAACATTCCTAAGAGTAGTGGTGGACTAAGTCTCAAGCCAATCCAATTGACTTTGAGTCTTTGGAGAGCTTTCTTGTACATGGGTTTCTTGTTCAATGCTTCTCTCATTCTCTGAGGAGAATGGTATTCTCTAATTTTCAAGCTGTAGGGAAAATTGTTGCATCTCCTTTGGAAATCTTGCATGCTTTCATCCCCTAATAGCCTGAGCATGTCCTCGAAGTGTGTGATTTCTTTCTCTTGGGCAGCAAGGTACCTAGGTGCATGTTCAGGGACATTTGCAATCAAGTTATGGCTGCTGATGAAAACCATTGGATTTGATTGCTCTTCTCTTATCATGAGGGGTTTTGTTTCTTCCCTTTCCATTACTTTCTTCATTTTTACAACCCTTTCTTCCTCATGATTCATCCATGATGCCAAAGCCATCAACCATAACTCCCCTAGTTTTGAATTAGGATCCCATACATTCAGATCTATCAAGACCAAGTTATGTAGGTAGAACTCAAAAATTTTAGCCCTATCCTCCAATGTGCTTTCATCAAAGAGATAAATGAATTTTATATAATCCTAGAAGTGCATAGTGCCGCTCTGTGCTAAAGTCTTGATTTGGAACTGCAACCACTATTTCTTAAGATACAATGCATAAGACTTTGCTCGCATCCTACACTAGATTTCCTCTAAGGATAGAGTGGCCATGCATTCCAATTGATCCTCTCTATCTTGTAGTTGTCCCCTTAACCATGTATTCTCTGCCTCCAACTAAACTTTCATCATTGCCTCTCTATCCCTCAGGTTGCTTAGTTCTTTGCCCATATCCTTTACTTTTTCCTTCGTGTGACCTATGTCCTCCACTCCTTTAGATTTGGAAATTTGCATCCACCTATGTCTTCTTTCTTTTTCTTTCTCAAGCTCAAAGAATAAGGGGATGGCGCATTTCTGTGGAATTACCCTACCCCCTTCAATGAACCTGTAGTAGGATTCAAGGTTAGGTTGAGGACTAGGTTCCCTCACCTCTGAATCCTCCTTTGTTTCTTACTGCATGATCCCTTCTTTGTCCAATTTCTTTGTTTCCTGTAGGTTTAGCAGAGTTTCCTGTAGGATGGCCTCTACTTCCTATAGGTCCTTCTGTGTCTCCTGTAAGAGGCCTTTTTCTTTGGATGAGGTAGATCGAGTGACAGGCCTCCTAACATAAGTGAATGGAGACTTGGGAGAGGCTTGTCCTCATGATCTTTCTCCTTTATTTTTCACAAGAGGAGCTATCATTTCCTACTATTTTGGTGAGTCTTCAATATCAATAGGAACCTTGGTGGGAGTTTTAGGTTTTCCTTGCCTTATTCTTGCACTTTTTTTTGTCCTAAAGTACAATGGAGTTTTTCTCTGTCTCTTCCCTTTTTTCTTGATAGCGGTACTAAAGGAAGTGACGATAGTTGCTACCTCTTTCTCAGTGGGTTCTGGAGATACCCTGGGTGATTCCTCCCCTTATTTTCCTTGCATTGTAGACCTATGTTCTTCCTTGTCTTTTGTCTCCCCTTTTCCATTCTCCTTCTCATTGTTGTCTTTATCCTCTTCTTATCACTCTAGTTCCTCACCCTGTTCATCAATTTCTTCCTTTGCATCTTCTTCTATCTCTTCACCACTTTCCTTCCCTTTTTATTCCTCTTCTTCCTCCTCTATCTCCTCTTCATCTCTCTCTATTTCTTCTTCATCCTTCTCTGTTTCTTCTTCATCCCTTTCACCAGTAGTGGGACTTTGTAATATTCAAGGGCATTTATGTCTTCCTCTGTCTGCATGTCTCTAAACGTTTCCCATGTGATAGGGAGTATTAGGTTTTGGAGGGAATATTCTATGATAAGTCTAATTAATCCATGATATGCTAGATGTTGATGGTTTCCTCCTTGCACCTTAATGCCCATATCTATCATTGATTGAAGAAGAAAGTAGGGTATGCTTAGTCTGTTTTGAGGAGGTGTGTCTCCTCCAAATCTCAACTCTTGGAGAAGCCTAAAATGGTACCAATATACCACACTGTACCTACCTTCACATGATATATACTATATAAGGTGGTAGAAAATTTCATTCCAAGGATATGGTAGGCTTGCTCTTCTGACCCCATTTTTTTCATCCATTGCCTCCTCTCCTTCTAAAAAGAATTTCATCTTTGCAATTTGGCTGCCACCCTTATACTCGTTTCTCCAAGGCACCCCTAAAGGAAGTGTGGTGATTTTTCCTATGATTTAATGGGTGAGTTCTATAGAGAGGCCTTTTATCACAAAAATTGCATGAGTCCTAGTAAATGGTATAAGGGAGAGAGCAAAGTCTTTGGCTACTTCATCATCATATCAACTCAATTTTTCAAAGAAGCCCATCCAATTGTTCCTTGTGAATATCTCTAGTACAGGAGGGTGTTGATGAATCCTCATTGTGTTGGTGGGTTCCCTCTTGTTAAATCCCCTTGACATTTTTCTCTTGTGGATGTGGAGGGTTGTATATGTTTGATACCCAATTCTAATGGATGAAGAATTTTAAATGAAAATTCTGTGTATAATTCCCCTAGATTGCAATCGTTTCAATAAAATAGAAGGCTTTTCTATATGCCTTTTACTTGGAAATTGTGGGAAAGTTTAGCTCCTACCTCCTTATTACTTCCTGATGAAGCAAACCTCTGGTTTTTCCATTTAAAAATGATCACGGACAATCCTGTAGCTAATGTTCTGTATCTTGTAGGATCCTGTAGGTTTTCTTGTAAGATCCTGAAGGTGCTGAGCATTGGCAAAAACATTCACTCTCTTTCCTGTAGAGTGTTTCAGGGCTGAGAGTAACTTTTCTTCGGTGTAGCCTCGAGAATGCGAATACCTCCTATGCATGGGAATTAGAATTTTATTTCCTCATATGGGTGATTTGATAGGGATGGTGTGCTGGCAGCCGAGGTACGAGTATCCATTTTTGGACCGTTGGTCCCACTACCACATCATCATTTTCCTTACCTCTTAATCAACTCCCACTTCTATCATCTGTAACTTAACCACTTTTGACCTCATCTCTCCTTTCTCTTGACTTGACTGCTGCCATGTGTGTAAGGAACTAATTGTATTCTCCTTGTTGACTGACCAGAGGTGACCAAGTTAACTGGCCAAATTTTGCTTATAAACCAACTCCTTCACCAATTTACATTTTTTATCATATTATGCTAACGAGAGAGTGGAAGCGAGATACATACCTATGGTAATGATGCCTTGATGTTGTTCGTTGGAGAGTGAAGTCCTTGCTATGTATTTGCTGCATGTGTTTTTCTCCCTTTTTTATCGTCTTCTGATGTTTTCCCTTGATGTGCAGGTGCTTGATGGTGATGTTGATGATCATGATGTTGCTACTAAGCTCTCGAGGAGCTTCTTTGACCTCTGGATCTCCATGCTGAGCCTGACTGCAACTTGTGATTTTTTTTTTGCGGGACAAGTTGCGACAGGATTTCCTACAAGATATTTTGTAGCTACCTCTCCCTTAAATTTTTTAATCATTCCTTCACTCCTGGAGCATGAGGATGGTTGTAATGGGTAGAGAAAGGGTCTAGGGATTGGTGAATAAGATGTATAGCTTTTGGGCGTTGTCCCCTTGTTCTCTGTCTTCATATTCTTTTAACTGTTTTTTCTTTTTTTTTTGAAAAATTGTAATTTTTTTGAAATTGGCTTTATTGGATGAATGCAGGGGTGATCATTGAGGAGAGAGGAATGGTGATGAGATGGTGAAGTAGAAATTTATTTTTTCTTTTACATAAGTAGGTGTTATGTGGAATTTTGCATCTACAGATAAACACAATTTCCTTAGGTGGGTAACTATACCTAGAACAACAGATTTAAAACACTTAGCCTTTTTCTATAGAAGATAAATAAGACAAGGGACCTACTTATTATCTTTTGATTTCCCTTTGTCTCCTTTGTATGGCTCCTGTCACTCCTTCTCAAACTCAATCTGCACGACAAGTACTTGCAATCATAAATAGAGGACAAAACCAAATCGAAGAAAGAGATCTATCTACTATAAGCAAAAGGAATCGAAAACATTTACACATATAATCATCATACATAAAGACAAGAATAGGGGAAAATGTGTAAACAACTTTATTAAGTAGAAGGAAGAATTATAACCATGAAGTCTGATCCATTTTCACTCTTACATCTTGGGTTCCAACCAAGATCACATCAAAAGCACAACACTCTGGCAGCATAACAATACTTTCTTACAATCTCAAACCTCACACCAAAAGTATCTCCTTACAAATTATCAAAGTCTAGCCCCCAATCCCTTAGATGACTGCTCAATTTATAGGAAAATGGAGGAGGTTTGGTCATAAATGAGGGTATTGAATGGCCTTCCAAACTTAGAGTTAGTTTCCATGGAGGAAAGGATTAGAGGATAGGAGATTACTTAACTCATTCCCTATCCAATTTCGAGCTCATAGGAGATGATAAGTGTGGGAATATTCTAGATGGCTCCAAAAGATTAGAATATTCCTAAAACCCTGTGATGATTTCACTCAATATCGCCCAACGTAGGTCAAAGTGGATGTAAGTGCTCTGGAATGCACCCTGACATGGGCCTACCTACACTGAAGCTCACTTAGCAATGACAAAGGATGTGTTGGTCCCTCAAGGAGGCATTTATGAAGGGATTAAGTCCAAGAAACTCTCAGGGAAGGAGGCATTCAAAGTGATGACATGTCTAAGGCATGTAGCAACTAAATTAGGGTTTGATGAGCCGTAATAGTATTGATTTGAATGATGGGAGTGATGTGCCCAAATTTATCTATAACAACTGCCCCCTAAAGCATGAAATTGAAAATGATAATGTCAAGTGATATGCTTTATGATTTGATGAGGAGTTTCCAAAGTGGACGATGACTTGCATCGATTACAATACATAATATCATCAAATTTTGGTTTTTGCTCATGAATTGCTAAGGGAAGGCATACCCATGCTTAGCATATAAACTTTCATTACAAGCACATAGATAGTTGTCTACAGATATAGACCCATGATCGGATGACCATCAATGTAAATCCAGTGTAAGGATGATTTGGTACTTTCGTGAAATCGCAGCTCGGATGGATGAAACTAGATTTGGGGTCTTCTATCTAGTTTAATCATTCTCTAAGGTACACGTCTAACCATGTGAATATGTGATATGAACTCGAACATAGGAAGACACCGTCTGATTACCAGCCAATGATGTAAGTCGTTAACAGACGCGAGAGAAATCACCGATAATGATAATGATCCTCAAGGTACTACAATACATTCTGCATGGTGTGAATGGATGTTTTGATGTCGAACACCATACAAAGTCTTTTGGTCGAAGGCTAGTGATGTCAACCTATCCTCAGAAACGAGAAACCTTCCATTGATGTATGCAAGTCTCAAGGTACTAGAATGGTGTTTCTAAGTCAACTTCTTGGATAATGTGCTGATGTCAACAAGAAGCGACTCGTTGCAGGAGGGCCTTGATGTATCCCACATCAACGACATGAATTGAGTTTAATGATTTTTGGATACGAGATGTGACTGACGACACAAGGTTCAGGAATGGTGGTCATGAAAATGAAGGCTTATGAGTATTGCAAAGGATGAATTTTAACTAAGTGACTTCTCTTGATCATGTTAGTGACATTGAATGAATTGGTAGCATTGATCCAAAACCAAAGTGATGGATGGTATGATAGTCCAAGGTATGATGTCCATCAAGTAGATAACCCAACACACGTAGTCATAGTGGTGAAGTGAAAGTGTCATGTTCAAGAGCGACCTGCTGCCATAAAGTGGTTTACCCATTTTCCCATTTTCCCCAGTCATTGCTGACCAGTACCTCTTTATTTTTTATAAAGCTTGACAAGGATAACATATGCTTGTTGTATAATTGCACCCTTTGAGTGAATCCATCACTATGTGACGTTTTGACGAGTCTAGCGAAGGTGAAACTTGGTCTTGTCATGATGGACAAGTTTGTCATTATTTGATATTTTAACGAGTGTAACAACAATGATAACTCAGTCCTTTTCATGTTTAGAGAGTTTGAAAAGAGACAAAAAGGAAATTCCACAAGTTATTTTTTGTAAATTTGTCTCTCAAGTCCAAAAAAGCGTAAAACAATACGAGAGAGAACCTATTGACCATGTTCGATCAACATATTCCTTTTTCATAAATAATCTATCTCAGTCCAGAAAAGGGTTAAACTTATATTGATTAGATGTCATTTCCAATCCATCAACAAGCTGAAAAGGACAAGTGCTCAACAATATTTTCATATTTCGAGAGTATAAAAATAGATTAAAGAGGACTCTAAGGGGGTTCCTTTTTCGATGTTTAACGGAGCTTGAAAAAAAGATAAAAGTATGCTATGTGGTCAAGGTACAATTCACGATCATGCATGTCAAATTCTATAAGTCAGTTGCAAGTCTATTCACAGCAACACCAAATGGATCAAACATAATTATTTCATTGGTAAGAAGTAGGTAAATACTAAATTTTACTCATTTAATGATCATGAAATAAACATAAAAACAAGAATTTACCATGTAATTTTCACCATTTGAAATTTACCATTCAGTTTGTGCGTCGACCCTATTTTTTACCTCAATCTTCAGCAATTAATTACGAGAGATTCTGTGGATCATTTCTCGTATCGATTAGACCAGGTAGGAGATCTACCCCTTGTCTTTCCTTCATGTCATTATTTTATAGTTTCATGGAAGTTTTTAGGTTTTTCAAAGCCCCTGGGTTTAGAATATTTCGCTATGGGATAAGCACAAGCTTCCATGTCAAAAACTGCACTAGAGAGCACCCAGACAGAAGGGTAGCTACACTGCATCACACTGTCTCCTTGCCTGGGCTGCATTGGACGAGTTTCACAAACTTCTTTCACATGTTTGGCACAAAATTTCTCTAGGTTTTTGGATCAAAAGGATCGTAACTAAGCTTATGGTGTGATTTCAAGCTTTCATTGGATCATAATGTCTATTACCTAGTGAGAAAGAGAGCATGAAGAACAAGACATGGTTGCCCTAAATGATCCGAGTACAGTTGAGGCCCTTAGAAACTGTGGGTTGATCAAATACATCAAGTTGTCTAGAATGAGGCAACAATCAGATCTATTGCAGTTCCTAGCTCATGCATGGGATCCAACGGATGAGGCTTTTCACATAAGGGGAAAAGTGGTCCCTATTATGATCGATGATGTTTACTTTCTTACAGGGTTATCGAGACGTGGTGCCCCCATTTCTCTTTCAGGTTCTTCCTATGGAGGGGAATTAGTGGGGGACTATGTTTGACAATTCTATTAGCTAGGTACACAACCTAGAAAGGAAGGAAAGATAATCATCAAAGATATTTGTGATTTGCCTTTGAGTACAATCATTTTCACAATCACAAACTTGGTAGGCAGTGTGACACTTCATCTTATGAACAGATCATACATGCAATATGCACTTGAGTGTCTTGAGCCAACTTTATTCAACTAGTGTGAGCCAGTACTCTCTTCACTGAAAGAGCCATTGACAAAGGTAAGGAGTGGTAAGAAGAATAATTTTAGCTATGGATTGCTTTTAATTTCTTTTACCTTAGAGATAATTCCATTGATGTAACCTCAGCATGTAACACTTGGTGTAGCTGGTCCTAGAGATCCATAGATGCAGAGGTGGGTCAAATTGATGGCTAGACATGCTGGTTAGTCATCGATTACATTTTCGACTGCATTCTTCAGTTGGCTCAATCGACAACACATTGTCATTAAGTAGAATCCATATGCAGGGATGGAATTTTTTGGAGATCCAACGTTGAGTTTACCAGTGGGCGCTCAATGGGGTGCTATAGGTAAATTGTTTTTTGACAAAATGTTTTTGATTTTTAAGTTTATACATGTTTTTGTGTTTTGATGTTTCCAAGAGTAAACTAAAATCGTTCTCATGAATATAGATGTTGGTACTATTCGACCTATGAGACACCAACAGGAGGCAGGTGGACCATCGTGGAGAAATGTTGGGAGGGCAGTTCTCCAAGATTTGGATTTCGCCAAGACATTGGCAAACTTGGATGATCATGCAGAGGGATTAACCCTCAGTATTTTGGATGTCTGGATCAAGGAGTTACCTATGAGGCTGCAATGCCATACTCTTGGTGTTCCTGGCCATTAGATGCAGCTCTTGCGCATGATAGCTTAGGCTATACCTGTTATTATGAGCATCACTAAGTCTACTTAGGATGATTTTAGCATGCATTTTGATCAGATGACCAAACATGTCTTGGACACGAATTTTGTAAAAACTTTAAAACATCTTTCTATTTTACATTCAAAGTTTTTATATATGGTTATGTGCAACCCTATTCAACTAATGATGTGAATTGAAAATTTACTTTTACATGTGTAGCAAATGTCTATTTAACACATAGTTCACTAATGAATCGGTTAATGTGTTAAAGTTTCTAGAAATATGTTGATAGTGAATGTAATCAAAATGTCTTTCCAAAATACGAACACTAAGAAACATAAGAAGAATTGTTGGTTTTTATATGGTATAAAAATTTGTTAGTTGTAGTACGACGAGTTGTGAGTCCAGCCTAATGATGATTTCGTGAATGCCAAGTGAAATGGCATCAGAGAAAAGTTAGATGAATGTGTTATACTCAGTGATATAGTTCGTAGAACCATCAATACGAATCCCTTGAAAACTCACTAACTCGCCACTTGGAGCGAAAATGGCCCACGCTGCAAAAGATAGGTTCTGTGTACTACGAATAGCACCATCGACATAACCAAAAAATGGTTCCAAATATGCTGACATCTGCAACAAATGCAAAGCGGATTACTTAACCACATAAAAACTCTAAAAGGCACATTGACACACACACATGCAATTAAAGCATATATCTAGTAATTTTACTACACTTAATTAAGCATAGTAACATTTGAGATACAACCCATTTCGAGGCTGTGACAATGGAATTCCATCATAATCCACCAAATCTTAGGCACCTTTTGCCAAAATACACTTGACAATGTAAGGACCCATCCATAGTGGTTCAAATTTCCCTGCTCCTAGTTTATTAGCTTCTTGATCATAAAGCAAGACCAGGTCTCCTTCCAAGAAAATGTGAGGCTTGACATTCTTGTCGTATTGTGCCTTCATGTGTTTCTTATGTGCTTCATTAGCCAATGCAACTTCACAATGGGTTTCATCCAGATGGTTGAGTTCTAAGAAATGTGCTTCTTCATCATAAGTGTCGGGTAACAGGTCAATCACGAGTTTAAGAGATGAAATTTCACATTGTATTGGAAAGATTGCCTCTAGACCATACACCAATTGAAAGGGTGTGAATCTAGTTGTATTCCTTACCGAGGTTCGATATGCCCACAGAGTAGAGTACAAGATTAAATGCCAGTTTTGTTTATGAACCCCTATCATTCTTTGAAGCATTCGCTTCAGGACTTTGTTGATGGCCTCAAGTTGTCTATTCGCTTGCGATAATAAGGGGTAGAACTATCATGTGAAAGTCCTTACTTGGAAATTAATTTAGTCATCATGTGATTGCGAAAATGCAACCCATGATCTGTAACTATAGCCTATGGTACATCAAACCGGGCAACCACGTGGTTGAAAAATAAAAATGGAGATGTCTCACCACTGTCGTTTAATGTCGAAATCACCTCGACCCATTTTGTGAAATAGTCAACGGTGACTATAATGTACCTATGCCCCCCAACTAAGGTGGGGTTACATGTCATGAAGTCAATGCCCCATTTGGAAAATGGTCCACCAGTAATGACAAGATGAAATGGTGCAGGAGGTAATCTAGCTTTATGGTCATATATTTGACATGCATGGAAACTTCTGACGGTAATAATGCAATCTTTGAATATGGTAGGCCAACAGTAACCAACACAGAGAATTCTCTATGCGGTAGCATAACCAGATAAGTGTCCACCACAAGCACTTGAATGGAAATCATTCAAAACTTTCTCGGCTTCCACATGAGTGAGGCACCTTCATAAAATTGCATCAATACCATGACAGTAAAGAGTGTCGCCAATGATCAGATAATCTTTGGCTTGGTATAGAATACATCATTGTTGCAAGCGAGAGGTATCAGATGACAAAATAAGGAACAAAGACTCATCTAGAATTGATGGTTATGATGTTGAATCAATCGTATTCGAGGGAAGGTTGTAAAGAAGTTCGGTGAAAACTAAAGATTTCGTTGATTTGGATTTGATGAATTCGAAATCAGATTCCTACAAAATGACAATCCATTTTTAGTATTTTCCCCCAAACAATTGATGTGACAAAATATATGTCATAGGGTTGCAATCTGAAATGACAGTGGTCTTTCAGAGCATGATATAGTGGCGAAATATCTGTATAGATTGAATAGCAGCTAGAGCTAATTGTTCGACATAAGAGTACTTAACTTCTGTATGATTGTGATTGTGGCTCAAATAATGTATTAGATGTTTAATCCCATCTTCCTCTTGGACTAAAACCATTTCAATGGTTTTATCTGCAGCGATGAGATACAGGACATCGTCATTTTGATATTTCGGGGAATACATTAATGATGCTTGTCATGCGGAAAGAGTCGAATTTGCGGAAAAAGCTAACCTCCCTAGAAGCCTAAGACTTTCTAGTGACAAACAAGACAAATAAGAGCAATCCTTCTCTAAATATGCATTTACAATATGAGAAATCAAGTGTTTAGATCCTACCTGTAACCCAACGCTATTGTAGTAGTCTAGCTTCGTTGATCCGGATGAGCTCCTCCTTCTCTTCGAAACCTGCATTCACTAACAATCAAACGATTAAATAGCACCTGAATATCACATAAAATAAAACATATTTAACATATAGACCAAGGAGTATATGAAACAACTCATACATAACAAATTGTTGAGAAGAATGGACTTATTTGTATTAAAAGGTAACAAAAGAAACCATTACAACCTGAGCCTTGTTGTTGTGCAGGTTCCTCCCAGGGTCCACAAGAGTTCTCCTTTACTCTGATCAGCTCACCCACTTCCAAATGGAACAAGAAAAGGTGGTAATCTCTCCTCACAAGCTTCTACAAGGAAGTCCTAATTCCAGCATCATCTACCCTTAGGAATGTTCAGCTTTCAACCTCTCCTCCCTCTGGCCCAATGCCTGTATTTATAGTGCTCTAGAGGAAGTTAATTAGCTGCACCATGAATGGGATAAGCCCCTCTTTTAATGGGATAGCTCCCCTCTTCATGGGATAAGTTCCTCTTTCTTTGGGTACATGAACCATCTGGAGGCGCTTCATACACGTCAAACAAGCTTCTAGAATGCTCTAGAAATGACCACAAGTAACTTTTTAAAGATGAAACTTGCGCCTTTTGACCTTTACAGGGGTACGCACCCACCCCTTTACATACAGAGCGTACAAGTACGCAGGTATTGTGAACTTCGGTTGCGTACACGTAGGTAAGGCTAAGAAAAACTGCGTACCAGAGATAATTGACTTTAAATGACTTTTCTCTCTTTCTTGGAGTTTGACATGAAGAGCAGAGGCATGAGACTTGCCAAGGAGGATAGTATGATAGTGGATGGAGCCATAATAACTGCAAATAGTCATGGTGACATTTTTTGGTGTAACAGATTGCCCACTAAAGTGCGAAGCCTGTAGTAGATTAGGGTTTTATATGATCTAGGAAGGGTGAAGTACTTTATCATTTCAAGGAGTATCTTGCGGAGAGCCCGGTCAGAACCTGCAAATATTCAACACAAAATACATATATAAGATGATATCATCGCTGAGGTAGGCATTCCCATACTCAGATTGCAAACTTTAACTAACAATCTAACTACTGCTCTTATACAAGAATGATTTTGCAGTACATCACAATCATAGACTTTTGTAGACACAGTATGGACGCAACCATCTGTTTATGATAAGTCTACTATATAATGAATACAAAACTCCTCGCAACCTGGATGGTGGAAACTAGATCCAGGGTCTTCATCTCTACTTCCTGAATTGGTACGATTCTATCCATGTGAATAAATGAGTTGATGTCGAACATGGTAGAAACCACTTGATTACCAGTCAATGATGTAAACTGTTAACAAGTGTGAGAGAGACCACCAGTGATGTCAATGGTTCTCAAAGTACCCAGTACAATCCATGAAATGTGAATGAATGGGTTGATGTCGAACACGTCACGGAATCCTTTGATCGAAAGTCAATGATGTAAACTGTCGTCAAAGGCGAGAAACCTGCCATTGATGCATGCAGACTTCAAGGTACTGACAATTTCTAAGTCATCTTTCTAGATAATGTGCTGATGTCGATAGAAAGCGACCCGTCGCAGGCAAGCCCACAACACGAAATCATAGTTCAAGTTGAAGAAATGTTGCTGTAAGGATTGACTCAGGGATGGTCAAAATGGATGACAAGTATTTTGCATATGAATGGTTTATTTGCAGAGACCTCTTGAACACATAACGACACGACAGATGGCTTGGCTACGGTTGACCCAAAGTCAATACCCAGAAATGGTTGAAGACTTTCAAAGTGGTTTGATCAACTTTAAGGCAAAGGATTTCCCAACCCAGGTGAATGAAAAGTGTCGTGTTCAAGAGCGGTGATAAGGTTCTTCTGTAACAAAGGATAACAAATAGGTTCATTCTTCTCTTTTTTCCCCCACCATTTCTGGCAAGTACCTCTTTATTTTTTACAAGCCTGAGGAGGATAACATATGCTTGATTATAAGCTCATCCTTCGGATGAGTCCAACTTAGTTTAGATTCGGACCCTAAGAAGGAGTGGTCCGTTCCTGTTTGTAATCGAACAGGTCCTTTACTGTGAAATTTTAACGAGTCTAGTATAGGAGAAACTCGGCGTTTTTCAATTTTAGACAGTCTGAAAAAACTAAAGAAGACTCCAAGGTGAACTTTTTCGTAAATTTGTGTCTCTCAAGCCCGAAAAAGTATAAAATAATACCTGAGAGAACTGCTTGATCTTGCGACCAAGGAGTACTTTCATGATTAGTGCCCTTGACCTGAAAAGTAAAAAGCGATCAAGGACACGTTGTTTTATTTCCAGTATCGAATTTGAAACGACAAAAATCTGGCAATCTTTTCTTGTTTTTACGGTCAGAAAAGGGCTATAAGAGGACCACCTTTTAATTCCATTTTAACGAGTGTAAAAGAAACGCTCGGCAACCTTTTCATGTTTTAGGAGTCAGAAAAGGGCTTAAAAGATGACTCTGATTTCTTGGTTCATGAAAAATGATGATTTTACCCTAAAGTCCCTTTGTCCTACACAAAAACAACACATTACTCATACTTGTTTAAGATAGGCAAAAATACATTGAAAAATATCCTTTCACGGTGAAAAATAAACAAACTTAGCATTCATTTATCCAAAAAACCTATAAAAAGACTTTTTACCATGTCATTTTTACCATTTTACTGTTGAGGGTGAGAAAAGGGCTTTTGACAAGAAACTTCCCGTGGACTTTGCAGAGAATCCAACCGTCGGAATCGAGCGCCATCTCTTTCAGGTATTTCACAACATCTTCCTCTTCAATTTCATCCGTTTAGAATTTCATTTAAAGGTTTAGTTTGATTTTTAGAGGGTTTTGGGTTTTAGGGTTCGCTTTTCGAGGTACGCAGGTGCCCCATGGGTGAGCTGCGTACCCCGACATTTTCGTATATGGGAAAATGGTCGGAGTACGCAACCCACCTTCAGAACAGCTGCGTACCCCCGCTCTGTTTTTTGAACGCGGGGTGCGTACTCCGCACAAAGTGGATTTTCAAACCCCAAACTCAAAATCTAACCATCAAATTTTTATTTAATGAATTCTAATTAATGTTTTTTGGTGTGTAGATTACCCACCATGCTAGATTGGCATGAAAGAGAACACGAAGATGTCGATTTGGCCGCAATAGGTCATCAACCTTCCATTGACGCTTTAAAGGCATGCGATCTCTACAAGTACTGGGCCATACCTGGCATGAGGGCCCAGGTGCCATTCTTAGAGTGGCTGGTTGAAAGGTGGAACATTCAGGATCAATGTTTCTACATTGGAGAGCACTAGCTCGAGATAGAGCCCTCTGACATATATTTTCTCACTGGCTTGCCTAACAGGGGTGAGCAACTGTCTCTATTCGAGACTAGGCCGGGTGGCCAATCCCTTGCTAGTCTCCGGCTAGAGTGGTGCAACAATAAAAACCAGGAGAAGGGGATAGAAATCAAATACATATCCCGACCTGAACTTATAGTAATTTCCTTTACAGTTACCAGACTTTGCGGTGCTGCCGCTTTGCACATAGCCACTGGTTCCCAAATGCGGATGGCTATAGATTGCTTCCGAGGCACCATTTTCAACTGGTGCGATGCTGTGTTGGCCAATATGAAGGGCCAACTAACTAGGGAAAAGAACGGACAATTGAAGACCTTTGGATATGGGCCTTTAGTTGTGAGCTTTTCCCTAGAGAGGGTTCCAATGCTGATCCCCCAGCATCTTACTGTTCCAGTTGGGCCTCCTCGGGAGCCTAAGTTGACGCGGTGGGTTGTGGTAATGGCCCGACATCCTGATGAGGGAGCGGCAGTTGTCCGATTTCCTAATGGTTACTTTCACTGGTTGGAGAGCCAGGTCTTTGCGATTCAGGATTTTCCTTATGCCGGAATGGATTTTTGCAATGATCCGGACATGGTTCTTCCACAGGGAGAACAATGGGACGACAGAGGTACTTCATTTTTCACAAGTTTTTTAATTTTTTTTTTTTTTTGTATATATCATCTCAAAACTGACAGTAAAAATTTTCAAAATGCAGATGTAGGCCCACGGCGTCCAGCCAATCTCCAGGCTTTCGAGAGGAGACATCCAACTGCACCGGCACTGGCCCCACAGGACGCAGCTGCAGAGGCACTAGCTGAGTTGGAGCAGGATCTAGAGCGTCTGACGGCAGATATACCAGAGACTACTATAGATGATATTCCTATCAGACTTCAACGCTATGTAGTCGCAATCCCGGGACCTTTTAGGAGATTTTTGTGTAGGGTAGCCCGTGCAGTGGTGTCATATAGAGAGCACCACCAGTGATTGGATGGTCATTTGTAGACACATGTGACATTTTGGGTTTTTGTACTTATCATTTTTGCCGATCATAAGGTGTTTTTCAACCTATGATCGAAGACGATGTATATTTTTTGACACACCACTATCTATATATATCATTATTACCGGCTTATTTTGTTAAACATGTGCGATGAAAAGTTTATAAATTTACATTTATGATTGTTACAAATGTCTATTTAACATTTGAGACGCCATTGCATCTGCTAATGTATTTAAAGACCTTGGAATATGCTGATATTCAATGTAATCAAATTCACGTTCCAAGAGACGCACCCTCAAAAACAACCTCAATAACACTGGATTTCTAATGGCATAGACTCTATTAAGCTGTAATACAATGAGTTCAGAATCTAACCTCACTATCAAACTCCGAATCCCAAATGAAATAGATTCAGATAACAATTCAATCACTGCACTGTATTCTGCAATGTTGTTTGTTGTTTGACCGAGGCTCACCCCATGCATAGAGACTAACTCGTTAGAGGGCGAATAGATAACCCAAGCTGCGGAAGAGATATTCCGTGTACTACGACAAGCACCATCAGCAAATCCAATGTACGTTTGGAGAGGTGTCGACATCTGCAATATCAAGAGTAAAACCA
This sequence comes from Pinus tabuliformis, assembly GCA_031772625.1. Taxonomy (NCBI): domain Eukaryota; kingdom Viridiplantae; phylum Streptophyta; class Pinopsida; order Pinales; family Pinaceae; genus Pinus; species Pinus tabuliformis. The sequence continues at coordinate 129,191,084 of CM062818.1, forward strand.
AGATAAGCCAGAATAACGACGAAAAACACACTCTCTAAACTAAGCACACTGTCTAAACTAAACACACAGTCTAAACTAAGCACACATACCGGCTAGAAAGAAAAACCTATCCTAACTAAAATCTCCATACCCATCATTTAAGCATAATACATCTTTAGGTAAAGTCCATTTCTGGGTTTACCCAAAGAGTCCCCATCAAAGTCTACCAGCTCATAGGCCCCTTTTGCTAGCTTTCGCTTGACAATGTAGGGCCCATGCCACATAGGAACGAATTTTCCAGCACCTAACTTATCATTAGCTTGATCATATAACAACACTATGTCTCCTTCTGAAAAATTTCGAGGGGTCACATTTCGGTCATACTGAGCTTTCATTCGTTTTGTGTGAGTCTCGATTGCTAAAGCAGCTTCACGTCGAGTCTCATCTAATTTAGCTAAGTATAACAGACGCTTCTCCTCTTTGGAAGTAGCTGGGAGTAATTCGATGGCCATTTGCAGTGACGGGATTTCGCATTCAATGGGCAGCACAACTTCCAAACCATAAACTAGTTGGAAAGGAGTGAACCCTGTTGATGTTTTCACTGAGGTTCGGTATGCCCACAACACCGAAAATAACATGTTGTGCCAATTCGACCGATGAATACCAATGATCCGTCGGATCATGATAACTAGAACTTTGTTGATAGACTCAACCAGACCGTTCGCTTGGGGATAATAAGGAGTAGAACTATCATGACGTAAACCAAGCTGACCTGTAAATTCTGTCATCATAATGTTTCGAAAATGGCACCCATGGTCAGTGATTATCACTTGTGGGACACCAAACCTAGCAATAATGTGATTGAATATGAAAATTGCTGCTGTCTTGCCGTCTGCCTCGAATGTAGGCATCGCCTCGGCCCACTTAGTAAAATAATCAACCGCAAGGATGATATACGCATGCCCCCCGGCCGAGTGAGGGTTAGAAGTAATAAAGTCGATACCCCATTTGGCGAAAGGACCAACGGCAATTATAGGGTGGAGAGGAGCAGGTGGCGCGTGCATCTTTCGATCAAACACCTGACAGTTGTGGCATTTTCAGACCGCAGTAATACAGTCTTTAAATAAGGACGGCCAGAAATAGCCAGCGTGCAATATCTTTTGGGCTGTGGCATACCCAGACATATGACCACCACACGCTCCAGAGTGACAGTCATTCAAAACCCTTTCAGCTTCCTCATGATTTAAGCAACGTCGAACAATCAAGTCCGCCCCATGACGATAAAGAGTATCTCCAATGATTTTGTATTGTTGGGACTGGAATCAAATTTTCCGACGCTCCGACTTTGAGATTTCGGGCCGAAAGGATTGGGCCTGGAGATAGACGATTATATCCCCATACCACGGATCTAAAGTGCTGATAAGAAACAAAGATTCGTCCGCAATGGGCTCCTCTTCCACTATTTCCGTGTCAGCACGCGGGAAATCACACATTAACTCGGCAAAGACTAAGGATTTCTTAGACTTGTATTTCTCGAACTCCAAATCGAACTCCTGTAGGATAACGATCCATTTGGAGTACTTGCCCCCTAGCAATTGTTTAGTCACAATATAGATCATAGGGTTGGAATCCGAAATCACTGTAGTTTTACGGAGAAGAATGTAGTGACGAAATCGCTGGACAGCTTGAACGGCTGCCAGTGCCAACTTTTCCACATGTGAGTACTTTAACTCGGTTGGATTTAACGTCCGACTAAGATAATATATCACATGTTCCGTTCCGAATTCATCTTCCTGAACTAAGACCATTCCAATGGTGGAGTGGGAGGCGGTGAGATACAAAAAGTAATCCTGGTTGTAGTTGGGAGGATGCTTAAGTGCATCAAAAGACTTCTGAGCTATCTCATCCCAAGAGAATTGAGCATTTTGTTTCAACAACCGGGTGAAACCCTTGGTAACCTTGGCGTAGTTAGGAATGAATCGACGTAAAAAGTTTGCTTTCCCTTGCAAACTTTGGAGTTGGCGCAGACTCGAAGGAGGAGGCAATTTGATGATAGCTTCTACCTTTGAGGGATCGACGTGGATACCGGCTTTTGAAACGACAAATCCTAGAAATCGTCCCACTTCTATGCAGAAGACACATTTGTGTGGGTTCAACCGAATTCGATAATGCCGACACCTCATAAAAATAGCGCGTAAGTGGACAAGGTGATCAGCTCGATGTAAAGAATGAGCAGGCAAATCATCGAGATACAGTTGCACAATGTGTTTGATGTCGTGAAACGCATAAGACATTGCCCGTTGGAAATTGGCTCCGGCATTCTTAAGTCCAAAAGGTAATTTTCAGTAAGCAAATGTCCCCCAAGGACAAATGAAAGCCGTTTTTGGTTGATCGGCAGGCAGAATATTGATTTGGTTGTAACCGGAAAAACCGTCCATAAAGGAAAATATTTCACTGCCGGCACAATCATCAATTATTTGATCGATATAGGGCGTGGGATAGTTTTCTTTTGGACAAGCATGATTTATATCCGTATAGTCGATGCATATTCTTATTGTTCCTTGTTTCTTGTTAACCGAAACAATATTCGATACCCAATCCCTTAATGGGATCGGATAAATGAAACCTGCTTTCAACAGCTTCTCCACTTCTGCTTTAATTGCAGCCGCTTTCCTAGGGTGTATCTGACGCAGATGTTGCTGAACGGGTTTAGCGTCCGGGTAGGTCTTGATCTCATGAACAACAATGGAGGGATCAATTCCTGGCATTTCCTCATAGGACCAGGAAAACACGTCGCGAATTCTTGAAATAGGGCCTTGTATGTTTGAATTTCATCATCTGTACACGAGGCACCTATATGAATGTTCTCAATAATTCCGGTTTTGACTGAAATGTCAATGGTGATAGTTTGGGAAATGTTCCCCAAATTCAACTCTGAATCAGGATGTTTCAGAGGATTCTGAGTGTCCTTGACATATTCAGCTGTAAAGATTGATGAAAAATCCTTTTCAAAGTCATCACCCTCAGGTAAAAATGAAGATCTATGATGGAGATCTTCCCATGGTAGATCGTCTACACTTAGGATTTCGCGAAGTTGTTCATCAGATGACACAACTTCAGGAAACGTTATCCGTTCTGAGGTTGATGTGAAAAGTGATTCCTCACGGACCACATTCATTTGATCAATTTGGGTTGAACGTGGGTCGGTAAAATACTGCACTGCTTCATAAGCAATTTCATATGGACTCAAAGGCATCGCATCACCGAATGAGTCTATCTCAGATTCAGATGGTACAATCCAAGGATCATCGTAAATAATAGTATCTGATGTAATCATATGAATGAAAGCAAATGAAGGTTCTGCGTTGAGTGGAGGGAAAGGGAAAGTTCCCAGTAAATCAGAATCTTTAACTAATCCTACACCAACATCCTTGTAAGGGATAGTCGTTTTACCGACATGCTGGATACTCTCTGAAGAGGCTGGGTCGGATGAAAAGTAAGCCAGCTGGTCTATTGTCACGATATTGCCATTGTGTGGAAATTTTATAACTCTGAAGACCGATGACACGACCGCTGTCATAGCATAAGACCAACTGCGACCCAAAATAAGGTTGTAGTCTAGAGGGGCATCAACCACCTCCACATCCAGACTAACAGTTTTTCCTTCAACCCCTATAGGCAAGTCCTCTAGAATGCCAAACGGATGGAACCCACGGCCATCAAAGGCCTTAAGAATCGTCGGGGATTGGTTCAGTGAAGGAGAACCAAGCGATCTCCAACACTAAATCGACATAATACACGTAGAAGCTCCTTCATCAATTACAGTCCGATGAATAGGCCTGTTTTTGACTATCACTGGAATCTGGAAAGCCATCTGATGAGGGAGACGCAGTGTACTATTTTCTAGATCAAAGATTATCAGGTTTGGGTCCTGAATATCAACAGCTCCTATAGCCGACAAAAGTAATTTTCGTTGTGCTGGACACGATTGCAGCACTTCCAAAGCCGACATTGCTGAGGGTGAAACAACTAAGTCCTCAACAATGTTATAATTCTGAGCTGCTCTCGCATGTAGATTGAAAGAAGACTTTCGAAGTATACCCTTGGCGGGTGGTTTGATTACTAAGTTCGGGTTAGGTTTCTCGATCTGTAGTGGATCAGAATCGGGAGCTGAGGTTGATGGATTAGAATGAGAAGATTCTGCTTCTTTGCCATCAACAGGACTCTTACTACCGTAATCTTGCGATCGAGTCACAATCCGTACATGAGACATCATCAATATGGGTTCTTCACTGGCACTCGAGGAAGAACCTATCATTTTACTCTCTTGCTTTGGAAATGGATCTTTCAAAACAGCAGGATTTGGGGAACCTTTAACGATTTTCACAACCTCCGCCCGATGGGGGGCAATCTCTTGTGAAATGATCTTCTTCACAAATTAGACAAGGATAGCGAGGTTTGCGCTTCTCGTCGTTAGATTCCGACTTCTCTTTTTTCTCCTTTGGAGCCTTGTCTGCTTTTTCCTTCTTCTTGCCTTTCTTCTTACCACCGTTTTTTGATTTAGCCGTAGATGACTCTACAGCGTGAACGTCGGCGATAATTTCAGGAGAAGAATCTCCTGTCGGGGAGTTTGGTAAGGTTATTATTGGAGAAGAATTCTTTGAGGATTTCTTCTTACTTTTATATTCACCGTACCAATCATGCCATCAACAGCATGAGACCCCGAAGGAGCAGCAGCGATTTTATTCGACTTAGGAAGATCTAGGATCTTCTCGTGCAACGTACCCAACTGAGTGTAAACTAAGTCAAGGTACTGGGCTTGAGCAATGACTTGCTCCTCAGTAACTACTCCGGCCTTAGCTACATCTTCAGTAATCTTCGGTAACAATGATTTAACAAACCATTCAGCTAAGATCTGGTCCGGGATAAAAACTTTCACTAAACGTCTTCGACGTCTCCATTCATGAATATGATCGGAAATATAAGTGGACATCGATTGTTTTAATGAAGTTAATAACTCAGTACCATTATCGTATCTGACCGACAACTGAAAATGAGTTAGGAACGAGGTAGCTAACTGGCTGAAATTATAAAAAGAGGACCGTGGTAACTCAATGTACCACTTGGCCGCGAGACCAATGAGCGTACGCTGGAAAAGACGTAAACGGATCGAATCATCTGAGATGGAATTTGAGGCACACCAGAGGTGGTAAGTCATCACATGATTCGACGGATCCTCTCTAGACTTACCTTCGAATTTGGGTATATCACTGGGCAACTTATTAGGCATTGGCAGCCAAAACGGAAGATAATTGATTGGATCGTTCGTTAGGCGCGTCAAGTCAGGTAAATCCAAAGTTGCGATAAACGGTAATTTCCGGTTAGGATCTCTAAAACTTTGGGTCACAATACCAGTTCCAGGAGGAGGATATCCAGGATAACTTGGAATAAGAATCGCGTTCGGGATATTATATCCTCCTGGAAAACCAGGATTAACCAGACCATACTGGGGTTGTTGAGGTTGTTGATAAGTATACCCAGGATACGGTTGATACTGGTAAACCGGTTGTTGGACAGCAGGACCGAATTGGTACTGTCCCTGGTACTGTTGATAGGTGAATTGAGGTTGACTCGTTACAACAGTACTTAAACCAGGCTGCCCTACAGGCATCTGAACCATGGTTTGAATCGTAGATCCGGAAAACGGTAAAGATGTCTGAGGAGTGGTCGCAGAGACAGTAGAAACCGGAGCTTTCGATACTCCAGAAGTAAGTGCGGTGGATGTTGCGGTAGTTGCAGTAGTCGTTTGAGATGGAGTACTAGGTGCAATTGGCGACTGAGTAACTACCGAACTTACAGAAGTTTGAATATTTGACTGGACAGGTTGCGGTTGCTGGAGTGAACCAAAAACTACGGGTAGTCCAGTTTGAGGTAACAACTGTATACTTGGATGCAACACCTGTTGACCTTGTGATGGATCCCACATTATCATTCCAGGGTATTGACCCGTAACAGGTTGAGTATACTGAGATCCGTAACCAGGTTGAGGGTAGGATTGATAATTGACAGGTACATTTCCTATACTTTGAACATAAGCTTGACCTTGAGGTGGTAGATAACCTTAAGTCGAGTACTGACCTTGGGGTTGATACCCTTGAGGCAAGTATTGATACTGGGGTTGACCTTGGGGTACATATTGAGGCTGGGGTTGACCTTGAGGAATGTATTGTACCACATGTATATACTGTCCTTGAGGTTGTCCCCCAGACGCAATTTGTGTACCTTGAGGTTGAGAACTAGGAGTTGAACCTAACATCATATAGATGTCTCCTACGCCCAACAGCTTATTACCATTGTTTCTAGCTAATAACCCATGTTCAATGGGTTGAGGAGATGCTCCCGCAAAAGTACCAGCAAGTGACTGATACCCAGTAGGAACAGAAGGACCGCCATACAAAAATGATTCAGGTGATTGAGTGAACATGGACGACTGACCAGACATATTTACAGGAGTATAAATACCTCCAGGTGGAAAAGGAGTACGAGGTGGAGAAAAACTTGACCCTGAGTTGTCTAAATAATTAGTTAACGAAAGATACCAAGTAGTACTTCTAGGAGGACTGTAAAAAATGGATTCACGCTCCCTTAGATCAATAGTAGGTTGATGTTCAGGGATAGGGACGCCTATATCTTCTTCTGGAGCAAGTTCTTCAATAGCAATCAAACCAGAAGGAAGATTTTCGGTGATGACTCTTTCTACCCTAGGTGAATCTGGAGCACTAGAAGTCGGAGTAACAGGTTCAGATATTTCAGGTTCCTCACCTATATCACTAGTAGATGAAAAACTACCAGCAAGCTCGGAAACTGTAACAGCTTCAGGATTATAGCCTGTTTCTAGACTTTGGTAAACCGGATGGACTACCAAGGAAGACTCTCCTTCTTCAGGTGACCCTACTTTACTGCCTTCAGGAGTTACAAGGACTTTCAAACCTTCGTAATGACTCAGAACCTCTTCGGGAGGTTGGCCTCGAAGTCTACGAGACCTCCTCAACAAATCGGCCACGGTTACAACTTCAGGAGACTTGCCCTGAGATTCAGGGGACTGTCTCGGTAATTCAGCCACAGTTAAAGACTTTTAACTACTGCACACGCAAACAAAGTAAAATCTCAAAGCAAACTGCCTAAAGTCTCTAAAGAACCAAACAAATTTGAAGCACACGCCTAAAGAATCTAGGGCGTCAAACCAAGCACAAACAGTAGCCTTCCGGACCAAAAACGCTAGTTGGAGATGAAACCCAACATCGCCGGATTCAGTACAGAAGTGGCGGGTGGAACAGTTACCCCGGCAACCTTCTTAATGAATAGACCGGCACAAGTTCCTCCACTTTAACCGTCTCGAGTGAAGTGAACCCCCTGGAAAATCCAAGTGAGTCTAGCCGACGTCTGCTCCAGGTACAGTGGGATCTTCCCTCCACCGTCACCTCGGTAGAATCCTAAAGATAATGGTCACTAAGGTTACCAACAGCAACAAATATACCTGGGGGAATAGTCTACGACCCGATAGCACGCAAGGGCAGAGTAACAAGCTCAATCCCCTTGCCGGCTCCTTGACAATAATCCAAGGTTTACCGACAAGTGACCCCAGGCTCCTCGAGAATAATTTGAGGTTTACCATTTGTAATACGTGCGTATCTAGCATCTTTCCCAATGAAGGAGGATTGATCCCCTCACTAGTTCGGACACAGTCTCGTGCTTCTCCTTTAAGAGGAGCTTTCCCAGAGCATAAGTGAAACAGCTGGATTTATTCTATCACAAGATAAGCTACTTGTTTGGTTTTGTTGTCTTGGAGAGTTTATTACTCTCCTACTCCAAGACACTAGCCTGATCTATATTGGTGTTTCAGAGCCCTAGTAAATAAAAAGTTACTAAGTTGATTTTACTTTAAGCGTTAATTTTATGGCTTTTCTTTAAGACAAAAGGTAGTGGAGATGAAACTGGTGGTGTGTAGACTCGACTCGCAACCACTACAAAGATGCACCTAAGATGATTTACACTACTTTTCTTTTTCAATGAATCTCCTAGCTAAGAGAGTTGAAAGAATGCAAATTTTATAGAAAACAACTTTCTTGGCAAAGACAATCAAAGAAACAATCTCTTTATCTTTTCAAAGCATACAACTCATGACCACTAATTATTTCACGAAATTTCCTTTCTCTTCAAAAGACTACAAATGCTACCAAAGCAAACTTTTTCCAAAAGAATTTTTGTATTTTTCCTATATTAATAAAGCATGTAAAACTATTTATCAAAAATCAAATTTAACAAATCTAAGACAATCAAATCAAAATCACTCAAAAGCAAATTAAAGGGAAATTTACCTAAAAGCAAAAAAATAATGAGGACAAAAGCCTACAAGGATAATTCTCGGATGTTTTACTCAGTCAAAATGCAACTAAGGATCAGTTCATGCAGAATCATAAACTAATCAAAAAACAAAATCGAAATCTTTTTGTTCTTTTTTCTCAAGAATGAAATTCAAAGCTTTAATCAACAAACTTTTTCGAGATCCGCAAAGAGAAAACACAAAGGTAGGTTTCTCACAAGGGTGAATTCAATGACAGGCCCGACTCCTAAGAGGGTTGAACAAAACCAGGGAGATCCAAAGTTTGACAACCTCTAACACCAAAGTCACTACAGGACCAGTTAAAAATCAAACCCTAAGGCAAAATCTCTATGAATTCCACCAAAACCCTCAACACTAATGGAACAAGTTCAGGTGAAGATCTTTGACAGTAAACCAATGGATCTGGGCAGTAAAAACAAATTAAAATCAAAATCTAAAGATCAAAAAGGAAAAAATTGAAATTTTCTCAAAATTGACAGGGGTATGCTGGTGATCTGTTCACACAGGTGCGGGTACGCTCTGTGCGCAAAGCCGCAGTGCGTACAAGTATGCACTGTGCCTAACTCAGCGACTGCGTACTACTGGCAAAGCTAAGAAAAATAAAAATCTAATTTAACCCTAAGCTAACCCACCCAAATACACAGTCAGACAGCCAAAAACCAGAAAACAAGAGATTTTTCTCAGATCAAAATATGAAATCAAAAAGAACTCAAACACATTCATGGTTTCCCCAGCGGAGTCGCCATTTTGTCATGCGGAAAGAGTCGACTTTGCGGACAAAGCTAACCTCCCTAGAAGCCTAAGACTTTCTAGTGACAAACAAGACAAATAAGAGCAATCCTTCTCTAAATATGCATTTACAATATGAGAAATCAAGTGTTTAGATCCTACCTGTAACCCAACGCTGTTGTAGTAGTCCAGCTTCGTTGATCCGGATGAGCTCCTCCTTCTCTTCGGAACCTGCATTCACTAACAATCAAATGATTAAATAGCACCTGGATATCACATAAAATAAAACATATTTAACATATAGACCAAGGAGTATATGAAACAACTCATACATAACAAATTGTTGAGAATAATGGACTTATTTGTATTAAAAGGTAACAAAAGAAACCATTACAACCTGAGCCTTGGTGTTGTGCAGGTTCCTCCCAGGGTCCACAAGAGTTCTCCTTTACTCTGATCAGCTCACCCACTTCCAAATGGAACAAGCAAAGATGGTAATATCTCCTCACAAGCTTCTACAAGGAAGTCCTAATTCCAGCAGCATCTACCCTTAGGAATGTTCAGCTTTCAACCTCTCCTCCCTCTGGCCCAATGCCTGTATTTATAGTGCTCTAGAAGAAGTTAATTAGCTCCACCATGAATGGGATAAGCCCCTCTTTTAATGGGATAGCTCCCCTCTTCATGGGATAAGTTCCTCTTTCTTTGGGTACATGAACCATCTGGAGGCGCTTCATACACGTCAAACAAGCTTCTAGAATGCTCTAGAAATGACCACAAGTAACGTTTTAAAGATGAAACTTCCGCCTTTTGACCTTTACAGGGGTACGCACCCACCCCTTTACATACAAAGCGTACAAGTACGCAGGTATTGTGAACTTGGGTTGCGTACACGCAGGTAAGGCTAAGAGAAACTGCGTACCAGAGATAATTGACTTTAAATGACTTTTCTCTCTTTCTTGGAGTTTGACATGAAGAGCAGAGGCATGAGACTTGCCAAGGAGGATAGTATGACAGTGGATGGAGCCATACTAACTGCAAATAGTCATGGTGACATTTTTTGGTGTAACAATGCTCTAATCAAGGTATCTTTAAGTGCATCAAAGGAATCTCGCACTACCTGATCCCAATGGAAGGGTATCCAATTTTTTAATAAATGAGTAAATACTTTAGCCATTTCAGCATAATTGGGATTGAACCTCCTTAGAAAGTTAGCCTTCCCTTGGAGTCTCTGTAAGTGAATTAGATTTGAAGGTGGAGGCAAGTCAAGAATTGCCTGAACCTTAAGTGTGTCGAGTCGAATTCCTTCCTTAGATTCTACAAATCCAAGCAAATGACCAAAACCAATACAAAACATACATTTGTGTGGATTGAGTCATATTTTGTAGTGTCGGCATCGTAAAAATATAGCTCTCAAATGCTGTGAGTGATTAGTCTACTTTCGTGAATGAGCACGTAAATCGTCAAGGTATGGTTGAAAAATATCATGTTTGATGTCATTTAAGGCATAATTCATCACCCTATGAAAAGTTTCCCCTGTGTTATTCAAACCAAAAGGTAGTTTCCTATAAGTGAATGTGCCCCATGGACAAATAAAAGAAGTTTTAGGTTGGTCCTCTTGGCAGATATTGATTTGATTATAGCCGGAAAAACCATCCACAAATGAGAATATTTCACATCCGACACATTAATCAATAATTTGGTCGATAAAGGGAGTGGGATAATTGTCTTTTGGACAAGCCTGATTAACATCCGTATAATCGGCACACACTTGTATTGTCCCTTGTTTATTCATGACAGGAACAATACTGGAAACCCAATCAGTAAGAGGAACAAGGTAAATGAAACTAGCATACAAAAGTTTTCAACTTTTGTTTTAATGGCAGTAGCCTTCTTTGGATGAACAAGATATCGGTGTTGTCACATTGGTTTGACATCATGATACATTTTGATTTCATGTTCAACTATACTAGAGTCAATTCTTGGCATCTCCTCATATGACCATGCAAATATCTTTCGGAATTCATGAAAGAGAGAACAATAAATATCAAGTTCTGATGGAGAACAAGATTTGCCAACATGAATGCTTTCTACAATGTTAGGTTTGGTCGAAATATTAATAGAAATTGTTTCTTCGATATTTGATAGGTTTCCCTCAGAATCTCCTATATCTATGAAAGCATAATTTGAAAGGAAATCAACAACTGAAGGTTGATTAAGTTCATTTGAAAAATCTTCTATGTGAACTGGAAGATGGGAATGATGATGATAATCTTCCGATGGTTCTTCTTCTGTTCTTCATTGATTGGATGATTCCTTCAACAGTAGAAAATATACGTGAAAAGGGATCAGAGGAAGTGCCATATTCTAATGAATGATCTACCCATACAATTGGTGAAGATGGATTTGGGTTCGCTGCACAAGCCAAAAATATTGATTGCTATGCAAGCTCAATAGGGCTTAGTGACATGATTTCATTATTACTATCAACTTTAGAACTATTGGTAATCTCCCTTAAGTCAGATGAAGTGGAAGATATCATGTTGCAAGTCTCAACTTTTGCCACTTCCACCAAGTTTGATGGTGACGGTAGTGAAAAAGTACCCATTAGGGAAGGATCCTTGAAGAGACCTACACCAATTTTTTGAAGAGATAGCGGGGATCTATGTACTAACGGAATGCTTCCAGTAGCCTGTGAACTAGAGGCGAAGAAGGTGAGTTGGTCGATAACTGTGATTCCACCCTTATGAGGGAATGCAATCGTATGAAAGTACATTGAAACCACAACAGCCATAGCATAAACCCACGGTCTTCCTAGCAAAATGTTATAGTCAAGGGGTCCGTCAACAACCTCAACTTCAACAATTATTGTTTTTCCTCCTAGTTTGATTTGCATATTACTCAATATTCCACAAGGCGTACATGTGCGACCGTGCTTCTAACGTTGTTGGTGAACGTGACAAAGGAGGTGAGCCAAGTGTTTTCCAACAATTCATATACATAATACAAGTAGATTACCCCTCGTCAATAATGGTTTGGTGAATAAGTTTATTCAAGGAATTTACTTGAATCAGGAATGCTAATTGTGCTGGTAACTGTGGAATATAACTCGCATGGTGGAAAACCACAAGATTGGAATCAGTTGGATCGATTCCACCAATTTCTGACAATAAAGCCTGCTTTTGGGAGGGACAATTTTGAAGCACCTCGAGCATTGACATAGTAGAAGGTGACTGACCAAAATCTTCTACTATGTTATAATTTTGTGCAGCTTGAGCTCAAGGGTTAAATGCTGATTTATGTACAACTGCCTTAGGTGTTTTTATTGTTAACTCAGGTGCAATAGGTGGCGGAATAGGGTTATATGAAGTTGAAGTTAGAGGATTAGGTTGATCAACCCGGTTATTTGATGACGACTATTGATTTCCATAATCGTTACTTCGTGTTGACACCAAAACTTCAATTTTAGGCTTAGAGGTGGATAGAATAAGCACTTGGGAAGTGGGAGCATGGTCTGTAGCAACCATATTTGTCTCTGGTTTTGGAAAACGATCAATCAATACCACGGATGTACCAAAAGTCTTAAGAATCTTTGATACTTCTAAGTGGTGAGCACAATCTCACGTAAAATGCTCATCGTTATATATCAAACATGGGTAATGAGGTTTCCTAGCCGAAGGAGAGGAATCAGATGATTTCTCTCGAGGGGAATTATTTTGTTTCTTCTTGTTTTTTCCCTTCTTCTTGCTTCCTGGTTGCTTTTTATTCTTGCCCTTTTCAAATGAAAGGGAATTGATTTCAGAAGCAAGAGTGTTATCAGGTGCATTTGTAGTTTGATTGGAAATGGCAAGTGTTTGACTAGATGGTCTACCTATCGTTTGTGTGCTCGAAGAACCAATCACATCGTCACCAGCATGAGAGTCCTTACTTGATGGTGGTGGAGGAACAGTGAAAGCTGGTCGAGGTGCATTCAGGATCTTTTCATAGAGCATGCCAGACTATGTATAAATCAAGTCCAAATATTGGGCACAAGCAATTACTTTCTCTTTAGTAACAACTCCACCTTTCACCACATCCTTGGTGATAGATGGAAGCAAGGATTTTATAAACCACTCAGCTAAGAGTTGATCAGGAACATATGTTTTATCCATTCGATGATCATGACACCATTCATGAATATGATCAGAGATATGAGTAGCAATAATCTGTTTAAATTTGGTTAATAGTTCCATTCTAGTTTCATATCAGATGGGTAACTAGAAGTGGTTTAAAAACATGGTAGCTAAGGTAGTGAAGTTATCAAAAAAAGATCGTGGTAACTCGATGTACCACTTCACAGCTAGACCAATAAGAATTCTCTAGAAAAGGTGTAGTCTAACTGAATCATCATTCAAGGAGTTTGATGAAAACCATAAATCAAAATTCATGACATCGTTGGACGAGTCTTCTCCAGGATTTCCATTGAATTTCAAAATACTGGAAGGTAATTTATGAGGAATCATCAGCCACCAAGGTGCATAAATAATTGGGTCATTGGTGAGTCGGTTTAGATTTGGTAATTCAAGTGTTGCAACGAAAGGAAACTATCTTTTGAGGTCAGGTTGAGCATATCCAGGGTAAGATGGAATTGTGTGGGAAATATCCCTTTACATACTAGCATAAGGCATCTGTTGTTGGTAACCTTGATAATGGTACATTTGCTGAGCAAATCCAGTGTGACGTTGTTGTTGAGCACTAGCATACATTTGTTGTTGTCCAAACCTAGAATAGGCTTGTTGACCAAGACTTTGGTAAATTCATTGCTGACCAAACCTAGCATAGGCTTGTTGACCAAGAATTTGATAAATCCGATGTTGACCAAACCTAGCATAGGCTTGTTGACCAAGTCCAGGTTGAGGTTGGTATTGTTGGAATTGTTGCTGTTGATATTGGGGTTGCCAAGGCTGTTGAAGCAACTATTATTGTTGTTGATACAACAATTGTTGATTTAATGGTTGTTGCCCACCAATGTAAGCTTGACCAAGTTGTCCATACACTAAACCAGTGTAAGTCTGAGTCATTCCAGTAAAAGGTAAACTAGCCTAAGGTTGTTGAACTCCAGGCACAAGTGGTTGTTGTAAAACTACATGAGAAGGTTGAATCTGTACACCTGAAACTTGGGGGTCTGAGGTTGAAGGGCCAACTTGCACAGGTTGAGATACAACAATCTGATCTTGTGACTGTGGTAAAGTTGTAACAATAGGCGTCGTAGGTATGGATGAGATAGATTTCATAGGTTGTGATGGATACACAAGCCCAGGTTAAATGGGCATTGTTGGCTGCCACTAACAAACAGTCATTCTAGGTTGACCTAAGGACGACGACATACCAACATGTGGTTGACCCCCATAAAATGGAGGATAGGGAGAATGTGCATATTGTTCTCCGTATGGGGGTAGTCCAGTGTAAAGTGGATACCTAGGACGGTAACTAGATGAACCAACTTGATATGAATTTCATGGGTCTAGCTCTTCAGTATTCATTAATGAAGAACAAGATAAAATTCTAGTAGAGGACATTGGTGAAGACCAAGGCTAGAAGCAACACCTGATTGGGTTCCTGATAAAGATTGGTAAACCAATGAGGCAGACGAAACATCATGCATGTGTGACTTAGGTGTCGTAGTAAACATCGAAGAGGTTGCGACAGAAGATTTAGTCGTAGCCATAACATATGGTATAGTTTGGGATGTTGACTCTACCATAGTCAAATGTCCAAATAAATTTCCTGATAAATCAACGGGTGTCTGAAAGTAATCGAGATCAAAAGGAGCAGTAAAATGAGGAGTATAAGGATACATATACAATCTAGTTCCAAAATGGAATGGAGTTTTGGGTGATTATACCTTAGGTTCCTCTTCTATCGAAATCAAACCAGGTGGAATAATTTCACCGTTAGGTCCGTAATAAATTTCCGGTATTTTTTCATGAGGTAAAGAGGACGTCTCGATAGTTATAGATGTCTGAGGATGTATTGGTCGATCTTCTTCCGGAATGGTAACAACTTCTGATTTTTCAACTTCTAGATCCAAGTGTTCTGGTAAAAGAACAAGTTCAGGTTGGGCTTCTTGAACAACTTTTCATTCAAAAGTTACTTTTGATTGAATAATGATAGGTTCAGAATCAACTTCTAGTTGAAAAAATTCAGGTTCAGAAGTAATTTCTTGTTGAAAAACCTTAGGTTGAGAATCAATTTGTTGTTGAACAACTTGGGTTACTGTTTCACTAGATTTAGTTGTAGTTTCCTCAGGTAATTGTGGATATTCCACTTCAGTAATAGATGTACTAGTAACTGCAGGAGTAACAGGGGTAAAAATACTTATCAGTATAGGTGTTTTTGGTAATTCAGATGAAGAACCAGAAGTTTGTGAAGTACTAGATCCAGTGAAATGAGACCACTTCGACCAGATAGGTGTAGCTTCGAGTGGTAAAGGTGGTTTACTCGCTCCTCTCTGTGAACGATGGTGTAAGCATTGATTTTCCTCCATGATCTTTGATTTATTTTATTACAAAAATAAAATAAACAAAAATGGGTAAGCTATGAAAAATGTTTACTAAGCAACTGTGAACTGCAGAATACCTCTCGGTGAACCGAGAAGTATGGGCAAGCAATCTCCCCGAATGTTGTGTTAGGTGTGTCACAGCGTATAAGGTAGCTAACTCGGTTACCTAAGGATGAACAGAAACCTAGTGTTGTCCTCCCATATATACCCGAAATTATATGGAGGCCCAATCCGTATTAGCATTGTCTAATGTGAACCCACACAGTGAGAGCATTCCTTTATACTTTACGTACTGTAACACTGCCCTATATACCCGAAGGTACGTGGATGAGCTACGATATACTCATGTACGTGGAATGAGGTATCACACTCAGAATGTATCGCAAACAAGTTAGCGACAGCTGCTATGTTTTACGATGTCGGAACACGTCTTTAGCCTAGAACCTCTAAATGTTTTGCGTTAGTGACAATGCTCCATTAGGTTAATTGATGTTAATTTTAAGTTGATCTTGATTAAAAATTTTCCTTTCAAGGTTCACCACGTGATGTATTTGAAATTCCTAGAATGCAAATAATATGATAAGCATTCTTTCCATTCAATTTTAACAATTAAAACCTTAGCTAGTAGGGATAGAGAAATAAGATTCTTTTAATTAAAGAGCAAAGAACACATCTAATGCAATTTCCCTAAACTATTCCTATGATCACATACAAACTCTTTCAATGCACAATGCAAGCTTTTCTTTTCAATTCCCTTAATGTTGTGATGAACAAAAGGAAACTAATGCCCATACGATCAATCAATTTTTTTTGCAAGAACGAAGACTTTATGACAATTATGTTTCGAAAGGAATGAAGACTTTTGCGACACTTTCTTTTGAACAAAGATTAATAAATTATAAACTAAATTTGACAATGAATTGATAGTGATAAAAAAATAATTTAAGAAAGTCTAAACAATCAAGGCCAAAGTAGGGCTAGGATAAGAAACAAAAATTGATTTTATAAGTACAACAACCATTGATCATTCAACAAGCAAAAACAAAAGGAAATTTGGAAAAAAACAAGTTAATGGAGGAATTTTTGACCTAAGGAGGATCAAAGCAGCATTGAACGGGACACAATGCACTTTAAAGCACTGTGCTCAAGCCAAGGGTGCTCTGCAGTGCTCTGTCTCTTAACCAAACCTGCGTTGGTGCCAGAGAGGCCATCCTAGGGGCTTGCAAGCACAATGTTCATCAAAACAAGCTTCAAAAAGGGATGAAATAAGATCAATGGAAGCAAGTAAAGTCTACTAAGGTGTACTAGGATGAAGGTAAACTAACTGGAATGATGATCGTTCCCCAGTGGAGTCGCTTATTTGTTATGTGGAATTTTTCATCTACGGATAAACACAGTTTCCCTAAGTGGGTCGCTACACCTAGAAGAACAAATTTAAAACGCTTAACCTTTTTCTATAGAAGATAAATAAGACAAAGGACCTACTTGTTATATTTTTATTTCCCTTTGTCTCCTTTGTATGGCTTCCATCGCTCCTTCTCAAACTTGATCCACTCGACAAGTACCTGCAATCATAAACAGAGGACAACAACCAAGAAAAGCAAGAGATCTATCTACTATAAGAAAATGGAACCGGAAGCATTTAAACATATAATCATCATAAATAAATACAAGAATATGGGAAAAGATGTAAACAACTTTATTAAGTATAAGGAATAATTACAACCATGAAGTCTGTTCCATTGTCACTCTTCCACCTTAGGTTCCAACCAACATCACATCAAAAGCACAACACTTTGGCAGCTTAACAATACTTGCTTACAATCTCAAACCTCACACCAATAGTATCTCCTTACAAATTCTCAAAGGCCAGCCCCTGATCACTTAGATGAGTGCTCAATTTTTAGGAAAATGGAGGATGTTTGGTCATAAATTAGGGTATTGAATGTCCTTACAAACTTAGAGTTAGTTTCCATGGAGGAAGGGATGAGAGGATAGGAGGTTACTTAACTCATTCCCTATCCAATTTCGAGCTCATAGGATATGATAAGTGTGAGAATCTTCTAGATGTCTCTAGAAGATAAGAATATTCCCAAAACACTATGATGATTTCGCTCAACCTCGCCCAGCACAGGTCAAAGTGGGCCTAAGTGCTCTGGAAAGCACTCTAACATGGGCCTACCTTCACTGAACCCACTTATCCTTGAGTAGGGCTGCACTGGTCCCTCAAGGAGGCATTTCTAGAGGGCTTCAGGCCAAGAAACACTTAGGGAAGGAGGCATTCAAAGTGATGACTTGTCTAAGGCATGTAGAAACTGAATTAGGGTTTGATGAGCCCTAATAGTACTGATTTGAATGATGGGAGTGATGTGCCCAAATGGATCTATAACAGTAGGTTATCCCCTTTCTCTAGGGTTACTTTCTTTCAGATTCTGAAGCCACTATAATTCCTATAGCATCATCGTGTAGGATTTTAGGGAATCCTCTAGGTTTCCAGGGAATCATATAGAAAACACAGAACCCTTGCAAACTGAGCTAAATCAATTAAAAAAAATGGAGGGAATGATGGAATGATGAAGGATATGGAATGAAGGAATGAAAATATGAATTCTATAGGTCCATTTTGATCCTCTCTTGTTTCTCTGATCGTCCTCCTACTAATCTACAAACAATATTTTCAAAGTTTTCCTTTCTCTCTCTTTTTTTATTTGTTTATTTTTTTCTTTCTTTTTGAAAGCAACTAGTCTTCCTCCAAGAGGTTTTCATCCTAGCTTCTTGATCTGGGCGCCTCAAAAGAGGTTTTCCCCCAAAGATCCTTCCATTTCTCTTTTTTTTTTTGACACCATTGGGCTACCTCAAGAGGTTTTCAACCCAACAATGGGACTCAGGTGCCTCATGGAGGTTTTCACTAGAGTCTCCTTATTTTTCTCTTTTGTTCTTTCTTTTTCTTCTCTTTTTTCTCTTTTTCTTTTTTTCTGTTTTTTATTTTTCAGTGACTTAATTAGGTAGAATTTGAGACTTTCTCCACCACCATCATTTTCTTTCTCACACCATCAATGAATTCTTTCTTTGACAAGGGCTTCTTGTAAACCCTTAATCTGTGCCCATTAACAAGTAAAGGAATAGCCTTTGAATCAATGGTTCTTATCTACACTGAAGCATTATCATGACATTTCTCTATCGCATAAGGCCCTAACCATCTAGTCCTTAACTTTCCTTTAAAATATTTGTATATGGAATCATACAACAAAGCCTAGTCACCCTCTTGAAATTGTTGCTCCTTGATGTTCTTGTCATGCCAAAACTTCCTTTGAACTTGAGTCACCTCTGTGTGTAGGAGGGCCTGCATTCTAAACTCATCTAACCCATTCATTGGGAGAAATCTCTCTTCTTGTGCATTGGTGAGATCTATATCTAGTTGGGTTGCCATCCTCATTGTATTGTGCTCAAATTCAATGGATAGCAGGGCCTTCTTCCCATAGACCAAATAATAGGGAGTGAATCCAATGGTGGTTTTTGAGGTGGTATTGTAGGTCCAAGTGGCCTCAACTAATCTATCTTCCCAATATTTTATGTTGCTACTAGCCACTTTTTTCAAATGACCTCCATTTCTCTGTTGGTCAGCTCCACTTTCCCATTAGATTGTGGGTGATAAGGAGTGGATGTTCTATGCTTGATCTTGTGCTGGCTTAATAAGTCTTCAATCATGTGATATGTAAACTGCCTGCCTTGATTAGTGACTAGTTCTCTAGGGTACCCAAACTTGTAAAATACATTTTCCCTTAAGAACTCAGCCACTTTCTCCTCTGTTTCTGCCTTGATTGCCTTTGTTTCAACCCACTTTGTCAAATAGTTAGTGCACACAATGATGTACTGCTTTCTCCTGGATGGAGGGTCAATAGGTCCAATCAAATCCATGCCCCACTTATCAAATGGCTTGAAATTCACTTGAGGTTTTAGAGGCATTTCATCCCTTGGAGTAGGCTTTCCCATCCTCTAGCACCGATCACATTGACTAGTATACCTTCTCACATCTTGATGAAGAGTGGTTCAATAATAACCAGGTTGTAACATGTTGAATGTTGTCCTTTTGGTTGCAAAGTGGCCTCCACAGGGCCCATCATGACAGGTCAGAAGGATGTCAAAGACTTCCTCCTCCCTGACACATCTTCTCAGAATTTGATCTGGGCCTAGTTTGAAGAGGTTTCCCCCAATCCAAGTGAATGGGGCGCTCTTCCTCACAATATTTCTTTTCTCTTTAGAGGAAAAATTTGGTGGGAACTGTGCAGAGACCAAGTTGTTTTATATGTCAACAAACCATGGAGAGAGAACTAAAATGGTGAATAAATTCTCATCCAGTAACTGATCATCAACCATTCCTTCCTCCCCTGTAGGAAAATTTGACCTGGATAAAAAATCTGCAACAAAATTCTCTTTGTCGAGCCTATCAACAATAGTTAGATCAAATTGTTGTAATAAAAGAAACTATCTAATAATCCGAGCATTCACATTAGCTTTATTCATCAAGTATTTAATTGTAGCCTCATCAGTATGTAGAAATGTTTGGTAATCGGTAACGGAATGCCTAAATTTGTTCATTAAATGCATAATAGCTAGGAGCTCCTTTTTGGTCGCTATGTAGTTTAGTTCAGCCTTTGACAGATTCTTACCAATGAAGTAAATGGCATAAGACAACTTGTTATCTATATGGCTTATAGCTCATCCTATGGCTTTGTGAGATGCATCAGCATGTATATGAAAAGGAAGGGCCCAATTTGGGCCTCAGATAATAGGTGCAATGGTCAACTTGTCCTCCAGGACGTTCAAGGCCTCTTGACAACTTTTTGACCATACAAATTCAGAGAATTTGGCGAACAACCCACATAAAGGAGATGCTAACTTGTTGAAGTCTTTTATAAACCTCCAATAGTATCCAGCTAAACCTAGAAAAATTCTCACATCTCTTTGTTTTTGCGGAGGTGGGACCCTTTAGATGATGGCTATCTTATTTGGGTCCACCTACAATCATTTCTGGGATATTGAATGACATAGAATGGTCCTTGTAGTCATCAAGAAGTCACATTTTTCAGGAATAAGGGACAGGTTCCTTTCAGTGCATTTGTTCAACACCTTACCTAAGTTGGATAGAGCCTCTTGGAAATCACACCCATAGGGTTTAAAATCATCCATATAAATTTCTACTGTGTCATGGACTAGCTCGGCAAAGATACATAGGATTTTTCTCTGGAAAGTGGAAAGGGCATTGCATAGGCGAAAAGGAAGGACCCTATAAGCGAAATTACCCCAAGGTTAAGTGAAGGTGGTTTTATCCTAGTCTTTTGGGCTGATTTAGATTTGATTGTGCCTGCTGAACCCATCTAGGATAGGTAAAAAAAATTCTTTTCCAGACCATCTAGCACTTGATCAATGAAATGTAGAGGGAAATGGTCCTTCTTTGTTGCTTTGTTTAACTCTCTGTAATCAACAAAAATCCTCCACTTCACATTTTTCTTTGGAAAGGGAAATGGTCCTTCTTCGTTGCTTTGTTTAACTCTCTGTAATCGACACAAATCCTCCACTTAGCATTTTTCTTTGGAATCAACACCAATGGAAAGACCCACTCACTATCCGATATAGGGTAAATGAATCCTGCATCTAACAGTTTTTTCAGTTCTTCTTTGGTTATACCCTTGAGAGCTGGACTCATTGTCCTTTAGGGTTGTTGGATTGGTTTGAAACCTTCTTTAATATAAATGTGGTGAGTACACACCAAGGGGTGCACTCCCTTCATTTCCTTGTAACTCCAAGCAAAGGCATTGAGATGTTCCTTTATCATGTTGCACAACTTTTCTTCTTGGTGTACAAAAAGAGATGGGTTGATTTTCAAAGTTCTCTTAGGGCTGAATTCTATGGTTTTGGCACGCGTAGGGTTTGAATCAGCTAAGCATAGATCAATCTAATGGTTGTTGTGGGTTTCCTTTACTACTTCCTCTCAAGACAAGGTGCTAGGAGTTGGACTTTGGATTATGTGTTCAATCAAATCATCTTCATCTAGTTGTCCTCCTCCCATGGTTGTTTCTAACGTATAGAGTTGGGATGAGTAGACTTCATCTTCTTCCTCCTCTTCGAGCCATAAATGTAAGTCATGTTATAGAGATGGTTGAGTAGGAGGGTACAGGACTAATTTCTTGGACATATGTCCATTTTTGATAGTCATATTTCCATCCCTGTAGCTAATGTAGGCATTGGCAGTGGCTAACCAAGGCCTCCCAAGGATGAGAGGGTAACCACTAATCTTGGCCTTAGGTTGGAGAACTAAGAAGTCTACAATCTCCCCAGAGTTAGTGGAGATCATCACATCCTCCACAATCCCCTCAAGGGTCACTATGGAATGATCTACAAGTTGCAAGGTTGTTGTGGCCTTTCTCAATAAACCCTGGAGATTTAGCTTGCACATGATGTCCTTAGTCATCGCATTAATTGTAGCCCCAAGGTCAATCAAAGTGTGTGGGACAATGGTGACAATAATGTGCACATCTACTATAGGGATTCCAAGGTTCAAATACTTCAAGAAAATCACCTACCCCAGCATTAAGTCAGACAACTGTCCATTGACATTAATGGTAGGTGTGTCTCTTTTTTGCCTCCCTGGATGTTTGAATCACTTCTCCTTAATCAACTTGTTGTAAATAGGTACATCCTTTATGGCTTGGAGAAGTGCAATTTCGACACAGATTTTTCAATTCACCCAAAAGTTCAATGTCTTCTGGGGTAGGATGGATTGGTTGAGTTAATCTCTCAGGAAAGGGTGGTGAATTTACTCTAGGAATTCTTTACTCTCTTTCCTCCTCACTCTCCCTAGGCGGAGGTGGAGGTTGGTTGTCTCGGAGTACTCTCCAAGATCTCAGGTTCATTTCCAGAATCTCCACAGCATAAGTATGATATGATTTCTCTCCACTGTACACTTGTTGTGCATGTCTGTTGTTTGGGTTTGGATTTGGATGGGAAAGCATCTGGGGTTGTTTAGGTCAAGCAGGGTGTAAAAGTTGTGGTTGAGTAGGTGCTAAAGGCAATAAAGTTGAAGCATTGTTGTAGCCTCCACCCTTAGGGTGGTGTATTCCATTGAGGTGGTGGCAGAGCATATGGCTGAAATGCCTGGCTGGATGGCTGGGACTGGTACTGAGGTGCAAAAGACCAAGGAGAAGGTGTAGATCGGGAAGGATGAGAAGGGGGCCCCCAAGATGGAATGGATGTGGTCTGGTTAGAGATGTAATAGGCATGGCATGACCCTTGAATGCCCTGCTGGTATGGTCGAGGCCCTTGAGGTCTCCTTTGATTTATGTAGTAGAGATGTTTAGTCACCCTTTTAGTTACTTGATACACATATTTTAGTCGAGGTACAAAATGGCGCTTGTCTGTGGAGTGGTTTTATTCACAGACCGAGTAGACTTCAATCAGATTCAATAGACATTCATTACTAGGGTGCCTCCTTGTGCATCAAGGGTAGAAAATGGCTAAGGCTCTCTCTGCTTCCTCTTGCTTTCTCTTGATGTGCATAGTGTCTATATCTATGGCAAGGGTTTGTAACATCTCACTCTTGAAATCTTCCAGCATATTTCTGATTTCACCCTTGATGGATGTATTAGAAGAAGATAGACTTACCATAGGTTGACTACCCCGATCCTTTTTCGTAGCTACCCTTGACTAGTTCTTAAAGACAGTCTTGATATCTTCATAGGGTAGCTGGTAGATGTCGCATCTTTCTATCAGGTTTAGGGTATCCAGGGTATCTTCCCTTAACCCTCTAAGAATGACTAGCTTCAGTGACTCAGGATCAAGTGTGCACCTGGCCCTTTTGCAGATAAGCCTCTTAGAAGTTAGTTAGGAGAATGGTGTGTTTAAGAATTTTGATTTCAGCCTTTTCCTTACTGCAGTAGACAAGATTTCTTTTAGTGTAGATTTTCCTTCTTTTCATTGGTAATCAAGCTTCTTCTGAATGAATAGAAGGTTGGTTTGAAAAAACCTAGTGGTCTATCACTAGCTTAACATTGAAAAAGAGCGGACCCATCACATTCACTTGTGTATACAACACTCTCACCTCCAAGTTTGTACGAACCCCGGGTTGATAAAGTAAAGTTGGTAGCCCCAGAAACTGTGCCAAAAAGTGATGAGCACGAGTATTACAGCAAGAATGTTGCATCTCCTAGGGCTACCAGCTTTACTTGATCAACATGGGGTTGGTACAAACTTGGAGGTGACAGTGTTGTATACACAAGTAACTGTGATGGGTCCTCTCTTTGTCACTGCTAAGCTCGAATATTTCTTCATAATCCTCTAGATATTCATCATGCACTAAGGTCATCCTAAAATTTTTATCTTTAGTGTCTTTGCACCTGCAGTAGTCTGGATACTTGTTGTTGAAGGTTTGCTACATGTGAGCCCAGGTTGTGATACTATCCCCAGGTAAACCAATGAACCAGCACAAAGTTGCATCGTTGAGAGAGGATGGGAATAGTTTCAACTTCTTCTCATCATTGGTGTAATCATAGGTTATGCATATGACAATAAACTCAAACAAGAAAGTTTTAGATCTTCTGAGGTTAGGCCATGGAAATGAGGAAGAGTTTAGGGGCTTATATTCTTCATCTTAGTATCCCCATTAGTTTCTATGATGGGAAAGGCACCCTCAATTCTTTCTCTATTTTCTCTATCATTTCTATTTTCAGCCATTAGGTAAGTTGGAATGGGTTCTCTCTCTTCTTTTCCCCCTGTAGTCTCTTCAAATATCTTTGGTTGTTCACCTAAGGGTTCCTCCAATTCATAGCCACCAAAGAAGAGGGAAGGTTGGTTCTTTGAAGTAGTGAGGGTATTTGGTAGAAATTTTCCTAAGCTATCCCTGTTCCTACAAGGCATGAAAGAATTGTTTTTGCTTTGTTTTTTGTTTTTTCAAGCTTTGAAAATAATTGTAGAATTGAAATCACAACCTGAATGGAAACTAACTAACTAAATGAAATCTCACTTGCAAAATGGAAAAGAAATCAAACAAAATTACTTTTGTAGAAATGAAGCTAATAGCAGAATGTTAGAGATAAGAAATGGAATAAAGAAAGCATAAATCACATATTACTCAGACACCTCCCCCGAAAAGGTGCCCAAAAGTGATGAGTGCCAGTATTGCAACAAGAATGCTGCAACTCTTGGGTCTACCAACTTTTCTTTATCAACCCAAGGTTCCTACAAACTTGGAGGTGCAGTGTTGTATACACAAGTAAATGTGATTGGTCCACTGTTTTTCACTACTACACTCATGATAGACCAATAACGTTTTTCAAACCAACATTCTATTGATTCAGAAGAAGCTTGATTACCAATGAAAAGAAGGGAAATCTACAGTAAAAGAAATCTTGTCTACCGCGGTAAGGGAAAGACTGAAATGAAATGCTTAAACACACCATTCTTCTAACTAACTGTTAAGAGGCTTTACTTCAAAAGAATGCTAAGTTAACACGTATCCAGTCCAAATTTTCTAGGCATGCAAATTGAATCATCAAACATTCTACTATTGTGCATGTAAATGAACAAAATAACTCTATTTTTCTTTTTTATCTTTCTTTTGTGTTAAAGTGTGGAAGATAACTTCTTTTGGTGATGTGGCAGGTGGCTTAGGGATGATGGTGAATGGTCAGAAGGATTGGGAGGCAAGTAGGTGTCCTTTTCTAGCTTCCTAGGGGATTTTTCCATAATTCAGCCTCAAAATAGGCCACTACAGATCAACCTACATGATGTCCTAATGCGTCCTACAAGATGTCCTGAATTCCTACAGGATCCCATGTATTCCTACAAGATACATCTGAGAGAAAAAGGAGGTATTTTGAAGGTGATGTAAGTCTTAGGGAAGGTGGTTGGTGGATGGAATGAGGCAAGGGAGTGCCTAGGACTCCCGCAGAGATCAAAACCAAAGTTGTGAGATTGTTGGATTTGCTCAACAAGCTTGAAGAAGTATTCTTGTAAAATAATCAAATTGGTGAGGATTTTAATGAAAGAAAGTGATAATTATGGATGGCTGAAGTTGGGATGAGGTTGTTCATCATAAAATACATCTGTACTACTGAAACTCCTGGATTGCATCAATCATTGACATTTATCCATAAATCATGTAAACAAGAAGGATTTCAATTAACTGAGGAAAACAAAATTTCATGAGCTAGCTCACTATTTCATGCATGGGAAAACTTGTAGAATAATATGAAACCTTGATGAGATTTAATGTAAGACTAAAGATAGAAGAAATGACAATCAAATCCTATTCTCGAAAACTAACAAATTGTTGGCCTAAGTAACTGAAAACCCTAAATTCCATGAGAAATTAGAATTCTATCTTTTTGGGGTTGCATAGTAGTTCTTTCCTCAAACCATGATCCCTGAAGGGAAGAGTGAGGCCAAATCCACCTACTGTCATCTTTTTGATATTCCTTTTTCTCTTCTAAGCTACTACTGAAGTAAGGCACAAATGGAAGAAAACTAATCAAATCCACTACTACTTGCAATGAAATAATACTAATGACAATTCAACCATTAATCTATGAAATAAATCTTAGCATAAAAATACAAGAATAGGAGCCTTAGCTACTAGGGCTAGGCCATAACCCATGAGCTTCATCCCTCTAATTCAATTCAATTCTGGATCATGGAAATGTTCATTCTCATTATCAAATCAGAAAATTACATAACAATGTCTTCCACAAGTCTTGAACTCGAAAATGACCACTATTTTTACAACAAAAATTCAAATCCTAATGAGGCTGTATTCCTCGTTATTTATACAACTGAAGTCTCCAATGAATTTGTTAAATCTAGGGAGGCTCGACTCCCAAACTTGAGATAAACTGGCTCTTTAATTGTCACTGGCTCAACTGCCTTTTGATCTCCATGACTTGGCTTCTTGTAACTTCGAGCTAGTGTGATTGATGGAGGAATATTAGAATGAGTGAGGAGTAAATGAGGAGGATCTATCTCCTACAATCTCTCATCCTTGTCTCATTCAAGTTTTAGCCTTTAATTAGCCAAAATTCTGATGATTTTCTCTCAAAAACCTGCAATCAATGCACATTAGTTCACTAGGCATAATATCTCACTTTGGCTCATCTCATTAACCAAAATACAATCAAAATATGTAAGAAATTATGAGAATATCTGATTTGAATAAGCTAGGAGGTGCATTAAGGTCCATATAGTTACCGAATGATGAGGCTCATCAACTGTGACAAAAAATTGACAACAAAAGTGAAAAATGCATCTTTATAGGCTAAATGAATAGTGAAAATCCAACAGACTCAACAATCTGCTCACCAAGAAATTTTTGTTAACTAGAGATGTTAAGTTCTTTGAAAACAAATCCTAGTGCGAGAAAATTGATGAAATTTCTGATCGACATGTTCATCCACCAAGGATGCAAATATTGTAGGTACAAGAAGAGCCATAACACTCTAAATAAGAGAAGTGAATCATAATCTTCAACAGATAATAAAACAACTAGAAGCATCAAGGCTATATATGATCAAGAGCATGATTTTGAGAAGAAAAATCCTTTTTCCTTTCCTTCCTATCAACCAACCCACTTTGAAGAGGCAATAAAAGAGTAATGTTATGCTGATGCAATGGATTAGGAACTCACAACCATAGAGAAGAACGAAACTTGGGAACTTTTTCATCGCCCAAAAAACAAAACCATATTTGGTGTAAAGTGGGTCTACAAGACCAAATTGAATGAAAAAGTAAAAATTGAGAAACATAAGGAAAGGTTGGTTTCAAAAGGGTTCTCTCAACAAATTGGCATTGACTATGTTGAAACTTTTTCTCTAGTAGCAAGGTTAGATATAGTCATACCTATTCAAGCCACTCCAAATCAAAATAAATGGCAATTTTTTTCAACTAGATGTCAAATTTGCTTTTCTAAATGGAATATTGGAAGAAGAGGTTTATGTGTATCAACCACTTGCTTTCTAAGTTCCTAGACAAGAACATAAAGTTGATAAGTTGAAGAAAGCCTTATATGGCTTGAAACAAGATCCCTTAGCTTGGTATACTTGAATTGACTCTTACCTTATCAATAGTGGACTCCACAAAATTGGCCTTGAGCCAACTCTTATTCAAGAAAAGATAGTGAAGGTAAAATTCTCATTGTTTTCCTTTATGTTGATGATTTTATCTATACAAGTAATTTGATGTTAGAATAATTTTAAGCTGCCATGAAAACATAATTTGACATGATTGATCTTGGCCTCATGAAGTATTTATTGAAAATTGAAATTAATAAATCCACAAATGGTATTTTTTTTATCAATAAAAGTATCCCAATGATATCCTACATAAGTATATAATGATCAACTACAAACTAGTGTACACTCTAATTTCTCTAGGAAGCAAGATAATAAAACAAGATGAAGAGCCACTAGTGGATTCTACTTTGTATAAAATTCCAGTTGGTAGTCTCTTGTATCTCATTACAACTAGACCAGACATCAGGTTTGCAAATAATTTTGTTTCAGATTTATGGAATCTTCCAAGGATTCCCATTGGAAGGTTATAAAAATAATTTTAAGATATGTTGCAGGGACACTAATCTATGGCTTAATGCACACGAATTATAAACATCTCCCACTCTCAGGTTACATAGATCGAAACTATATAGGAAACTTAGATGATGAAAAAAGCACATCAAGATACACTTTTCACTTGGGAACAAATATTATCTCATGGGTGTTGAACAAGCAACCCATTTCAATATCTTCTACAGATGGAGAGCATGTAGTGACCCATGTGCATAAGCTGAATTAGGTTCTTGTATCATATCAGGTTGAATAGGCTGCCATGGTCCTCTTGGAGCTACATAACATAGCTGCAATGGCAATTGACTTGCTTTATTCTCCTCTTGGTGAACTTCCTTCAACCTTGGTAATGATGGACAATGCTTAACATCATATTATTTTGCATGGGCAATACAAATATCAACATCTTCTTTTTCTTCATCTTGCATTCTTAACATTTCTACTTGTTTGGTTAGATTGCTGAGAATTTCTGTTTTAAAATCATCAAACAAATTTCCAAGTTTAGCTTGACATACCGATCTTGATGTTGATTTACTTACTCTTGCTCTTCCTCTTGATATGTGTTGCATGTTTCACAAATTTCTTCAAATGATAATTGGTATACATCACCTCTACCCATGAGAACAAGGAGATTAATCCACTCATCCCTAATTGTTCTAAGTAAGAGGGTTTTTAGTGTGTTGAGTCCTAAATGATGTAGCTTTTACCTTTTAACATTATACATGAACCTATCTATTAGATCGTCAAGGTTCTCATCTTCCTTTTGATTCATTCTAAATATTTCTTCTTTAAGATCACGATCTTTATATTTTTCTAGAAATATCTTTTGCATAAAATTCAATGATATTATTGAATTAATCCCTAAACTCATGAACCATTTAAGAGCTCTATCCTTCAATTTTTCCAATAACAATCTAAATTTTTGAGTTTTTAGTAAATAACCATAGGATTTACAGATAATTTCAAATTCAAAGAGAGAGGTTTATGGATCCTCTGACCTTAGACCATGAAATTTTGGAAGAAAATATGGAGGGATATTTTTCATGTGCAGACTACATCAGTATCTTGAATGTGAAATCCGAGAGGATCTTCCTCATTTTCATCATCTCCATCAATTTATTCTACATTATTTGTCATCTTCTTCTTCTTCTACCTACAAATGTGAATGGTGATGTGGCTATTATTGCACCACTTGATCAAATGGGGGTTGGGTTGGTGTTGGAGATTTTTTTTGTTGTTGTTATGATTAAATGAAAACACTAATGAAATGCACTTTTATATTTTTGAAATGAAATATGCCTAATGCAATTATTTTTTATTTTTAAAAAAGTAAAAAGAAATGAATAAAATAGGGCAGAAAACAATGCATACTTTGACACCTCCCCGACAACGGTGCCAAAAGGTGACGAGCCTCTGTATTGCAACAAGAATGCTACAACTCGCAATGATAGAGACTTTAATTATCAACCCGAGGTTCATACAAACTTAAAAGGTATCGACACTATATGTGAAACATACAATGTGTCCTCTCTTTGTTTTCATGAGAGAAAAGAAATGCTTCCTATTTGCAAGAATGAAAGATTGAATTTAAAAATGCTTGTAAAGTAACATGAAATCCTTGTTGGAAATAATACTGTGAGGGGGGGGGTGAATCAGTATTATCACATTAATAAAACTTTTTCATTTCCATAATCAGATTCATATATGCTACTTCCACAACTTCTTATGATTAAGTTAATCGATCTTCAATGAGTGCATTAGAACATTATCAACCATATTATCAGTTAACAGATGCAGTAACATAAAGTAGATCATCACACATAAGGCACACATATGAACACAATGATATAAGGTGGAAACCCAATGCGGGAGAAAACCACCTGCTGCAAGTTATCTCAAACTTCTTCTTAATAAGAAAATTCTTTTACAATATTTGTACTGGTGTAGCCTTATACCAGTACGGGAGCTACAACCCCCTTTGCTCTTGTACTAGCCGATCCATTTACTAGTACGCAGGCTACTACCTGCTACAATGCTCCAAAGATTTCCTTTAGCTCTTGTACTAGCTTAGATACTAGTACGTAGGCGCCGGCCTACAATCTTCTCTCCTTCAAGTACCACGTTTCATCAATTTTCATACTGGATACACTGAAGCACAACCCATAAACTGAAAGGCCACATTTCATCCAATTTTCATACTGGACCCAACAACAACATTGAAGCTCAAACAACCTTCTGAAACACCCAATCAACTGAAGTAACCAGATCAACAATAATAGGACCAAGCCCAAAACACACCAATGATAAACAAAGATTTTAAGAGAAGGAAGCACCCTGCTCAACTGCTAGCCTGAGTCCGGACTCACCCTGCTCAACTGCTAGCCTGAGTCCCGGACTCACCCTGCTCAACTGCTGGCCTGAGTCCCTGGACGCACCCTGCTCAACTGATGGCCTGCGTCCCGGACGCACTCTGCTCAACTGCTAGCCTGCGTCCCTCGCACTGAGTCTACTGAACTGCCTGCGTCCCGGCGCACCTGAACCCTTCTGCGCCTGCGTCCGGCGCACCTGAACCGGTTCGCTCCTGCGTCCCGGACGCACCTGAACCCTTACTGCACCTGCGTCTCTTTAGATATGAAAGATATAAAGACTTCAAGACTAACCCAAACAGTCAGATCTACAGATCTGATCGTGCGCCATAGCGATCATAGTCCATTAGAAGATTCGCCTTCATAGATCTGGACTAGATCTCACCAAAAGATATTCAACAAAGATGGTACATAATCCAAATGAACTCCTTTGCTTTATATAGGCAAGCTTCTCCCCAAAACATGGAACAATACCACGAGCCGACACCATAGAAACACAAAACCGTCGGCTAGATACCACACAAGAAACCCCCACGTGCTTTTCTCTGCCTTGAAATGTGTGCACTGGGTGGACGCACCTCCTGAACGGCTGGCCTGCGTCCCTGGACGCGGGTTCTACATGGTTTACCTGCGGGGACGCACTTTCTGTAAGGTGTACCTGCGTCCTTCATAATTTCAACAATATTTGAACCTCTGCTTACAAAGAGCTTGCCATTTGATTCCTTTGAGCTATCCTGCATCTATGTATTATGTTACATCTGATATCTCTTCTGAATGTATATAAGTGAGATGGTCTTTTATGAGAGTGTTGCCATCAAGTACAACATATGCATCATAATGCCAACAATCCTCTATCTACTTATTAACACACTTTTCTTGCAAAAGAACCCTATTTTAACCCTATTTTTCACATGTGATATTTTAACTAATCTAATCATGAAATCTGATATAGAGAGTAGTAACTACTATGTGCATGTGTAAATAGAAAAGAACTCATTCTTTTAATCTTTTTTCTTTATAAATGCAAACACTAGTCTTTCATTGATCTTTGGCACGACAGAGAAGTGTGGAGGAAGAGGGGTGCAATGATTTTGATGGCTTGGACATCAGGTAGGTGCCTAATCCTAGCTTCAATGATGCCTTTTCTCAATTTTAGCTCAAAACAGGCCGCTATATAATTTCCTATAGGATGTACTAGTTCTCCTACAGGATCCCCTAGTTCTCCTATAGGATCCCCTAGTTCTCCTATAGAATCCCTTGTTTTACTACAGGATGTTACAAATTTACTATACGAAATTATAATTCATCGAATGACCACGAAAATCAAATCCAAATTGGATGGAATTTTTTTTTATTTGACTAGGATGTATTAGGTATCCATTCTAAGTGGAATCACTCAAAAATACCTCTGTTAACCCATGCTAAAAAATAACAGAAAATTACAAGTCTAAAATCTAGAAATCGAGAACTAGTGAGCTAGTAAATCCATAAAATGCCTAATCTAATCAATTGAAAATGAATGGGGTAATTTTTGTTATGAACTAGAACATTTTTTTGATCTAATGTAGTGGAACCAACTCGATTGAAGCTCGTTAGCATGCCCTAAAAAAAGTAGAAATTTATTGTTCTTTGCCACAAAGAAGTTCCAGAAATCTAGATTTTGGAATAAGAAAGCTAATCCAAGTAGCTCAATAATTACTATGACCTTCCAAAGCTTTTCCAAGAATGAAATGATGCTTTTGATCCTGCAAAATAACTTACATCAACCATTTAACACAATCCTACAACAAGAAATCATTAATACAAAATGCAGAAATAGAAAGAAATAAAAATAAGAGATGCATGTGAATAAGTGAAAAGAAGGAAATCAAATAATACAAAAGGGATCCGAGGCTCCTGGGATGGCCAAGCCCAAGGAAACTCAGAGTTCTATGGAGAACAACAAGATTTATAAGTTGAACATGACACCAACCTTCATTATTTTAATCATACAATTACATCCCTGCAAGAAAATATAATGGAGCTGCAGAAATACGAGTTCTCTCCACAAGGACACTAATGAAAATATCTTCCTATACGAAAATTCAACTTTTTACTTATACAAAATGATTAGGAATCATTCCCCATGAATGGAGGAATCTTTCCCCACAAAAATCCCTTGATTAGTGGATCTTGTTCCCAATACTAGGAATCTGCATTAAATGGCAAGGTACACATTCTTAGATTTTCTCAATCATTTGAGTTCCACAATATGTGTCATAATTCCATAATATATTGTATATTTATTATTTAATAGTGATCCCCCTGTAGTATGGAGAAAGCCCTAAATTATCTCCTCCAAATCTTCATAATCTTCCCAATATTCTCATAATATTTCACAAAAATAAATAATATTAGGCAAAAATATGCAATTATTCATAACCCTTCCTAATGAATATAATACAGTTAAAAATACATTATCTAATGCAAAAACAGAGGTTTAATGTGTTGAAGGATATTCACAGGCCTTAATTTATGTCTAATTTAGAGGCCCATCATATCCCCTTACTGAAAGTGTTGCTCATCCTCTCAGCAACTTAGTGACCTCATTGTGCCTCATTCATGCCCCTACTAGCCTCTCTCTTGTGCATTAAGAATCCTGGCTATAAGTTCTACAAGTACAAGCCCAAAAACATATTTGTGCAAAGAAAAATCCTTATTTCTTGAGACCATTAGTTTGTCTTCTTCCGCTTATTCAAGATGGTTCTTGAATATTTTTTAGTTTTGCAAGGTCTTTCACATCCTTATCAACCTTCTGCTACGTTGTTCCACCATTTGGAAACCTCTAAAACCTTCAAAATGTCTTGAGATGAGAACTAGGACATCATGTAGTAATTCTTGTCAAACCTATAGGAAACCCTGTTAAAAATACACGAAACCCTTTTAGAGAATAAATGATAGTGTGAGCCTAGGACAAGCCCTCAACTTGACTCCCAAGCCTTTCTCTCATTTCTATAACATATTTTAGGCCTTGGACTAAAACTAGAAAGAGATTAGAGACCTCTTGGAAAGTCTCTTTTCATCACTATAGTTTGAGTTCTGTTTTGATGGTGGATGCGTGATTTCCTTTTGTTGCCTTCTTATTCTCTCTTGTGGCCTAGATGGTTGCCTAATGGCCTTGGAGCTCTCTATTTTGATTAGGTATCTCTTAGGCACTATCATTTTTGGTTTTAGCACAATTTTTTCTTTCTTCCTTCTTGTAATACCATTCTGCCTTCCTGTAGTAGTCATTCCTTCTTCCTTCAAAGCCTTCTAACTGTATGGGAGTGATGAGAAATGTTGTAGGTTTGTGAAAATGGAGAGGATTCTCTATTTGTTTTTTCAAGAAATATTCAGGGTGAGATAGGGTTTGTTATAGAAATTATAAAATGGGATGGATGGATGGTGGATAGATAGTGAATATGAAGTGGATGGAGGGCTCGGAGAGCCATGGTGACTTGACCTTTGCAAAAAAATCTTCTTTTAAATGTTGTCCTCATTCCTTGAAATCATCACCCTTCATAATTTGACTTTTGAACATTGAATGAGTGAAGGAGTGAGCTGTAACTAACTATTTGAAGGTGGTTGAGATTGTTGGCCCATCCTTAGCTTATAAAACCTCATCTCTCATGCATTGACAACAAATTTTGAACTATAATATGCTCAAGAGAAGAGGTCAAGAATATTTCACATATGTACCTACTTGATGGTTGTTGGAGAGGCATGCATGTTGTTGCTAAGTTGATGTTGTTATGCTTCTCATGACTTAGGTACATCTTCTTGACTGCATTTTTCTTTTTTGTGGATCTTATTTTGGTGATGGGGTTTCTTCTTGTTGATGTGCAGGTGATGACTTCCTCTATTGTTGCTAAGCTCTAGGGGAGTTTCATTGTGCCTATAGTTATGCTTCTAATATTTCAATCATGGTGTTGAAGGTTATGCCTGGAGCCTACTACTGCTTCCAAATAGGCTGTTGTAGCTGACCTTTTTTTTGGAATGTTTGTGTCATTTCTCCATTGGAGGGTAAATAGGAATTAGAATGAGTGGAAGGTGTGACCATAGAGTGACATAGTCATGATGTGTTTTAGCTGAGATTTTGTGAAGTCAATGCCCTTTTTTCCTATCACAATACAGGTTTGTATCATAATTTTCCATCAGACTGCCTTTCTTGTATATTTTTAGAACTTCCTGTAGTACTACAAGAAACTCCTTTAGTAATTAAGGACAACCTCTTGTAGCAGACTTGTTTTTTCCATATCACCCAAATGGTATAATGGATTGACCTAAAAAAAAATTATCATGTTCCCAAAATCATTATGCACCTAACCATAAAAACATTTTGGTGAATGGATGCACAGATCTTGAGAAAAACCAAAAATGGATGAAAGTGATGGAGGCCGATTTATTGGAAACCTTGCACTTGAATTTGCTGAAATTGCTTGGGCATGTTACCATCATCCATATGCATCTCCCCATGAAACATATTTTTAAATGGATGCATGGTTTTCAAGTTATGGAAAAAAATAAATTTATGCTCCATGTATTTTTATTTCCTATAGTAAAATAGAGCCTTCCTGTAGTTTTTTAGGACAACAAGGAAACTAAATGGGAAAAGCTTGAGAATTATGGGTGGATGGTGGAAATAGATGAAGGTGATGGATTGGCATGGCCTTGGGCTTGTTGGAGCATTTGAGAAAATGAGGAGAAATTCAAAATTTGACTTCTTTTGACTAGGCTTGACCAATTTTTCTTTTGGTACCAAATTGTTTTTGTTGCTTGCAAATGTTGGAGAGTACATGCATTCATCAGAGAGATACATGGAGCAAATATTTTTTAATTATATTTTTTTTCTTTTTTCTTCTAGGCCTACTGGCCACCTCAAGGAGGTTTTCAATTAGTAAGGCTGCCTAGGTGCCTCAAAGGAGGTTTTCAACTAGGATCTTTTCTTTTTTCTCCTTTTTCCAACCCATTGACCGCCTCATGGAGGTTTTAAATCAATGAGCCAATCTCAAGAGCCTCAAACGAGGTTTTCACCTGAGATTTTATTTTTTCTCTCATTTTTCATTTTTTTCTCTACCCTACTCTACTTGAAAAATAAAATCACTTTCAAGTATAATAATACTTCCAATGGAGCCATACGCACAACAAGATGATCAAAAAACTGATGTGTAGGCTTGAAATGTATTCTTTGACATGTACTTGAATTTGAGTGATCAAATGCTTTGAATTTGATGATATCAAGAACAATTGAAGAGGATAGTATTTCGACAACTTAGTGACTATTTGGAACCATATTTCAATATAACTTTGATGTCCTTGGTTTTCTTTCTTATATGGATCATTCTTCATGTCTTCTTCTACCATGACCTTCAATTCTTCCTCCTTTTATTGATTGTTCTCTTGAATACATGGAGGATTTGATGGTAACCATGAGGGAGCTCTCTCAATCTCTAATTTTGATGTATGCACTTCATCAATTGCAACCCATGGTTCTTTGATATTCTCTTTTGAGTATTCTTTTTCTGCATGTTTTCCTTCAATGGCATCAAGAGAATCATTTTTTTGTAATATTTTTCCTGACCTAAGATCAATACCATTGAGATTGAGAGGAGATATTTGGAAGTGTTGTACCTCACCATTGTAAGTGGGTTGAGCTACTTCAATGTGTGGGTTTGGAAATGGTGGTAGAGGTAGTTGAGTGGGAGTGTATATTTGAGATGGATGTGGTTGGGGTTTTGGTTGTGGTGGAGGTTAATGGTAAGGATCACATGGAGTTGGGTATGGAGGATATCGAGTAAAATACTAAGGATATTGTGGATGGCTCTCATAAGTTCCTTTCCAACCTTGTTTCCACATTGGTTTTACAGTTGAGATGACCAATGCTTCAAAGGAAAGGGTGTGTTCCAATTACTTTGAGATGGATGTGCATAAGCTTGAAATTGTGAATCAGGCTATTGTATCATATCAAGTTGAATAGGCTGCCATGGTCCTCTTGGAACTACATAACATAGCTGCATTTCCAATTGACTTTTTGTATTGTCCTCTTGGTGAACTTCCTTCAACCTTGGTAATGATGGACAATGTTTAACATCATCTGATCCTGCATGGACAACACAAATATCAGCATATTCTTTTTCTTCATCTTGCATTCTTAACATTTCTACTTGGTTGGTTAGATTGCTAAGAATTTCTGTTTTAAAATCATTAAAAAAAATTCCAAGTTTAGCTTGACATATCGATCTTGATGGTGATTTATTTACTCTTGCCCTTCCTCTTGACATGTGTTTTCATGTTTCACAAGTTTCTTCAAATGATAATTGGTATACATCACCTCTACTCATGAGATCAAGGAGATTAATCTACTCATCCCTAATTCTTCTAAGTGAGAGGGTTTTTAGTGTGTCAGGTCCTAAATGATGTAGTTTTTCCCTCTTAACATTATACATGAACCTTTCTATTAGATCCTCAAGGTTCTCATCTTCCTTTTGATTCATTCTGAAGATTTATTCTTTAAGATCATGATATTTATATTTTTCTAGAAATATCTTTTGCATATCATCCATGATATTATTGAATTAGTCCCTAAACTCATGAACCATTTAATAGCTCTATCCTTTAATGTTGCTGGAAACAATCTCAATTTTTGAGTTTTTAATAAGTAGCAATAAGATCTTCAAATAATTTCAAATTCAAAAAGAAAGGTGTCCAGGTCCTCTGACCTTAGACCATGAAATTTTGGAAGAAAAGATGGAGGGATGTTCTTCATGTGCACACTACCATCAGTATCTTGAATGAGAAATCTGAGAGGATCTTCCTCATTGTCATCATCTCCATCCATTTCTTCTACATTCTTTGTCATCTTCTTCTTCTACCTGCAAAAGTGAATGGTGATGTGGCTCTTACTGCACCACCTGATCAAATTGGGGTGTGGCTTGGTGTTGGAGAACTTTTTGTTGTTGTTCTTATGATTGAATGAAAACATTAATGCAATGCACTGTTCTATTTTGAAATGAAATATGCCTAATGCAATTATTTTTTGTTTTTTCAAAAGTAAAAAGAAATGAATCAACTAGGGAAGAAAAAAATGCATACTTTGACACCTCCCCGACAACGGCACCAAAAAGTGATGAGCCTTGGTATTGCAACAAGAATGCTACAATACCCAAGGCTACCGACTTTAATTATCAACCCGGGGTTCGTACAAAATTAAGAGGTATTGACACTATATGTGCAACATACAGTGTGTCCTTCCTTTGTTGCCATGAGAGAAAATAAATGTTACCTATTTGCAAGAATAAAAGACTAAATTTAAAAATGCTTGTAAAGTAACATGAAATCATCTATCTACTTATGAACACACTTTGCTTGCAAAAGAACCCTATTTTAAACCTATTTTTCCCATGTGATGTTTTAACTAATCTAAGCATGAAATATTATCTAGAGAGTAATAACTCCTGTGTGCATGTGTGAATATAAAGAACTCATTTTATTTATAAATGCAAACACTAATCTTTCCTTGATCTTTGGCAGGGGATACAGGTGTGGAGGAAGAGGGGTACAATGATTTTGATGGCTCGAAGGTCAATTAGGGACCTAATCCCAACTTCAATGATTATTTTTCTCAATTCGGGCTCAAAACAGTCCGCTACAGGATGTACTAGTTCTCCTATAGGATTTTCTAGTTCTCCTATAAGATCCTTTGTTTTACTATACGATGTTACAAATTTACTATACGAAATTATAATTCATCGAATGACCAAACAAATAAAATCCAAATTGGATGGGACAAATTCTGTTATTGAGAAGGATGTCTTAGGTCTCCATTCTAGGTGGAATCACTCAAAAAGACCTCTGTTAACCCATACTAAAAAACAAAGAAAATTACTAGTCTAAAATCTAGAAATTTGAGAACTAGCGAGCTAGTAAATCCATCAAATGTAGAAATTTTGAATAATATGACACTTATTCAACAGAGATTATCCTGATTATAGACTATTGTGGAAAACATGCATAATTCATAACCTCCTCTACGTTGATCATCAATTTACAGAAGCAGAAACAATAACATGCGCACATAGAAGCATCAATCACACATATCAACACATTATTTTCCCGGGGAAAGCATCTCGTTAAAAACCCTAACTATCTGTATATTATATTGATTGAGAACATGTAAAAATACATAGTACAATACTCCTCACAAGTATCCAGCACTATCTCCACCTGTTACACACAATACAACTCAGATCTGATCTCCAAATCTCCTCCGTTGCTTGCCTGCCTCCACTGCACAATACCTGCTGAGAATGAATGAGAATGGCTGATCCAAACTCCTATTTACCTTGTGAAAATCACCCACACTGTAAATCACATGAGCACAAGCTATATTTCACTTGGTATTGGCCCACACTATGCAGAGATCACTGGAATAACTCAATCCCATGCATGTGCACAATCTCATGCACAACTGATAGCAATCTCAACCTCTAGCACCTGTCTCCACTGAACTGTACATGCACTGAGTTAGCTGATGTATTCTTCAGTTGCATTATGAGTTAATAATTAGTGAATTAATTAATAACTAATTCACATAACTCATCACTTAGTCTATTGATCAGTTAGACTAAATACAACTAGTTCAACTAAGTCAAACTGAACACAACTCCATTAACTGCTCATCCAACTCCACAGAACTCAACCACATGAGTTCTAATTGATGTCCTACATGCAATAGCTCAACTGACCCACAAAGAAAGCGTATTTCCTTCTGACAGCTACATGTGCCACATTTGTAGCTCAAACTGAAGTGCTCCAAGAGGATAAGATAAAGTTTATAGTCTAAATATTATTATGAGACAATAATATTTGACTTTTCTATTTTTTATTAGCAGTTTAAAAATAGACTCTGATCACTCCTGCTGTGATCCAAAAATAGACATTGCGCCATAATTTGCCTGCGGGCCTAGTTAGTGAAGGCGACTCCTTTCCACTAAGCTCCATCATCTTGTTGCATTCTCAACAAGCATTTCTCGTTGCACACTTTTCAACATCAAATGCCTAACCCAATCAAGTGAAAATGCAATGGGGTAATTTTTGTTATGAACTAGAATGTATTTTATCTAATGCAAATGGAACCAATTCAATTGAAAATCGTTAGCATGCTCTAAAAAATAACAAAAAATTATTGTTCTTTGCCACAAAGGAGTTCCAAAAATCTAGATTTGGGAATAAGAAAGCTAATCCAAGTATCTCAATGATTAATATGACCTTCCAAAGACTTTCCAAGGATGAAATGATGCTTGTGATCCTGCAAAATAACTTACATAAACCATTTAACCCAATCTTACAACAATAAAGCATTAATAGAAAATGTAGAAATGGAAATAAATAAAAACAAGAGATGCATGTGAATAAGAAGTGAAAAGAAGGAAAGAAAATTATACAAAAGGGATCTGAGGCTCCTAGGATGGTCAAGCCCAAGGAAAATCAAAGATCTATGGAGGAGAACAAGATTTAGAAGATGAACATGACACCAATATTCATTATTTTCATCAATACAATTACATCCCTGGAAGAAAATACAATGGAGCTACAGAAATACGAGTTCTCTCCACAAGAAAATTAATAAAAATCTCTTCCTAGAGGAAAATTAGACTTGGTACTTATACAAAAAGATTAGAAATCATTCCCCATGAATGGAGGAAGCTTTCCTCACCAAAATCCCTTTATTAGTGGATCTCGTTCCCAATACTAGGAATCTGCATTAAATGGTAGGGAACGCATTCCTAGATTTTCTCAATCATTGGAGTTCCACAATTTGTGCCATAATTCCATAATATATTGTTGATTTATTATTTAATGGTTATCTTCCTGTAGTAGGGAGAAAGTCCTTAAATTATCTTTTCCTCCAAATCTTCATAATCTGCCCAATATTCTCATAATATTCCACACAAATAAATAATATTAGGCACAAATATGAAAGTATTCATAAGCCTTCTTAATGAATATATTAAAGTTAAAAATACATTATCTAATGCAAAAAAAAAGGTTTAATGTCCTGAAGGATGGTCATAGGCCTTAATTTATGTTTAATTTAAAGGCATTGACCTTAATTTATGTCTAATTTAGAGGCCTGTCATCATCAATGGTATTTCTATTTCATAACAAGAGGAAATTTAATTCAAGAGAGTGTCCTCTTCTAGGTACAAATTTCCTAAAATAGAGGACACTATCATTTTTTTTATCATTGATCTATTTGTAGGCAACTTTTGAACAATAAACTTAGTAGACTCCTAATGCTTTAAAAACAAAAAGACTCACTTGAGGTCTGCTAGTGTGAAAAGTAGAAACACAACCTGATTTGTTTAGCTTTCATTGAAAACTTTTATAAAATGTTCAACAAATTTGGTTGGCATTACAAATACACAAGTCAACATGCACTCTTGTCCCTATTATATTCTATAGGCAAAGAAACCTTTTTCCACATCATGTCTTCAAAATCCAACATTTTGGTGTTAGGATCTAGCTCAAATAACTTTCCCACTATCTTAGTATATGCGATCTCATGGTACTTCTTATCTGTAGCAATAGTTCCACATATTTGGGCCAATTTAAGATCATTGTATCCTTTAGAAAATCTTGTAGTGTTTCAATGTGATACGAATGTTTCTCTCTCCTGTAAAGAAATGCATATGAATCCTAGATAGTGGCTATTTTCTGTGCATGGATCCTAAATAAGACAAAAGGTCAAGTCAGATAATACTTATTAACAATATTCTGTAGAAAGATCCTACAAGAAATACAAAAAATCCAGTAAAAATGCTAGAAGCAAAGGTGAATGGATGGTAGAGTAGTGATTCCGACTAAAATTTCTCATCCATACCAATTTGACTAAAGTAGTATTGCAATTTTATGGTAAAGAAGTCCATCAATGTGGGTTTAATAGGATTTGGAGTTCGGTTGTTCAACTAAGAGAATGACCATGGAAACATGGCTCTATCTCATTCACCTACATGTAGAGAGAAAACAAAGAAGAAAAAATGAAATATTAGACTGAACAATCATGGGGAACTGGTTAATTAAAATTTATTTTCTTAAAGAGATGGTGAGGTAGAAATATCTCCTACATGCAAGGGCTGTGCAACTCATTTTGACTAAAGATGTTGGATTTTATATTTTAATATATTTAAATTAAAAAAACCATTAACTAAAAATAAAAATAAAAATATAATAACTATTAAATAAAGTTAAATGAAATACAAAATACAATGATATCACAAGTGGGGCTTGCACGTAGTCATTCTCCATACAAAATAATGACGTTTAGAATAATAAAACTTTTTTTTTCTTAAATGATTGTTAAAACCACTGTTATGGGGTCTAAATCTTTGGTCATCTGGATCTCATGATCTTGCTCAGGAAATTTCTAGGAAAAGCTGCAAACATTTCAATTAAAGGAAGAACACATTGTCTTAATTTCATATGCATGCCTCCATTGTTTCTCAAATTCCTTATTTTCATGTGCATGCTTCCATTGTTGCTTGCATGCAACATTGATGAACTAGATAAGATAAAGAACATACCAAGGCATAAAGAGAAAACACTAGTTGGTTGTTCTGAATGCAAGGG
The DNA here is from genome assembly GCA_031772625.1 of Pinus tabuliformis. Taxonomy (NCBI): domain Eukaryota; kingdom Viridiplantae; phylum Streptophyta; class Pinopsida; order Pinales; family Pinaceae; genus Pinus; species Pinus tabuliformis. The sequence goes on from CM062818.1 coordinate 129,233,354, forward strand.
ACATCGAGAAGAAACAAGATTGAATTTGAAAGACAAGTGTGGAAATATCCCAGAACACATAATGAATAACCAACTTGAGTTTGCATGGATTTTTCGCTAAGATTTCGCTGAAGCACTTAGGTTAAGGCTTCAAGGTCACATGTTTTCCTCACTTGCATATCAATCCATAAGCATCATAAGATTTTCTAGGAATTTTCACAGTACATGATGGTTCACTAGGGTAAGTTGAGGATCTGAGACTATACCTAACCTTGCCTTTGTGGGTGATGCCTCTTGCTAGTGCTTTTTATATGGTTAAACGAGTGCAACTAGGGCATCGGTGGGTAGACATCATTGGGGTTTTCTTCTTAAACAAAAACATAATATAATAATTACCATGAGACTTTATATCTAAAACTTGCTATTGAATTAAAGATACATGTCTTCTTTCTTGAATTAATAGATGGTTGTTGGTCAAAGTTGTCATTAATGTCAATATGGAATTTTTGAATATTGCTAAAACCCTAATAATGTCCTAAAGCTAATTTATTGGAAGCCCTAATCTAGCATTTCTTAAACCCAAAGAGTAATCTTGCAAACCGTAACCTTAGCATGAGTAATGATGTCAAAACCCTAGTCATCCTGTTGAAGAAACCTTGGAGTCCCTAAAAGAAAACCCTAACATATATTATTAAAACCATAATAATATATGCTAAATATTTAAATCTTTGGAGCTAAAGTTGTGGCTTATCTTCTCCAATTTGGAGCAGTCATATCTCAGTTTTTTGGAGAAATCTTGACCTTCTTTTATTGGACATAAAATATTGTAGACCTTGATGGGAAATCTAAAGAAGTATTGAAGGCGTATTAAGTTATTGTTGAAACATCTCTTGAAGTACTTTTGAGTTGATTATATTTCGATTTATGGGACAATTTGTGGCTGCCCTTTTGAGCCATTCTTAGGCCACTCGAAGTAGACTTAGACCAAATATTTGATATACTTCCTCAGCAGATTTGTGACGTTATTTGTGACCATTTTGAAGCATATTTTGAGTGACAATATCTTCATTCTTGAAGTACCTTAAAAGACATCTTATTTGGGCAGTCCACAAAATATTTGGTGTGTTGACCTATTGATCAAGAAGCAACTTTTGAAGCCTGACCTAAGACAAACTTGTATCTTGACTTTTTGAATGATTGAAGGCTTTTTTTTCGAGTATAGCTTGAAGACTTGTTGAATGATTGAAGGCTTTTTTTTTAGTATAGCTTGAAGACTTGTTGAAATCATCATTGAAAGAATTGTTGGAGCTCTATAATAGCATTGTTAAAGTACCTTGTAAGAGTAGTTTGAAGATCTATTGAAGATCCCTTTGGAGCATTATCTTGAAGACATCTTGAAGCGGGCCTTGAAGAGGTTTTTGGAGCAACCCTAAAGCACGAAATCTTGAAGACTTTAGAATTCTTAAACAGCTTGTTGGAGACCATTTTGAAGATCATATTTGGAGAAACTTATTGAATACAATTGGAAACATAATAGAGGATGATCATGAAGCATTATTGGAGACATTGGTTGACCTCATTATGCATTATTAAGGCCCTCATGGAGTAACATTAGAGAAGATTGTTTGGGTATGATTAAGAGTCTTGGACACGCTTATTATGGTTTGTAAAGTTGTCATTGATGAAATAAGGATTCTTGAAGATTGATTGAGACTGGTATTGAAGACTGTCAAGGCTTTTTGTTGAATGTATTGAGGAAGCCTTAAAGAAAAATTTGGACTTGTTTTGAAGAATTGAAGTGGAGGGTTGTAGCCCTAGAGGATAATAGTCACCAAGAAGATTGGGTTGGAGCCTGTGCCAGTAGAGAAGGTTGGAGCCTCATAAATATATGGTTAAAGCCTTGTGAGAGATATGGTTGGATCCTCATAAAGACCAAGTTGATCCTTGGAAAAGTACATATTGGAGCTTGGTGGTTTGAAGATTGGTTATGTCACCTAGGGTTGGAGCCCTACAATTTTTCTTTGTTGATTTGGTTTTGGGATTGGCGTCCTTAAGGTCGAAGCCCTGAAACAAATTGTTGTACAAGTTGGAGTAAAGAGGATTGGAGTCCTCACCAGTTTCTTATTAATAAAACCATTTATCTTGTTATTATTCATTTTGTGTTTTATCTAAGTGATCTTAACTCGTAAAGTAACAATTATAAAAGAAAATCAAATTCACTCCCCCTCTCAATATTTCCAACAATGGATTCTAGCATTTTCATTCTTATAAGCTTAGTGGATGTTGTTGTTGTTCCCAGAGGCTAGGGATTCCATTTATCTAAGGAAACATTTCAGCTATTGTTCTTAAACTGGAGGACAACCTACTTCATAATGTAAGTAGACCATCGATGGGTTATTTACTGCATGTTGCATAGGGGGTACAAAGGGGAAAATATAACATCTATTCAATCTAGTCCTCTTTAAAATCCACAAGAATCATGATATGTTGTATCATGAGGAACTAGACACGAGGAAGTAGAATAAGGGCTAATGCGACCTTGACATTCTATCTGTGCAAAAGGTATGTGCCTTAATTGTTGCCTTTCATTTATGAATGAATTTATTAAGGTCATTAATGAAGCCTTCACTAAGAACACCATTCAATTATGGCAATTTTTGTATTGCCTTTGGGATATTCAAAACCTATGCTTGCCTTGATTTCCTACATTCGCATATTGGCATTGCTTTTCTTTTGTGTTTCCTATGGCAACATCACATCCCTATCTTGTCTATACCTGTCTGTAATTGCATGCATGTGTATATATTTAATTAATGTCTAGACCATGAAATACAAGTGCATCTAAAGGACTTAAACACAAATTGTTTGTTGTTCATGTGTTCTTTGTTGCTCTAGATCAGAAATGAAGAAAAATATGGAAAAATAACAACAATGAAAAAAATACCAATGAGGTCGTTGTATTGGACATGCTACAATATAAAAATAGAAGGTTAAAAATAGAATTACATGCATCAAGATTGAAAACTGAATAGTATAGAAAATTACCAAATCATTATTTGGTGATGCAATTCTTCTTGTCGTTGCAGGTTGCTTTGCAGCAGGCCCTGTGGGGGGGGGGGGGCTCTAAGAAATCTTGACCAATACATAAATATTTTATTTCTATACAACATCACTGTAATTTGAATGTTACATCGCTCTCTCTCATCGCTTTTGTTTACATGACACGGGTTTGTCCTCTCGCTTCTACTTGATCATCGATAAACTCTTAGTTGCATGGTATGATTGCATTTTCAAGATATGTCGTCTTTTGTGAAATATGTGTGCAGTTTCATTTTTCTTTCAACTCAGTGTGCCTCTCTTGTTAGGTTGGCACAAGAAGAAAAACCACGTGAATTGAAGACAAGTGGAGTATTGGCATGTAAAGTGTTTAAACATGTGTGAGCCATGTGTAAACTGTGGACAACGTTGTAAACATAAAAAATATGCTCTTAATTTGTAAACATAAAATGTGTGGGAAGTAATGTTAGTATTATTTAATTGAAATTAGAACTTTGGATATGAATTGACATTTATCCTAAGTTTCAGCACATCTCGATATAAGGCCAAATAAAACTTCTAAATTATGTATTAATTGAAATAGCAATTAGACGAAGCTCATAGATCGATAAAAAAATACCTTATAAAATATAAATTAAAAACATTAAGTTAAATTAGATTAATTAACTTTGTTGAAGGGAATAATGAAAAGTGTGGAGAAATGATTACGATAGTCCCTTCAACCCCAAAGGGGCATGAACTAATAAGAATAACCTTAAAATAAATACCATTAGACTTTCAATTATTTTTGTGGCGCATGACGAATATTTACCCTTTAGATAGACGAATAAGCCACCATAGACACCAAGGTAGGATCCTACCGATACATTTGTTCCCTAGCTAGCATTGAAAGGACGGTGATCAAGTTGCGATAGATCTGATCGGATGCTTCCTAGCCGTTCTCTAAATGACGGCTATCCACTGTTTACGTGGACAGTAAGGCCAATTATAATCCGATACTCCCTGGCACTGTCAAGTGCAAGGAGTAATTTACTCGGCCATGTAGTTTGTCGGCGACACGTACCAGCATATCCTCCACATTTTTCCACACACTTTTGACACCGTCTCGAAATTTCTGGCGAATCGTTGCAAAACATTCCGTCACAAAATTCATTTTATGGACGTCACAGACCTTCCGTCACTTCTATCCGCTGGGAGAAGCTTTTAGCGCATGGGAGCCGACAAAATAATATTTATAAATATCTCTCATCACATGGTATATATAATATGGAGTCGTCTAATCAGGGGGAGGAATTTCATCACAGGGTATATATAATATGGAGTCGAGGAATCGTCTAATCAGGTGGAGGAATTTTTTTGATAGTTAAAAGTATAGCTACCAAATACGCTTGTATCGGAGAAATAAATATGGAAATTCGACAATTCGATTCCAACATCGAATAATTCGATGAAAAATCGATTCGGTTTATTGCAGGGATTTACAGAAAATTCACGGTTTATAGCGGGGATTTGTTAATTTGCATTTTTTAGAATAGTAAGGACAGTAATTTTTAAGCACAAAATAGATAGTTGCCTAATGGCAGGTAGGAAATGGAAAGTTTGCGGGATTGTAGGTAGGAAATGGAAACAAATTTTGAGTAGGTAGGAAATGGAAATGAAAATTTTCCAATTTTCAATTTAAAGCGTTTAAAAACTGAGATAATTAAAAAAAGTAAAATCTTGAAAAGTAAATTTTATAATAATTAATTGATTTTCTAAATATAATATATTTATATTAAGAGAAATTTTATAAAAATATTTTTGAATTTTTAATTTTTAAATATGTATTAATTATAAAAGATTTTAGATAAAATGTGAAATTAAAAAAAAAGGGTAGTTTTGAGTTTAGAATATTTAATTTTTAAATAAATATTAATTATAAAACATTTTTAGATAAGATTTGAAAGTAAGAGGGAAGTTTTGAATTTTGAAAAGAAAAGAGATTTTGGAGATAAGACAAATGTGATTATAGTTTTGATAAGTAAACTGTAGTTTTAAAATTGTTTATATTGATTAAAATTATTTAAATTTCAAAATGAATAGGAAAAAATTCATAAGATATTATTGTTACAAGAAAAAGAATATATATATATTTAAATGTTTAAGATATCTATTCTCGAATTTTTTCCGAATTGAAAATTTTCTAGTCGAATTTTTATCGTATCGTATCGAATTCGAATCCGAATTCGAATTCGAACTTGGTAACTATGGTTAAAAGTGGTCCAAATTTGGGTAAAAAAATTTCAAATTTTTTTGTAAAAGCAGTGTTTGAATTGTGTTTTTGATGGTATAAATCGCTTCAACACCATCAAAAACATCTAAAACACCTAAAATGTTGAAGTTTAACAATTATAACTTGGATTTACAAAAATCTTTGCCAAATTTTCTCTAAATATAATTAGAATTTCCATAACCTTTCGAGCAACTCCTTTGCCCCTTATATAATCTTGCTTCCTAGTTAGGTATATCATTGGATATATAGACCGGGTTTATGAATATATAAAATTATATGAGTTATTTTTATATATCAATGTTGTTGTTGGTGGTCTAGGTTGAGTACTTAAAAATGCGATATAGTTACATATATTTTTTTGTTTAATTTTTGAATGGTAATATTTTTGGATTAAATTATACTAGTATAATTTAAAAATTTCATGTGATTTTAAATAAATTACTGATTTAAAAAAATGATTATAAATATATAAACATATAAAAGTAAGCAAGTGTAATATAACGACCCGTTATATAGTACTAAAACTAATAATTTTTTTGAAAATATATTAATCTTTTCTAAATATTTTTAAAAAACATATTAATCTTTTCCAAAATTTTGGTTTATATTAAAATAATTTTTTAATAAAAAATATATATATATAAACTATCTCTAATTCAAATTTTATATAAATATATTATGGTTTATTATTTTAAATAATTCTATTAATTTAACGTGGTTAATATTTATATTTAAGTTATATTAGTTTAAAAATAATTTGCTTAGTTTAAAATAGAATTTTTAGAATTTTAATTTAATTATTAATAATTAATAAATAAATGGTGGAATTTAAAAGCTATGGAATATCAATAAATTATTATTAATAGAGAATTGAAATTCATTTAGAAAATAGTTATAGCTTTTTGCTTTGGAAATTTATTAAAAGATATTTTAAAATTAAATTAAATTTATATATATATATATTATTTTGAATGTTAAATTAGTTTCAGTTTTTTTAGGTATGTGGTATTATTAAGTCATATGATTGGTGCATGGTTTGTAAAAAAGTCTATGTACAAATTAAGAATTTGCATGAGAATGTGAGAACAAATTTCCATTATTAAGAATCTTATTTTTATATATATATATATATATATATATATATATATATATATATATATATATATAACTAGCCTAACTATATAAATTAAATGGCTAGTAAAATGTGGATAAAGATAAAAACACTTATGGTATAATACACCTCACATTGCCAAATTTTTTTAAAAAATCATAAAAATTTAGTAAATTTTTATTTAATTTTAAATTATTATTATTATTAATTAAAAAATAATTAATATGAATTAAACATATACATATTTAAAAAACATGCAATAATTGTTGGACATCAAGTTTAATAGTATGTTTAGCGACATGGACTAACCAAGTCTCATAAATCCTAACTCTGATAATTATACTTGAAACTAATACTTCAAAGTTCTAGTCTAACATCAATCTTAATCCCAAAAAATACTATAAAAATAACAGACCTCAAGTTCCAAACTCACCCAACTCACTCCAAGAGAAAATTATTAGACTAATCACGACGTGTGAATCTTAACTTTGAATCTTAACTTTGACGATCATAAGAGAGACTGATGCTTAAGGAGTTTAGTCTACCCACGATCATAATCCCTAAATAATACTTTTAACGATGAGTTTCACATCTATTTTATCATAAAAATTCTTAACCAAGAAATTAAGTCTATATGTCCATTTCAGTTTAAATATTTTAAAAAGATTAGTTATTTTTTAATATTTACATATATATATATTCACACTAACATTTTAAAAATAGTTTCTAAGTATTCACAGTGGTGGTGATTCAATTTCTTCTAAATACACTAATATTCAATGGTTCAAGAGAGTTTCTTTATAAATGCCTCTCCGCGAAGGAAATATTAAAATAGATTCGCGGCGTTTGATTTTATTTTAGTTTAAGTACAGATAATAATACTTAAATGATCATTAAAGTGTTTTATTATTCCAGGTTTAAGCAGCGAATATTGCAATTGAATGGTAATGTTTATGCATTTCATTTTTATGGCTATTAGAATATTTTTTTTGAAATTTTAAAATCTAAGCAAATTATGGTTAGTGTTATGGGTTAATCACTAAGTTTTTATTTTAAAATTGAATTATATTAGTTATATAAAAAGGAAAATCGTCATTATTTTTATTTTCTCATGGTTCTAATATGAGTTTTTGAAGCCTTGTGCCACTTGGGTTGTTACGGGCCATGACCTTTTTTATTTAGTTGATTCGCTTATTAGGCATACTAAGGTTGAGACTATGCTTTATATATCTTTTTCTTCTTAACACTCAAAAACTTTACTTTCAAACATGTAATACATAAACATTTATAACATTGACGAAGTCTTTAACAATTATATATCTATATATATATATATATATATAGATATATGCGCACAATGTTTACTATATCGAGTAGTACAAGCCATACTTAACACTCAACTTTAACAGTGATAATACATCATAGTTATAATTGTATACAATGTGCATCCAAGTTGTTAGCCCAACAATAGAAAGGTAGAGCTCCATAACCCTTGTTTATCACACAATTATCCCCCGAATTCTTGTGAACCAACTTCCACAAAGTTACAAGATGGATACACCCAAGACTTGTTGCAACCAAATACCTTCCTTGCCACATATTCCTCTTTATAATTCATGGACCTCGTGTCTTATATTGCAATCAAGACTTGTCCTCCCTATGCCAAGTTTTGTCTAGCTCCCTCATCACAAAACCCCATGAATCCTTGATTATCTCATCTATTCTACTCACACCTTGCAACTTTCACACAATCCAAGTCATGTGAAAATTGGCTCACTACTCCATATCTACTCGCACAAGTATGGAAACTTCTCTTCACACATTTCACCTACTATTGTCAAACCTTTTGCCTCTTAATTGAGTGTTCCCTCCACTCTCAACTAACCATCCATATATAATATGTCTACATGAACCTTTGTATCCAACCATCCGTCATCTTTCTTCATTCTTTCTTGTCCATAATTGACCAATCCATCTATCCAGACTACTCACGCACATGTTCATTTCGTAGTTGATAAACTCATCATGTGGCATGTTCCATGCCCATATGCTATCTAAAAAAACGTCATCACTCATTTACTTTGAAATCACATTTTGTGCCCATGCATTCTCCTTTTAAGATTTATTTCATTGCATGGTGTGTTGCATGCTCCAAGCATCCAATCTACCTAGATGACATGTCCCTTGATATGCCTTCATTCCCAAGGTAACCACAATTCTAGACCTCATGCCTAAGTTGAGGCTAGAGTATTCAATGTGTGTGGCTTTCTCATCTCTTGTGTGACATAGAAACCCTAAATTTCATTTCATTGATGACCCAAGTGAAGGTGCCAATGGTCTTCTAGCCAAGTTTCTTAAATCTTCCACCAGCTTGAGACACTACGATCCCAAAAAAAATCTGTAAGAACTTGTCATATACAATTTTTCCTGAACTAATGCCTCCATTTTCTGTAGGAAACTACAAGTTTCATCCCATTGAAAACCCATAACTGTTGCTATTGTGCAAACCCCAAGATTCCCTCTAATTGGAAACCCCATATTTTCATGGCACAATATGATAAACTACAAATCTTGGCAACCATCTACATTGTCACCAAGCCAAAGTGGCTATGTGATCACACCATCCATAATGTCTCAAGATCCTATTTCCATGATGACCATGTTACCCTAATTCTATAGCTGCTACCACTGTTACAATTCTACAAAATCATTAATGTTGAACTGTTGTGACTCTTGCTACTATCAATATGCCAACCAAATCTACTATGTATTTTCACATTCACATCCCCCATGCCTTGGACTTATTAGGTGATAAATCGAACCATCACACCCAACTCATGTGGATGCACATTACCCTCGAAGCATAATGAGCCACCAAATATATCTACATTGTTTGCATTCAGAGGGCAGACGGAGGTTTGGAATCAATTTCTCCATTAAAGCCCATCACACGTTCACCCTTTTGGAAACACCTGTGAGCAAGTGAAGTCTCACCCAAGGAATCTATGGGGGGGTGTAGGAACTTGGACAATTTTGCAGTGTTGAAGGATACGGATATCCTATGCCATCATTACCATATTCAACATATTATCACTTTGATATGATTCAGAGAAATAAATTAAGACATATCCCTATTCTTCGCAATAAACCCATCATTTATAATTGTTTATCAAAACCATAATAAGAAAAATGGGCAATCCATTGCATAATGCGCAAACACACAAGATAAGCCAAAACTTCTTCTTTTCATTATAAATATCAAGTCTTCAATACATTGAGATATGTCAAAACTCACCAACCTATATCAATTATTTACAGTGCAAGAATACATGAACATAGATTTAAGTACATACATAAGCATTCAAAAACATGTCCTCTACATCAACCTTTGATCTATTTATAGTTTTACATTTTCGGTGCAAGAAAATCAAAAATCCATTTTTTTTTATGGGCGATAAATATTACCATGGCTAAAACCATACAATATAAGAATAACAACTTTCCATCTTCTTCGTAGCCCCACGCATTGACCCTTGGCTAACCTCCTTGCTCAATATCCTTATGCAGAGTGCCCCTATACGCATATCCAAAAACTTCTACCCCAAAAATGCTACTCAATAGGTCCCCAACACTCACCTATGTAGCCTTTTTGTCAATTTATTAAGTTCATTGTTTCCTTTCTCATCAAAATGAATGTCTCCAAAAATTTCTTTACTATAGTGACCATTACCTTTATGTCTTCTGATATCCCCAACATTTTTTTTGTTAATTGAACTATCATTAGGATCTTTATCTTTTCTATGCTATCCTGAACTACCTACTTAATCAATTGATGTATATTTATGATCCCATCCATAACCTTGAATGCTTCATCTTGAAAGCTCTCCATCCTCTATGATAGTTGTTGTTGTTGAGCTCTCATTTGATTTATGTTCTTAGCCAGTTGTGTCAATTTAGAGATTTTGAGCATTCTCCTCCACTATTTGGATCCTTTGTGTCACTTCCTTCAACTCTTGACTATCTAACAATCAATACAAATGTGCATGCCTTCTTCATATATCTTGTTACACTCCTCGAGTAGTCTTTTGAGATGCTCAAAAGTCACTATTGCCACCTATAGTTTTTACTTGCATTCGCTTTATCTACGTCTCTAACTGCACCACTTTTTCTTTGAGACCTTCAATGGCCCTGCCAATATTTGTTACATTCCCCTCTACTAGTGTATTCGCCTACATTGGGGCCTCTCAGAGTTTGTTGTAACCTCCTCCATTTCCTTCCTTAACTTTGTTTCTCTTTGTTGTACTTGCTCCTTTTCTACTAAGAATTACATCTTTTCTACCCACAGTATGTCTTGTGATATTGGAAGTTTTTCCAAATATACTATTGTTGTTGTGCGGAACTATAGCTCCTATGTCACACTTAATTCCTTAATTGCGATATGATCAGTTCTACATGTTGGATTAGTGGGTCCTGACCCAGGTTCAGAGTTAGTTGCGCCAAACAAATCCCTACACTACTGGCCCTTTCAGAATCAATCCGTGGAGCGTGGATTGAAGTCTCACCAGAAGCAGTATAGGGGGATGTTGGAACCAAGTTTCCACACCCAGAGATCAATGTGATGTCGTTTTGTGCCCTAAATTTACCTTCGCGTAGATCGATAAGCCTTTATGGCTTGATCCAGGAGGAACTTGTTAGTCTAGGATGAGTCGAGTCTTCAGTGGTTCAAAGTCGAAGTGGTCTTCAAATGATCATGTTTTATGAGGTCTTGAGCTTTGTCAACTTCGCCAATATTCATCTTCAGCATTCAGTGTCTCATATCTTCAGCTTTGATAGTGATGTTTATGGTTCTTGTTGTCGACAATGTTTATCGTCAATTCCGCCGGGATTTGGTTGTCAAATGTGGTCCATGGTTATCATCTTATGGGTATGATATCGCATTGTGACAATTTTATTGTAAAAAGGTTTTTGTTTTGACAAAGGGATGTAAAGTCTTACTAAAACCTAAGACATTGTAAGACCTAAGCCTAAAACCTAGCACTACAAACATATCGCTGACAAATATTACACCTAGAAGCTAAAACCTAACACTACAAATCTTTAGTCATGGTGTTACATTTAATAAACAATGTAAAAACCTTATAAAAGAACCCATAAGACTCTAACCGCATGAGGAGAAGACCGCAAAAGACATGAGCACATCTAAGCAGGAAAATGGTTGCAGCTAACCGGGAGGAGTTTACAACAGATACCAGTGTAACCGTGTCAAGTGACATGTGAATAGCAAGGGAAGTAACTGTAGCTTAGATCGTGAGTGGGAATAGTAGCCATGTGGAGGGAGCATTAACAGTGGCAGATATTTGTGACATGTGAAGAGAGATTCACTAGACACACAGAGGTTACAACGTTAACCAGGTGGATGAGTACTGCAACCATGATAGCACATGTGAACACACCAACTGTAGCCGGAACCACCGGGGATCGACCGCCGGGTGGCAACCTACGGTTAGAAAATGGTTGTTCACATGCTAACCATCCATGCTTCTCTATGTAGTATAGTAGACCACTAGCAGTCAACGCTTATCCAAAGTCCAATTTGGGGTTTTTATTTTAGTTTATGTCTAATTTTAATTCAAACACCATCTGACTAGGTAGTAAGGTGTCCCCTAGAGGATTAGACTGAGACCTATCATGGTTCATGCCTAAACTTAGAATCATGGAGTTCGAATGAACCCAAAAGAAATTCACCCTTTTGGTCATGAGGAAGGGATCAAAGTGGTTCTAGAATTTTGTATGCAGATTTTGGAGGGCATATGCAGTTTTGTCTTCAGTGTAATGGGATCATTGGGAGTTGGAATTGGGAACCATTATAGTTGTTGGAAAGATAATTCAGAGAGATTTCTTGTGATAGTGATGAGAAGTGCCTGTCCATAGAACTAGTCTGGTTAATTTGCTCTGTAATTGAACTCCTCGGATTCAATGCTAATAAAGTGGATGCCCATCTTCAAAGCGGACCCGGAGATGTAGTCCATCAGGGACGAACTCCGTAATCAATATTGTTGTCTGGTATCATTGTGTTTTTGCTACTTATTACTTCTGTTTTCATGTTTCTTATATTTCAATTTCGTCGAAAAGTCATTCCTTTTCATTCAGTTCTCACAGTTAAAGTACCTGAAGTTAGCATTCAGTTCACTGATGGAATTAGTCAATTCTACTTCAGTTTAATGTATAATCATTTAAGATCATGGCTTATCTATGTAACTTCCTTTAATCAACATCTAGACCTCAGCGAAGGTCTATGAGTAGCTTTTGCAAGCCCTCAATAGGTAAATTAACTACTTACGCGCATCAAAGATTACTCTTAACCCAATATTTAATCAGATCTACTTAAGAGTTTGATAACTTTAACGTACAAAAATATAATCTCCATGTACACCCTTAATTTCAATTGCATTCACATACCAATATAGATCGAGTAAAGTCATGCATCAATACAAAATTATTTCATAGACCTATCACTCATCACAACATAAAGCACATTCATACATAACGGAAGTATATAGGTAAAACATAGGAATTTTTGTAATAATATTCTTTATTAATATTCAGTTGAGCTTACATTGATCCAGGTGGATATTGGTGGCTACCTGCCAAGTCCACCTAGACCCCCACCATTGTCTTTCTCAGCATTTTCAGTTTCCTTAATTGTAGCACAACTTACCATTTTTAGCAGTTTTTCGGGTCTTGAACTTCCGGAGCCGTTTTGAGGCCCTAAACGACGCTTTTGGGGGAATTCGAGGGCAACATGGGTCCATGGAATGGACCGATGTTGTCCGTTCCAACAATGATAGTGCTCAGATAGATCTTTCTAATGAGCTATTGTACGCGTCAAACGGAGATCATATGCCAAAGTTACGACCCCGGGAAGTTGATGTACCAACTTACCCCCAAACGGGGCCCACAGTTTGGTGTTTCATCTCCTAGGGTTAGGTTTTGGAATGTTAAGGGTTTTCCATTGTTTCTCAACAATAAATAGGCCTTCGAGCCTCATTGTAACATAGTTCAGAGGCATGTAGCCACCACATCTCTTCTCAGAGATAAGCTACCATCGCCCTAGCTGGTTTATTTCCATTTCTGGTTGTAAGCATATTTCAGTATTTTCCATTAATGAAATGAAGTATTATGTCCGCTGCATCTTTGTGTATATGGTTATCTCTGTAATTTGTTGCGTTCCTGTTTAAATCCGGATCAGTGGTATCAGAGCGGTCTGCTTTTTCTCTGTTTTTCTTTGCATGTCCCCAACAAGGTCGGGCTATAAGGAGTTAGGGCTTGAACTGGTTGAACCTTTACAAGACCAGCCTCGCAAATCCCGACGGCCTCCCATGGCGGATGAGAAGAAAGACGAGGGGGCAGGAGATCCCATCAAAATCTTGCTCGAAGAAGCCCTCTAGCGACAACGGAGCGCGATGATGGACAACTTTGCCCAGATCCTTCAGCGGCTACCCAGAAGCAACGTATCGGCTCCCAGCAGCTACTCTGGAAACGCCACACCCTTTAAGGTACAAGTTAATTTTGAAATCCCCATATTCGAGGGTCAGATAGACGCAGATGCCGTAGATAAATGGTTAAATCTGCTAGAGGGTTATTTTTCTGTTCATGAATTTTCGAGTAGGGAAAAGATTGTTTTTGCTCTCCTCAAAGCAGCCCCCCACGTCAAGGACTGGTGGGAAACCTACTGCGAGCAGAAGGATGAAAGTACTGGCTCACTATTTTCAGCCGCACCCACCTGGGATTCGTTCCGGGATGCCATCAAGGAGCAGTACTACCCTGTCGGGAGCTACGAGGATGAATACATAAAGTGGACGATGCTGCGGCAGGGAAGGGACCAAGACGTGTCGGAGTTCACCAATCTTTTCCATACCCTTCGCACAAAGTTGGGTATCAAGGATTTGGAGCAACATTTGACACTCAAATACCGTGGCTACCTGCACAAGTACATCCAGGAAGAAATACAATTCCTAAACATCCCCTCGCTTGGCGCAGCATACCGGTATGCCGTCAAGGTCGAGCAAAAGTTTAAACAAAAGAAGCGAGACTTTGGATCTGTGAATCCAAAGCAGGGGAAAGGTGCCCCTAAACCACAGAACAAAGGACAAAGCCAAGGCGGGACAGCCCAAGACAACCAGCTGAAGCTGCAAGCAAAGAACAGCGCCGCGAAGCCGAGAAAGGACACTGGAAAATGGTGCGAGTTACATAAGAGCTCCAATCACAACACAAGTGAGTGTCGGGCCAAGCAGTCACTGGTGGCTGAGCTAAAGGTTTCAGAATCAGATGCATGTTCCGACTGTGAGTCGGAACCCGATAAGGGGTATGAAAAAGGGAAGCAGATCATTGATGCGGACCCCAGCGCCACTGTTGCTACCGCAAAGATCCAGAAAAATGAACCCGAAGATCCAGAGGAGGAGGAGCGTCTCTTCCACTCCCAGATGTGGGTAAAGGGATCCCCGATACAGTTCATTGTTGATAGCGGGAGTCAAAAGAACCTCATTTCGGCAGAGGTCGTGAAGCGGTTGGGCTTACCGACCACAGCACATCCACAACCATACACCATTGGGTGGCTTCACCAAGGATGAGATCTTCGCGTGAGCCAACAGTGTCGCCTTCCATACAACATCAAGCCCTTCACGGATGAGGTATTGTGTGACATTGCTCCCCTTGAAGTTTGTGATGTATTACTAGGACAACCATACTTGTGGAAGCGACATGCTGTGTATGAATCAAGACCCCGTGCTGTTATTATT
Organism: Pinus tabuliformis; assembly: GCA_031772625.1. Classification (NCBI taxonomy): domain Eukaryota; kingdom Viridiplantae; phylum Streptophyta; class Pinopsida; order Pinales; family Pinaceae; genus Pinus; species Pinus tabuliformis. Next base: position 129,248,571 of record CM062818.1, read on the forward strand.
ACATTGGGAAATAAGTTGTTCAGAATACCGGAGGTAGCACCACCTGCCGCCCTCTCTTTGATTACTGCAAAACAATGCAGTAAGATCATTTCCAAAACCAGGAAATTTGTTTTCCTGATGATACGCCCTCAAGGAAAGAAGAAGACAGTGGTCGCGGCCTCCAAACGGGGCCCCTCTGCACGAAAACTATAGATGGACAAGATTGTGGAGGAGTACGAGGACATCTTCACCTCCCCGGTAGTGGTTCCTCTACACTGTCAAGTCAAGCACTCCATCGATCTGACCCCAGGTGCGCCGCTACCCAATGGACCAATTTATCGACGCTCCGTTCTGGAGAACGATGAAATCAAGAGGCAGATTCAGGAGCTCCTGCAGAAAGGTCACATCCGTCTGAGTTCATCGCCCTGTGGGAGCCCGATCATGTTGGTACAGAAGAAGGATGGGACGTGGAGACTCTGTATTGACTATCAGGCGCTGAACAAGATCACTGTCCGTAATAGGTACCCGATCCCACGGATTGATGACCTCCTAGACCAACTAAAGGGGGCGAAATATTTCAGCAAGATCGACCTGAAGTCAGGATATCACCAGGTACCAATCGAACCCTCTGATGTGTGGAAGACTGCCTTCAAATCCGAGGAGGGCCTCTTCGAATGGTTGGTCATGCCTTTCGGATTGACGAATGCTCCTGCAACCTTTATGAGGCTAATGGATGACATCTTGCGGCCATTCACCAACTCCTTTGTAGTAGTATACTTGGATGACATTCTGATCTTCAGCCAGAGTTGGGAAGAGCACCTACACCACATCCGACAGGTTCTCCAAACACTGCGGCAACACAAGCTATGTGCCAATTTGGAGAAATGCACTTTTGGCATGACCCAGGTTCAGTATCTGGGATACATCATTGATGAACAGGGGGTGCATGTCGATCCAGCCAAGATCCAAGTCATTCGGGATTGGCCCTCTCCAACCACTCTAACAGAGCTTCGCAGCTTTCTAGGTCTTGCCAACTTCTACCGCAGGTTTGTGTTGGGGTTTTCTCATATTTCTTGGCCCTTGAGTGAAGTCACCAAGGGCGGGGTGAAAGCAAAATTATTTTGGTCTGAATCTCAACAGAAGGCATTCAGGGAGTTGAAGGATCGCCTCTGCACGGCACCAGTGCTCACGTTACCAGATTTACAACAACCATTTGAGGTTGAGACAGATGCCTCTGACTATGCTATTGGGGCAGTCCTTACTCAACATGGACATCCAATGGCATATCACAGTGAAACACTTTCAGACACAGTCCGGAACTTCCCCACTTATGATAAAGAGATGTATTCCATTGTACAGGCCTGCCGACAATGGAAGCATTACGTTTTGGGGAAGGAAACGGTCATCCACACAGACCACCGACCTCTGCAGTTCATACAGACCCAAGGGAAATTGCAGAATGATCGCCATCAGAAGTGGTCTACATACCTGCAACAGTTTCGCTTGAATATCAAGTATAAAAAGGGCAGCACCAATAACGTTGCAGATTGTTGGCATTATGGCTAAAGTGTTGTCCTTGATGGCAACCCATTCAGGTGATAGATCACAGTACTTCAAGTCAGCAGCAGAGATTGATGATCAGCTATCAAATATTGAAGAAAATAAGGGGTACGCAGGTACAGCTTACATAAGGTGCGTACACGCAGGTCAGTGTTACATAAAGTGCGTACATACCCACAGTTATCCCGTTCAGGAGGTGCGTACCCCCAGTGCACACATTTCAAGGATAAGAAATTCACATGTGGGGTTTTCTTATGTTTTACTCTTGGTATTTAGCCGACGGTATTATGTTATTATGGTGTCGGCCAGTGGTATTGATCCATGATTTAAGGAAGAGCTTTCCTATATAAAGCAAAGGAGATCATTTGGCTTGAGCATGTTTTTGGTTGAATATCTTATGAGGGCTAGATCTGAAATATTATGATCTCTTGGGAGTATGTCTAGATCTAAATAAGGCGAATCTACTGATGGATTGAGATCTCTTCGGCGCATGTTCAGATCTGTAGATATGACTGTCTGGGTTATTTCTGAAGTCTTGAAATCATCTATGCCTGAAGGTACGCAGGTACAGTGAAAGAAAGGTGCGTACGTACGTAGGAACGAAGCGTTTCAGGTGCGCCGGTACGCAGGCACAAAAGGGTTGCAGGTGCGGAGGTACGCAAGCACAGAAGGGTTGAAGGTGCGGAGGTACGCAGGCACAGAAGGGTTGCAGGTGCGTACATACGCAGGCACAGAAGGGTTGCAGGTGCGGAGGTCCGCAGGCAGTTCAATGGACTCAGAGCGAGGTACGCAGGCGAACAGTTGAGCAGGGTGCGTACTGTAAGTAGGCGAGCAGTTGAGCAGGGTGCGTACTGTAAGCAGGCAAGCAGTTGAGCAGGGTGCTTACTGTAAGCAGGCAAGTAGTTGAGCAGGGTGCTTACGTAAGCAGGCGAGCAGTTGAGCAGGGTGCTTACTTCTCTTAAGATCTTTGTTTATCATTGCTATGTTCTGGGTTTGGTTCTATTATTGTTGATCTGGTTACTACAGTTGACTGGGTGATTTTCTTATACTTTATGATCATTTGATGCTTATGGATCCAGTTTGAAAATTTATGAAAAGTGGTCCTTGTAAGAAAAGAAGTAGGGGGTTGTAGCTCCCTTCCAGGAGAGACTGGAAAATGAGAGAGAGTTGTAGCTCTCTGCAGGTTGCAGCCTGCGTACTAGTAAATGACTGCACCAGTACAAAACCATTGTAAAAGGAGTTTCTAATTTGAAAGAAGATAGAGACATATTGCAGCAGGTGGTTTTCACCCACATTGGGTTTCCACCTTACATCTTGTGTTCTTTGGTGTGACTATCTGTTTTCTTTGTTCATGCTCATTATTTTATGGTATTGACATGCAAAACTAATTCAAAGAACAAATAAGGAAGATTTATTAAAAGAATTAGATAATACTGATTCACCCCCCCTCTCAGTATTATTTCCAACACAGATTGCCTCAGTCGACCACCGATCATGGCGCTAACCACCGTGCTCAACTCTTGTGGGCACGAGACTTCTGATTGGCCACTTCTCTACAAAAGCGACCCAGAATTCGGCCACACATACCAGACACTCTTGGAGGGTCGGCAGGTTGCAGATTTTCACCTCCAGGATGCCCTATTATGCCACCTCGGTCACCTTTGTGTTCCTTCAAGCGAGCGTGCCAAGATGATTTGGGAAGCACACTACAGTCGGGCTGCTGGGCATTTCGGGGTCGAGAAAACAGTGGCAGTACTGCAAAATTATTTCTATTGGCCGAATCTTCGACAGGATGTTGGGAAGTACATCCGATCATGTACTGCCTGTGCCATTGCCAAACCGGCCATTAAGAAGCACGGCCTCTATACCCCGTTGCCTACCCCTAGTCGACCTTGCAAATCCATCTCCATGGATTACATGTCAGGCCTTCCTTCCACTGAGCATGGAAATGACTGTGTTTTTGTGGTCGTCGACAGGTTCTCAAAGATGGCCATTATGGTGGCCTGCAAGAAGAATATCACAGTAGAAGCCACTGCTAAACTCTTCTTTGAATGAGTGTGGGTGCACTTTGCGATCCCACAGTCTATCATCTCAGATCGGGACAGTCGGTTTCTCAGCACATTTTGGTCCAGTCTCTGGTCAATGCTGGACACCAAACTCACGAAGTCCACAACCTTCCATCCTCAAACTAATGGCCAGATAGAGGTTGTCAATAGGATGATTGTGCACATTCTGCGCATGTATAACTCAAAGCATCCACGCACATGGGACGAGAGCCTCCCCTATGTTCAGCACAGCTACAACCGAGCTCTTCACAGCTCCACTGGCCATTGCCCTTTTCAGGTGGGTTTGGGATTCCAGCCACTATGCCCCATTGATGTGGCCATGCCACTTGTAGCTACTCACATGAATTCAGCTCATGTCCAGTCCGAAACAGATAAGGCCACCAGCTTCATTGAGCGCATCCAACATATTCACTAGCATGTCCATGAGATTCTTGAGAAATCAAATGCCAAGTACAAGCAGCGACATGATCAACATCGGGTGCCACACAAGTTTCAGGTGGGCGACAAAGTCTGGTTCAATTTGCAAAAGGAACGCCTTACTGGAGCCTATCGGAAATTGAGACCACTCCGATATGGTCCTTACACCATTACTAAGGCTATGGGAGATAATGCATTTGAGCTCAGCATTCCCCCATTCCTTGGCCTGCACCCAGTGTTCAATGTGGACCGCCTTCGGCCATACTTTCCACCATTGCTAGATACATCCGACATTGCAGAACAGCTCAAACCCACAGAATTAAATCCAGATTGCATGGAACAAGCTGCAACTGATCGGATCATGGACACACATATCAAGAACACTCGCCAATAGAATATCCAACTGTATCGAGTTGTCAAAGCTGGCCAACTCCTTCAGCAGGGCAAGTGGCTCACCAGGGAACAAGTTTAGCAGAAGTTTCCTCATCTCATGGAGGAGATCAACGCAATGGGGACCATTGCTTCCTAAGGGGGGAGGAATGATCCAGGTGGATATTGGTGGCCACCTGCCAAGTCCACCTAGACCCCCACCATTGTCTTTCTCAGCATTTTCAGTTTCCTTAATTGTAGCACAACTTACTATTTTTAGCAGTTTTTCGGGTCCTGAACTTCCGGAGATGTTTTGAGGCCCTAAACGACGTTTTTTGGGGAATCCGGGGGCAAAATGGGTCCATGGAATGGACCGATGTTGCCCATTCCAATAATGATAGTGCTCGGATAGATCTTTCTAATGAGCTATTGTACGCGTCAAACGGAGATCATATGCCAAAGTTACGACCCCGGGAAGTTGATGTACCAACTTACCCCCAAACGGGGCCCACAGTTTGGCGTTTCATCTCCTAGGGTTACGTTTTGGAATGTTAAGGGTTTTCCATTGTTTCTCAACAATAAATAGGCCTTCGAGCCTCATTGTAACACAGTTCAGAGGCATGTAGCCACCACATCTCTTCTCAGAGATAAGCTACCATCGCCCTAGCTGGTTTATTTCCATTTCTGGTTGTAAGCATATTTCAGTATTTTCCATTAATGAAATGAAGTATTATGTCCGCTGCATCTTTGTGTATATGGTTATCTCTGTAATTTGTTGCGTTCCTGTTTAAATCCGGATCATACATACTCAAGCCTTCCCTGTGCACTTAGTTGTAGGGGTCTACGCAATCAGTTGTAGAAATTACTCTAGGCTTCTGCGCACAGAGCTACAGAGCCTTTTCCTCCTCTAAGACTTTTACAATATTCCTCCTATCGACCCATTACATTCTTCTTTTTCATCAATATCCTGCCTTAGACTCTCTAAGGCACACTTATTTATACAATCCCATGGTCTGTGAACCATGGGTAGATGAAAAAGGTTGACTTAACTTACATAAAGAAAGGTAAAACCCTTTTTGACTCTTTAATTATATATGTGCTCTACAGCCACAATTTGCGGATACAGCCCCCAACATAAATATCGTGACTCATCCTTGAGTCACTTAGCTGGGGCAAAGATCTTGCTTCGAAGATCCCCCAGCTCCACTTGTGAAACTGCTAGTTCAGTCGTGCTCTGCATTGCTGCCTGCTTGATCTATTCTACCAGCTTCTTTGTGGCTAGTCCTGCACTGTCCTGCTCAATATTCTGTTGCGTAGTCTACAAGTTTTCCAAATTTTCCGTTATGTTGGAAGAGACTATGTAGGCCTTATCCAACCAAGGCCCTAATCTAGTCTTAGGGACTACCTCTTTTTGTTGTGCTGCTTCCACCTGTGTAAGAAGCTGCGTAGCCTCCTACAGCTTGGCGAGGCGTTGTGCTATAGCAACGGTGTGCGTCGTCACCCTCACTTCATCGTATTGTTGTTGGAGTTCACAGACCTTTATATTTACTATTTGTAGGTTGGGATCTTCCTGCAGAGTCATTACTACCTCCATGGCCTGCTCAAATAGCGCAGTGCAGTCCCCGACCGCGACATCCACCGTAGTGACTCTATCTTTAACAGTGGCTTCACGTTGTTCCCTAACCTCTGACACAGTTGAAGGCTATGATTTCAGCTCCAGTTCTGTTATCATCATGTTCACCTCGAACTGAAATCTTGCCACCTCCGCCTTGGCGTCATGCATACTCGCAACAAGTTTTCTGATCTTTTCCTCCACCAGTGCCTCCTCAGGGATATGTAGTTCCAGCACCGTTTTGTTGAGATTTTCGGTTTTAACAAATTGGGAAAAATCTCATGTATGTGACAACAATAGGATTTGTTACTAAATTAGCTCTATTTTGTTGGGAAAGAGTTAATGCATCCTATATTTGTTGTGAGAGGATTTATGAGTCAGTTGGATTCTCTTAGCTATAAAATATATGCCCGTACAGATATTGGGGTGTGGTAGTAGAGAGTATAAGGAAATAATTATTTGTAATCTCCTGATTAATAATAAAATTGCCGATGCCTCTATTTGGTGGACGTAGCGAAGATTGGTTGGGTGAACCACGTTAAATGACTGTGTCATTTGTGTATGGTTTTTATATTGTATTTGTCTTTTATTTTCCGCTGCGCACTGTTATGCTCTAACAATTGGTATCAGACCATGTTGAGGAGTGAGTGCGTGCATGCGACAGAGCGGCAGGTGGAGTTTTTCCGAGATTTGGCGATTGGCGCGGTTTCGGGCGAACCAGTTGCACCAATATTAGGCAGTGAACGGATTGGCGTGGGTAATTAAGGAATAGGAGTGCCAATTGGCACGGATCCAAGCTTGATAATTGTGCCAGAGCCCAATATCCCGATCTGGCGTGGATCGTCTCCTGTTGAGGATGCGCCAAAACCCCTTAAGCACGCCAACCGAGGAAGGACTCTGTTGGTAAAACTGCGATTTTTTATTTGTTTTTGATTTATAATTTGCAGTCTGTACAGGCAGGGCAATTTTTTGATAAAGTAAAGGCAGTACAGTAGAAGGCGAAGGCAATTTTTGTTAGATATTAATTTGATTGATTAACAAGTTGGAATTGGAGATTATTTTTGGGTTGATACAATATGGCAAAAACTCAGAGTGCTCGTTTTGAAATCGAGAAGTTTAATGGCAAAAACAACTTCGAGATCTGGAAGGTGAAGATGTACGATCTGCTTGTGCAACAAGGCATGGCGAAGGCGTTGATGGGAAAGTCCAAACAGCCTTACAACATTACATATGATGAGTGGACCGAGATGGATGAAAGAGCAGTGAGTGCTATTCGGTTGTGTTTGGCGGATGATGTTTTGTTTAATATCGTGTCGGAGAAAACAACTGCTGGTTTGTGGATGAAGCTTGAGAAGCTGTACATGACAAAATCCTTAACCAATAGGATTCTCCTAAAGCGATAGTTGTACAGTTTGCGAATAAAGGAAGGTACATCAATTACTAATCATTTGAATATTTTTAATACTCTCATGGTGTAATTAGAAAGTATATAAGTAAAATTTGAATCAGAGGATAAAGCTATTACTTTATTGTGCTCGTTGCCCGAGTCATGGGATCATTTTGTTACTTCTATAAGTCTTAGTTCATCAGAAACCCTTGAGTTTGATGATGTAGTTGCATCTTTATTATTTGAAGAAACAAGGAGATTGTCAAATTTAGATACCTCTACATCAGAAGCAATGATGGTCAGAGGTTGTTCTAAAGAACGACGCTTCAGCACGCAAAGCGACTCACAGCCAAAGTCAAAATGGAAGAAGAGTAAGGTAAAGTGTTGGTTTTGTGGCAAATCGGGTCATTTGAAAAAGGATTGCTGGAAGCGACAAGAAACTTCTAAAGAAGATTCTTCGACAGAGAAGAAGGAAGCAAACAAGACAGATACAGGTTCGGCATCTCGATCAGGTATGAGTGATGAAGTGTTATCAATTAATTTGTCAAATCATGATCAACATTGGTTGTTAGATTCGGTGCATCAAACCACATGTGTATTCATAGAGAATGGTTTAAGACGTATAGATCAATTAATGATGGATTCGTGTACATGGGTAATGATGTCACATGTAATATTGTGGGAATAGGGAGTATACAGCTGCAAATGTTTGATGGGACAACCAAAATGTTAACTGATGTAAGACATGTACCAGATTTAAGGAAAAATCTAATTTCACTAGGAGCACTTGACACAAATGGATATAAAGCTGTAATTCAAGGTGGAGTAATGAAATTTTACAAAGGTATTTTACTATTAATGAAAGCTAAGAAGGTAGGAAATCTATTTCAGTTAGAAGGAAGAACAGGGTCAGATCATGTGTCTACGGTTTCTGAACATGACAGTAGTTCCACTCACTTATGGCATCAAAGGTTGGGCCATATGAGCGAAAGAGGGTTAAAAATTTTGGCTGATCGCAAGTTACTTCCTAATCTAAAGTCTGGAAAGTTAGATTTCTGTAAACATTGTTTGTTTGGAAAACAAAGTAAGCAAAAGTTTAAAACAGTCAAACATACTAGTAAAGGAATACTTGATTATATCCATTCAGATGTTTGGGGTCCAGCCCCTACAACCTCATATGGTGGCTCGTCATATTTTATATTGTTTATTGATGATTTTTCTAGGAAAGTGTGGGTCTACATGTTGAAAAGGAAGTCTGATGTTTTTACAATTTTCAAGCAGTTTAGAGCATTGGTAGAAAACATCATTGGTAGAACTATAAAATGTTTAAGAACTGACAATGGTGGTGAGTTTACTTCCAAGGAGTTTGAAAACTATTGCAGGGATGCAGGGATCGAGATACATAAGACCACTGTTTATACTCCTCAGCAAAATGGAGTTGTTGAATGCATGAATAGGACTCTTTTATAGAGAGCAAGGAGTGTGCTTAGTAACGCCGGTTCGTAGAAGGAATTGTGGACAGAAGCGGTGGCTACAGCTTGTTATGTGATAAATCGATCACCATCCACGGCGATAGGTTGCAAGATTCCTCAAGAGGTATGGAAAGGTCACCCTTGTGATTATTCTAAACTCAGAGTGTTTGGTTGTGATGCATATGCTCTAGTGCCTAAACATCAGCGAACTAAATTAGATCCAAAGTCAAAAAGGTATATCTTTGTTGGATATGGTGATGGAACAAAGGGATTTAGATTGTGGGATCTACTACCCGCAAGATCATCATCAACAGAGATGTAAAGTTTAATGAATCCTCTCTTGTACAGTTAGATGTAGATAATAGATTGAAACAGGATGATGTATCTGATTTTCAGCAGATTCAGTTTGAAAGCACTTCTAATGACAGTAATGATGACCATAGTTCAGATACTAGTCATGAACAGGTTTCAGAATCAGATCATGAACAGGGTTCAGATGTAGATCATGAACAGGTCTCAGATGCTGCTCATGAAGAAGTTCCTACAGATGGTAGTTAGCCAATTGTGGAAGCACCAGAAACATCCTTAAGGAGGTTTACAAGAATCAAACGCCCTCCTAAAAGGTATGATGATTATGTTACTCCAGTTGCATTTACCGCTAATGACGGTGAACCTTTGTGCTATCAGGAAGCTATAGAACGTTTGAAAAGTGACAAGTGGAAAGCAGCCATGAAGGAAGAAATGATGGCCTTAGGTAAGAATGGCACATGGGATCTGGTTGAACTTCCAAAAGACAGGAAAACTGTTGGATGTAAATGGGTTTTCAAGTTGAAACGGGGTGTGAATGATACTGACGACAGGTACAAAGCGAGGCTGGTCGCAAAAGGTTTTTCTCAGAAAGTAGGCATTGAATTTCATGAGATTTTTTCACCAGTTGTTAAAATAGTTTCAATTAGAATTGTGTTAGCATTAGTCGCTTTGCTAGATTTAGAATTGTAGCAACTAGATGTTAAGACTTCATTTTTACATGGAGACTTAGATGAGGAAATTTATATGGAACAACCGGAAGGATTCGTTCAGCATCACAATAAGAAATTTGTCTGCAGGCTCAAGAAATCATTGTATGGCCTGAAGCAGTCACCTCGGCAATGGTACAAGAAGTTTGATTCTTTCATGTTGAGTCAGAAATATATAAGAAGTGAATATGATCATTGTGTTTATTTTAAGCAATTAAATGATGGCATGTTCATTATCTTAGTGTTATATGTTGACGATATGCTTTTAGCAAGCAAAAGCATAGTGGAGATCAACAGGTTAAAGGCTCAGATGGAAAGGACGTTTGATATGAAAGATCTGGGAGCAGCAAGACAAAATTTGGGCATGGAGATTTTCAGAGACAGGAGCAATGGTAAGTTGTGGCTATCACAACAGAAGTATATTGAGAAAATACTCTTGAGGTTTGGTATGAACAATGTGAAGCCTGTGTCAGTCCCTTTAGCTTCCCATTTTAAGCTTTCTTCCAGTTTATGTCCTAATACAGATGAAGAAAAAGAATATATGTCTCGAATTCCGTATGCCAATGTAGTAGGATTTTTGATGTATGCGATGGTTTGTACTCGATTAGATAATTCACATGCAGTTGGGGTTGTCAGTAGGTATATGGCAAATCCAGGGAAAGAACACTGGTCAGCAGTGAAATGGGTGCTTCGATATTTGAGAGGCACAAGTGATTATTGTATCACTTGTAATAAAAATAGTGAATTTGTTTGTGGATATGTTGATTCCGATTTTGCAGGTGATTTGGATAAGAGAAGGTCAACATCAGGGTATGTCTTTACTCTTCCAGCTGGAGCTATTAGCTGGATGTAAAAGCTACAGAACGTTGTTGCTTTATCCACTATTGAAGCAGGATACATTGCTGCTTCTCATGCTTGCAAAGAAGCAATTTGGTTGAAAGGTTTGTTTGGTGAGTTTGGGAGGTTTCAGGACAACATCAAGTTATTTTGTGATAGTCAAAGTGCAATACATTTGGCTAAGAATCCGGCCTATCATAGTAGATCAAAGCATATACCAATCAAGTAGCATTTTGTAAGACAGGTTATCACTGAAAGGGGAGTCTCTCTTGAAAAGGTGCATACAAAGGAGAACTGTGCAGACATGTTCATGAAACCAGTTTTGTTAAAGAAGCTACGTCGGTGTTTGGCTTCTCTTGGCTTGCAGAAAAGATAAAAATAATAAAGAAACAAGGTATCAGGCTAATTTTTGTCAAGGTGGAGATTGTTGAGATTTTTAGTTTTAACAAATTGGGCAAAATCTTATGTATGTGACAACAATAGGATTTGTTGCTAAATTAGCTCTATTTTGTTGGGAAAGAGTTAATGCATCCTATATTTGTTGTGAGAGGATTTATGAGTTAGTTGGATTCTCTTAGCTATAAAATATATACCCATACAGATATTGGGGTGTGGTAGTAGAGAGTATAAGGAAATAATTATTTGTAATCTCCTGATTAATAATAGGATTGTCGATGCCTCTGTTTGGTGGACGTAGCCCAGATTGGTTGGGTGAACCACGTTAAATCACTGTGTCATTTGTGTATGGTTTTTATACTATATTTGTCTTTTATTTTCTACTGCGCACTGTTATGCTCTAACACGTTCTGCATGCTTCGTCTACTGCGGCCGCTAAGTGAGTGCCCAGAGCCTAGATTGTCTACTTTAACTTTAGTGCCTCTTTCTTCTCAATGAACATCTGTTCATTGTTCACTCTATATTCACTGATAAGGCTAAGCACATGCTTCTCCCATGCTCTAAACTCTCTCGTCACACTTTCCTGTAGCGTGTGAATATAATCATTGAGGAGCGTAGCCAGGTTGAGGCCGATGCTCTTCAAAGAACTTACGATGACCTTATCATCAGTTGCCTCTGAGCTCAATGATCCTTTTAGTAGCGCGACTTCCAAAATATCCAGTGATCTGACCATTTCTGCTGCCTAAGTGGTCGCTAGTACCAAGCTCGTTGTTGCAACACTTACTGTCAGGCGGAAAGAGTCGATTGTGTGGACACAACCAACCTCCCTAGGAGCCTAAGACTCTCTAGTGACAAACAAGACAAACAAGAGAAATCCTTCTCTAAACATGCATTTACTATATAAGAAATCAAGTGTTTAGATCCTACCTGTAATCCAATGCTGTTGTAGCAGTCCAGCTCCGCTGATCCGGATGAGCTCCTCCTTCACTTTGAAACCTGCATACACTAACAATCAAACGATTAAATAGCACTTGATAATCTCATAGAATAAAACATATTTAACACATAGACCAAGGAGTACATGAAACAACTCATAAATAACAAGTTATTGAGAAGAATGGACTCATTTGCATTAATAGGTAACAAAAGGAACAAATACAACCTGAGCCTTGGTGTTGTGCAAGTCCCTCCTAGGGTCCATCAAGAGTTCTCCTTTACTTTGACAAAGCTCACCCACTTCCAAATAGAACAAGAAAAGATGGCAATCTCTCCTCACAAGCTTCTAAATGGGAGTCCTAATTCCAGCAGCATCTACCCATAGAAATGTATAGCTTCCAACCTCTCCTCCTTCTGGCCCAATGCCTGTATTTATAGTGCTCAAGAGGAAGTTAATCAGGTCCACCATCAATGGGATAATCCCCTCTTTGGATGGGATAGCTCCCTTATTGATGGGATAAGTTCCTCTTTGGTAGGGGTACATGAACCATCTGGAGGCGCTCAATACACGTCGAACAACCTTCTAGAATGCTCTAGAAATGACCACAAGTAACTTTTTAAAGATGAAACTTGCGCATTTTGACCTTTACAGGGGGATGCACCTGCCCCTTTACATACAAAGCGTCCAAAGACGCAGCTTTTGTGAACATTGGGTGCGTACCCGCAGGTAAGGTTGAGAGAACCTGCGTACCCAGAGATAAATACATTTATAAAGACTTTCTCTTTTTTTGGAGTTTGACATGGAGAGCAGAGGCATAAGACTTGCCTAAGAGGATAGCATGACTGTTGATAGAGCCATACTAACTGTAAATAGTCATGGTGACATTTTTTAGTGTAACAGATTGCCCCCTAAAGTGCGAAGCCTGTAATAGATTAGGGTTTTGTATTATCTAGGAAGGGTGAAGCGCTTTATCATTTCAAGGATTATCTCGTGGAGAGCCTGGTCAGAACCTGCAATTTTCAACACAAAATACATGTATAAGATTATATCATCACTGAGGTAGGCATTCCCATACTCAGATCAAAACTTTAACTAACAGACTAACTACTCTGATACAGGAATGATCTTGTAGTACATCATAATCATAGACTTTTGTAGACACAGTATGGACGCAACCATCTATTTATGATTAGTCTACTTAGATAATGAATACAAAACTCCTCGCAGCCTGGATGGTGGAAACTAGATCCAGGGTCTTCATTTCTACTTCCCGAATTGGTACGATTCTAGCCATGCGAATAAATGAGCTGATGTCGAACATGGTAGAAACCACTTGATTACCAGTCGATGATGTAAACTGTTAACAAGTGTGAGAGAGACCACCAGTAATGTCAATGCTTCTCAAAGTACCCAGTACAATCCATGAGATGTGAATGAATGAGTTGATGTCGAACATTTCACAGAATCCTTCGATCGAAAGTCAATGATGTAAACTGACGTCAAAGGCGAGAAACCTGCCATTGATGCATGCAGACTTCAAGGTACTGACGATTTCTAAGTCATCTCTCTAGATAATGTGCTGATGTCGATAGAAAGCGACCCATTGCAGGCAAGCCCACAACACGAAATCATTGTTCAAGTTGAAGAAATGTTGCTGTAAGGACTGACTCAGGGATGGTCAAATGGATGACAAGTATTTTGCAGATGAAAGTTTTGCTTGCAGACCTCTTGAACACATAACGACACGACAGATGGCTTGGTGATGAATAACTCAAAGTTGATCCCCGGAACCCGGCTGAAGACTTTCAAAGTAGTTTGATCAACTGTGAGATAAAAGATTTCCCAACCCAGGTGAATGAAAAGTGTCGTGTCCAAGAGTGGTAATAAAGTTTCTTCTGGGAGAAAAGATAACAAATAGGCTCATTCTTCTCTCTTTTCCCCCACCATTTCTGGCAAGTACCTCTTTATTTTTAACAAGCTTGAGGAGGATAACATATGCTTGATTATAAGCTCATCCTTCGGATGAGTCCAACCTAGTTTTGATTCGAACCCTAGGAAGGAGTGGTTCGTTCCTGTTTGTAATTGAACAGGTCCTTTACTGTGAAATTTTTAACGAGCCCAGTATAGGAGAAACTCGGCGTTTTTCAATTTTAGAGAGTCTGAAAAACTTAAGAAGACTCCAAGTTGAACTTTTTCGTAGATTTGTGTCCCTCAAGCCCGAAAAAGTATAAAATAATACCTGGGGGAACCGCTTGATCTTGCGACCAAGGAGTACTTTCATAATTAGTGCTACTGACCTTAAAAGTAAAAAGCGATCAAGGACACGTCGTTTTATTTCCGTATCGAGTTTGAAACGACAAAAACCCGACAATCCTTTCCTGATTTTACGGTCAGAAAAGAGCTATAAGGGGACCGTCTTTTAATTCCGTTTTAACGAGTGTAAAAGAAACGCTCGGCAATCTTTTCATATTTTAGGAGTCAGAAAAGGGCTTAAAAGATGACTCTGATATTTTGGTTCGTGAAAAATGACAATTTTCCCTCTAAATCCCTTTGTCCTGCACAAAAACAACACATTACTCATACCTGTTTAAGATAGGCAAAAATGCATTGAAAAATATCCTTCCATGGTGAAAAATAAACAAACCTAGCATTCATCCATCCAAAAAGCCTATAAAAAGACTTTTTACCATGTCATTTTTACCATTTTACTGTTGAGGTTGAAAAAAGGGCTCTTGGCAAGAAACTTCCCGTGGTCGTTGCGGAGAATCCGACCGTCAGAATCGAACGCTGTCTCTTCCATGTATTCCACAACATCCTCCTTTTCAATTTCATCCGATTAAAAGTTTGTTTTAGGTTTTAGTTTTGATTTTTGGTGGGTTTTGGGTTTCAAAAATCGCTCTGCGGGGTACGCAGGTGCCCTAAGGGTGACCTGTGTCCCCCGACTTTTTCCCACACAGGAAAACGGTCGGGGGACGCAGCCCACCTTCAGGCCAGCTGCGTCCTGACGCTCTGTGTCCTAAACGTGGGGTGCGTCCCCCGCGAAAGGCGGAATTTGAAACCCCAAACTCCACAAACAACCATTTGAATTTTCCCAAATCAATTCTAATCTTTGTTTCTTGGTGTGTAGGGCACTCACCATGTTGGATTGGAGAGAAAGAGAGCACGAGGACGTTGATTTAGCCGCAATTAATCATCAACCTTCCATTGATGCCCTAAAAGCATGCAGACTATATAAATACTGGGCCATACCTGGCATGAGGGCTCAGGTGAGATTCTTGGAGTGGCTGGTTGAGAGATGGAACATTCATGAGCAATGCTTTTACATCGGAGGACACCAGATCGAGATAGATCCCTCTGACATATACTTTCTCACTGGCTTGCCAAATAGGGGCGAGCAACTCAATCTAGCTGGGGCTAGGCCGGGTGGCCAATCCCTTGCTAGTCTCCGGGCAGATTGGTGCACACCCAATTCACACCATGCGAAAGGCGTAGAAATCAAACACATCTCTCTGCGTGAACTCAAGGTTATAGCTTTCACGGTTACCAGAATTTGCGGTGCAGCCGCTTTACATATTGCCACCGGGTCCCAAATGCGGATGGCGATTGACTGTTTCCAAGGCACCATTTTCAACTAGTGTGATGCTGTGTCGACTAATATGAAGAGCCAACTGACTAGGGCAAAGAACGGACAACTGAAGACCTTTGGATATGGGCCTCTAGTTGTGAGCTTTGCCTTAGAGAGAGTTCCGATGCTGATCCCTCAGCAACTCACTGTTGAAATCTTGGGTCCTCGGGAGCCAAAGCTGATACGATGGATTACGGTGATGGCCCGGCATCCTGACGAGGGCGCGGCGATTGTTCGATTCTCTGATAGTTATTTTCACTGGTTAGAGGACCAGGTTTTTTCGATCCAGGACTTTCCGTATGCCGAAGTAGATTTTCGAGGTGATCCAGACATGGTTCTTCCACAGGGAGAACAATGGGACGACAGAGGTACTTCATTTTTCACAAGTTTTCAAATTATATATTTTTTTTGTTTTTTATATATATCGTCTCAAAACTGACAGTAATTTTTTTTCAAAATGCAGATGTTGGTCCACAGCGCCTAGCCAACCTCCGGCCTTTTGAGAGGAGACATCCAGTTGCACCGATACCGGCCCCACAGGACGCGGCTGCAGAGTCACTAGCTGAGTTGGAGCAGGATCTAGAGCGTCTGACGGTGGATATACCTGAGACTACCATAGATGATATTCCTATCAGACTTCAGCGCTATGTAGTCGCAGTCCCTGGACCGTTTAGGAGGTTTTTGTGTAAGGTAGCCCGTGCAGTGGTGTCGTATAGGGAGCACCACCAGTGATTGGCTAGTCACTTTTGTAGACACATATGACATTTTTGGCTTTTTGTACTTATCATTTTTGCCGATCATAAGGTGTTTTTCAACCTATGATCGAAGACGATGTATATTTTTTGACACACTCGTATCTATATATATATCATTATTACCGGCTTATCTTGTTTAACATATGTGATGAAATGTTTCTAAATTTACTTGCATGATTATTGTAAATGTCTGTCCAACATTCGAGAAGCAATTGCATCTGCTAATGTATTTAAAGACCTTGGAATATGCTGATATTCAATGTAATCAAATTCACGTTCCAAGAGACGCACTCTCAAAAACAATCTTAATAACACAGGATTTCTAATGGCATATACTCTATTAAGCTGTAATACAACAAGTTCAGAATCTAACCTCACTATCAAACGTCGAATTCCAAATGTAATAGATTCAGACAATAATTCAACCACTGCACTGTATTCTGCAATGTTGTTCGTCGTTTGACCGAGGCTTACCCCATGCATAGAAACTAACTCGTCAGAGGGCGAATAGATAACCCAAGCTATGGAAGAGATATTCCGTGTACTACGACAAGCACCATCAGCAAATCCAATGTATGTTTGGAGAGGCGTCGACATCTGCAATATCAAGAGTAAAACCAAGATAAGCCAGAATAACGACGAAAAACACACTCTCTAAGCTAAGCACACTGACTATACTAACAAACACACTAGCTAGAAAGAAAACCTAACCTAACTAAAAATTCTCCATACCCACCATTTAAGCATAATACCTCTTTAGGTAAAGTCCATTTCTGGGTTTACCCAAAGAGTCCCCATCAAAATCTACCAGCTCATAAGCCCCTTTTGCTAGCTTTCGCTTTACAATGTAGGGTCCATGCCACATAGGAACGAATTTTCCAGCACCTAGCTTATCGTTAGCTTGATCATATAATAGCACTAGGTCTCCCTCCGAAAAACTTCGAGGGGTCACATTTCTATCATACTGAGCTTTCATTCGCTTCGCGTGAGTCTCGATTGCCAATGCAGTGTCACGTCGAGTCTCATCTAATTTAGCTAAGTACAATAAACATTTCTCCTCTTCGGAAGTAGCTGGAAGTAATTCGACAGCCATTTGAAGTGATGGGATTTCGCATTCAATGGGTAACACAGCTTCCAAGCCATAAACTAGCTGGAAAGGAGTGAACCCTGTTGAAGTTTTCACTGAGGTTCGGTATGCCCATAGCGCTGAAAATAACATGTTGTGCCAATTCGACCGATGAATACCAATGGTTCGTCAGATCATGATAACTAGAACTTTGTTGATAGACTCAACCAAACCGTTGGCTTGCGGATAATAAGGAGTAGAGCTATCGTGGCGCAAACCAAGCTGGCTTGTAAGCTCAGTCATCATGATGTTTCGAAAATGGCTCCCATGGTCAGTAATGATTGCTTGTGGGACACCAAACCTAGTTATAATATGATTGAATATGAAAACTGCAGCTGTTTTTCCGCTTGCGTCGAATGTAGGCATCGCCTCGGCCCATTTAGTAAAATAATCAACCGCGAGGATGATATACGCATGCCCCCCGGCTGAGTGAGGGTTACAAGTAATAAAATCGATACCCCATTTGGCGAATGGACCAACGGCAATTATAGGGTGGAGAGGAGCATGTGGTGCGCGCATCTTGCGATCAAACACTTGACAGTTGTGGCATTTCTGGACTGCAATGATACAATCTTTAAGCATAGATGGCCAAAAATAGCCAGCGCGCAACACCTTTTGAGCTGTGGCATACCCAGACATATGACCGCCACATGCTCGAGAGTGACAATCATTCAAAACCCTCTTAGCCTCTTCGTGAGTTAAACAACGTCGAAAAACTAAGTCTGCCCCCCGGCGATAAAGTGTATCTCCAATAATTTTGTATTGCTGGGATTGAAACCGAATTTTTTGACGTTCTGACTTTGAAGCTTCAGGCCGAAAGGTTTGGGTTTGGAGATAGATGATTATATCCCCGTACCACGGATCTAAAGTACTGATAAGAAACAAAGATTCGTCCGCAATGGACTCCTCTGCCACAGTCTCTGTGTCAGCACGCGGGAAATCACACATCAATTCCGCAAAAACTAAGGATTTCTTAGACTTGGACTTCTCAAACTCCAAGTCGAACTCTTGCAGGATAACGATCCATTTAGAGTACTTGCCCCCTAGCAGTTGTTTTGTCAAAATATAAATCATAGGGTTGCAATCCGAAATAACTGTAGTTTTACGGAGAAGAATGTAGTGACGAAAACGCTGGACAGCTTGAACGGCTGCCAGGGCCAATTTCTCCACATGTGAATATTTTAACTCAGTGGGATTTAAGGTCCTACTAAGATAATATATCACATGTTCCGCTCCGAATTCATCTTCTTGAACTAACACCATTCCAATAGTGGAATGCGAAGCTGCGAGGTATAAGAAGTAGTCCTGGTTGTAGTTGGGAGGATGCAACAACGGTGCATGGGTCAACGCGTGTTTTAGTGCATCAAAAGATTGTTGGGCAATCTCGTCCCAAAAGAATTGTGCGTTCTGTTTCAACAACCGTGTAAAACCTTTAGTGACCTCGGCGTAGTTTGGAATGAATCGGCGTAAAAAGTTCGCTTTCCCTTGCAAACTTTGGAGTTGGCGCAAACTCGAAGGAGGAGGCAATTTGATGATAGCTTCGACCTTCGAGGGATCGACGTGAATGCCAGCTTTTGAAACAACAAATCCCAGCAATCGACCCGTCTCTATACAGAAAACACACTTGTGGGGATTCAACCGAATTCGATAATGCCTACACCTCATAAAGATTGCTCGTAAGTGGACAAGGTGATCAACTCGATGTAAAGAATGAGCAGGCAAATCATCGAGGTACGGTTGCACAATGTGCTTGATGTCATGAAATGCATAAGACATCGCCCGTTGAAAAGTGGCCCCAGCATTCTTAAGCCCAAAAGGTAATTTGCAATAAGCAAATGTCCCCCATGGACAAATGAATGCCGTTTTTGGTTGGTCGGCAAGTAGAATATTGATTTGATTATAGCCCGAAAAACCATCCATGAAGGAAAACATTTCACTTCCGGCACAATCATCAATAATTTGATCGATATAAGGCGTAGGATAGTTGTCTTTTGGACAAGCTCGATTTATATCCCTATAATCGATACAGATTCTTATTGTTCCTTGTTTCTTGTTGACCGGAACAATATTCGATACCCAATCCGTTAACGGGATTGGATAAATGAAACCTGCTTTCAACAGCGTTTCGACTTCTGCTTTAATCGCAGCCGCTTTCCGAGGCTGAATCTGACGCAACCGTTGCTGGACGGGTTTAGCATCCGGGTAGGTCTTTATTTCATGGACAACAATGGCAGGATCAATTCCCGACATTTCCTCGTAAGACCAGGCAAACACATCGCGGAATTCTTGGAATAGGGCCTTGTAAGTTTGGATTTCATCTTCTATACATGAGGCACCTATATGAATGTTTTCCTCAATTCCGGGCTTCACTGAAATATCAATGGGAATAGTGCGAGAAATATTCCCTAAATTCAACTCTGAATCAGAATGTTTCGTTGGATTCTGAGTGTCTTTGACATATTCAGCGGTAAAGATAGATGAAAAATCATTTTCAAAAGCATCATCCTTAGGTAAAAACGAAGATCTGTGATGGAGATCTTCCCATGGTAGATCGTCTACACTTAGGATTTCGCAAAGTTGCTCGTCAGATGACACGACTTCAGGAAACGCTATCCATTCTAAGGTTGAGGTGAAAAGTGATTCTTCACTGACCACATTCATTTGGTCGATTTGGGTTGAACGCGAGTCGGTAAAAGACATGACAGCTTCATAAGCAATTTCATATGGACTCAAAGGCATAGCATCACCGAATGAGTCTATCTTAGATTCAGATGGGACAATCCAAGGATCATCATAAATAATGTTTTCTGATGTAATCATATGAATTGATGCAAATGAAGGGTCTGCGTTGATTGGGGGGAAAGGAAAAGTTCCCAGTAAACCGGAATCTTTAACTAAACCTACACCAACGTCTCTATAGGGGATTGTCGTCTTACCGACATGCTAGATACTCTCTGAAGAGGCTGGGTCGGATGAAAAGTATGTCAGCTGATCAATGGTCACGATCTTACCGTTATATGGAAACTTTATTACTCTGAAGACCGATGAAACGACTTCTGTCATAGCATATGACCAACTTCGACCCAAAAGAAGGTTGTAGTCTAGAGGGGCATCAACCACCTCCACATCCAGACTAACGGTTTTGCCTTCTACCCCTATAGGTAATTCCTGTAGAATACCAAACGGACGGAACCCACGGCAATCAAAGGCCTTAAGGATGGTCGGGGACTGGTTCAACGAAGGAGAACCAAGCGATCTCCAACATTGAATTGACATAATACACGTAGAAGCTCCCTCATCAATCACAGTCCGATGATAGGCCTGTTTTTGACTATCACTGGAATTTGGAAAGCCATTTGATGGGGTAGACACGGTGTACTATTTTCTAGATCGAAGATTATCAGGTTCGGGTCCTGAACATCAACAGCTCCGATAGCCGACAAAAGTAATTTTCGTTGTGCTGGGCATGATTGCAGCACTTCTAAAGCCGACATTGCTGAGGGTGAAACAGCTAAGTCCTCAACAATGTTGTAATTCTGGGCCGCTCTCTCATGTGGATTGAAAGCAGACCTTCGAAGTACACCCTTGGCGGGTGGTTTAATTACTAGGTCTGGGTTAGGTTTCTCGATCTGTAGTGGATCAGAACCAGGAGCTGAGGTTGATGGGTTAGAGTGAGAAGATTCTACTTCTTTACCGTCAACAGGATTCTTACTACCATAATCTTGCGATCGAGTCGCAATCCTCACATGAGACATCATCAAAATGGGTTCTTCACAGGCATTCGAGGAAGAACCTATCATCTTATTCTCCTGCTCCGGAAATGGATTTTTTAACACAGCAGGAGTGGGAGAACCTTTGACTATTTTCACAACCTCGACCCGATGAGGGCAATCTCTTGTAAAATGATCCTCTTCACAAATAAGACAAGGATATCGAGGTTTGCGCTTTTTGTCATTGGTTTCCGACTTTTCCGTTTTCTCCTTCAGAGCCTTGTCTACTTTAGCCTTCTTCTTTCCTTTCTTCTTTCCACCGTTTTTTGATTTGGCCATAGATGACTCTACAGCGTGAATATCGGCGGTAAGTTCAGGAGAAGACTCTCCTGTCGGGGAATCGGGCAAAGTGATTATAGGAGTAGTTGAAGCCTTGGAAGACTTCTTCTTGCTCTTTGTATTCACGATACCAATCATACCATCAGCGGCATGAGATCCCGAAGGAGCAGCAGCGATTTGATTCGATTTTGGAAGATCCGGAATCTTCTCGTGTAACGTACCCGACTGAGTATAAACTAAGTCAAGGTATTGCGCCTGAGCAATGACTTGCTCCTCAGTAACTACTCCGGACTTAGCTACATCTTCAGTAATCTTCGGTAATAATGATTTAACAAACCATTCAGCTAAGATTTGGTCCGGGATAAAAACTTTCACTAACCTTCTTCGACGCCTCCACTCATGAATGTGATCAGAAATATGCGTGGACGTCGATTGTTTTAGTGAAGTTAATAACTCCGTGCCGTTATCGTATCTGACCAGCAACTGAAAGTGAGTTAAGAACGAGGTAGCTAACTGGCTAAAATTGTAAAAAGAGGCCCGTGGTAACTCAATGTACCACTTGGCCGCGAGACCAATGAGTGTACGCTGGAAAAGACGTAAGCGGATCGAATCATCCGAGATAGAATTTGAAGAACACCAGAGGTGGTAAGTCATCACATGATTGGACGGATCCTCTCCAGACTTACCTTCGAACTTGGGTATATCACTGGGCAACTTATTTGGCATTGGCGGCCAGAACTGAAGATATTGAATTGGATCGTTCATTAGGCGCGTCAAGTCTGGTAAATCCAAAGTTGCGATAAACGGTAACTGCCGGTTAGGATCTCTAAAACTCTGGGTCACAAGACCAGTCCCAGGAGGAGGATATCCAGGATAACTAGGAACAGGAGTCGCATTTGGGATATTATATCCTCCTGGAAAACCAGGATTAACCAGACCGTACTGGGGTTGTTGAGGTTGTTGATAAGTGTACCCAGGATACGGTTGATACTGGTAAACCGGCTGTTGGACAGCTTGCCCAGGTTGGTACTGTCCCTGGTACGGTTATTGAACAAATTGAGGTTGAGTAGTGACAACCGTACTTATACCAGGCTGACCTGTAGGCATCTGGACTGTGGTTTGAATCGTAGATCCAGACAATGGTAAAGATGTCTGAGGCGTGGTCGCAGAGACAGTAGAAACCGGAGCTGTCGATACTCCAGAAGTAAGTGCGGCAGATGTAGCGGTAGTTGCAGCAACCATTTGAGATGGATTACTAGGTGCGATTGGCGGCTGAGTAACTACCGAAGTTACAGAAGTTTGAACATTTGACTGGACAGGCTGCGGTTGCTGGGGTGGACCAAAAACTACGGGTTGTCCAGCTTGAGGTACCAACTGTAAACTTGGCTGCAACACCTGTTGACCCTGTGATGGATCCCACACTAACATTCCGGGGTATTGACCCGTAACAGGTTGAGGATACTGAGATCCATAACCGGATTGAGGATAGGATTGATAATTGAAAGGTGCAGTTCCCATACCTAGAACATATGACTGACCTTGAGGTGGTTGATAACCTTGACCTGAGTATTGACCTTGAGGTTGATAACCTTGAGGTAAATACGGATATTGGGGTTGACCTTGACCTTGAGGTTGATACTCTTGAGGCTGATACCCTTCGGGTTGATACCCTTGAGGTTGCCATCCTTGAGGTTGCCATCCTTGAGGTTGATATTGATACTGAGGTTGTCCCTGGGGTACATATTGAGGCTGGGGTTGACCTTGAGGCATGTATTGCACCATAGGTGCATACTGACCTTGAGATTACCCCCCAGGCGTTAACTGAGGTTGCCCCCCAGGCGGTAATTGGCCACCTTGAGGTTGGGAAACAGGAACTGAACCTGACATCATGTAAATGTCTCCTACACCCAATGGTATATTACCATTGTTTCCAGCTAATAATCCATGATCAACGGGTTGAGGAGATGCCCCCGCAAAGGTACCAGAAAGTGATTGATACCCGGTGGGAACAGAAGGACCACCGTGTAAGAAAGATTCAGGACTTTGAGTAAACACGGACGACTGACCAGACATATTTACAGGAGTATAAATACCTCCAGGTGGAAAAGGAGTACGAGGTGTAGAAAAACCTACCCCTGAGTTGTCTAAATAATTTGTTAACGAAAGGTACAAAGTAGTACTTCTAGGAGGACTGTAAAAGATGGATTCACGCTCCCTTAGATCAATAGTAAGTTGACCTTCAAGGTTAGAGATGCCTATTTCTTCCTCTGGAGCAAGTTCTTCGATAGCAATCAAACCAGTAGGAAGATTTTCGGTGATAACTCGTTCTATTCTTGGTGAATCTGGAACACTAGAAGTCAGAGTAACAGGTTCAGATATTTCAGGTTCTTCGCCTGTATCACTAGCAGACGAAAAACTACCAACAAGTTCGAAAACTGTAACAGCTTCGGGATTATAACCTGTCTCTAGACTTTGGTAATCTGGATGGACTACCAAGGAAGATTCTCCTTCTTCAGGTGAACCTACTCTACTGCCACTAGGAGGAGTTACAAGGACCTTCAGCCCTTCGTACTGACCCGGAACGTCTTCAGGAGATCCACCCCGTGAACTACGGAGTTTCCTCAACAAATATGTTCCGGTAACAATCTCAGGTGACTTGCCCCGAAGTCTACGGGACTGTCTCGGTAATTCCACCACAGCTAAAACTTTTAACTACTACACACGAAAACAAAATAAAATCTCAAATCAAACCACCTAAAGTCTCTAAAGAACCAAACAAATTTGAATCACACGCCTAAAGAATCTAGGGCATCAAACCAAGCACAAACAGTAGCCTTCCAGACCGAAAACGCTAGTTGGAGATGAAACCCAACATCGCCGGATTCAGTACAGAAGTGGCGGGTGGAACAGTTACCCCGGCAACCTGCTTAATGAATAGACCGGCACAAGTTCCTCCACTTTAACCGTCTCGAGTGAAGTGAACCCCCCGAAAAATCCAAGTGAGTCTAGCCGACGTCTGCTCCAGGTACAGTGGGATCTTCCCTCCACCGTCACCTCGGTAGAATCCTAAAGATAATGGTCACTAAGGTTACCAACCGCAACAAATGCACCTGGGGGAATAGTCTACACTCCGACAGTACGCAAGGGCAGAGTATCAAGCTCAATCCCCTTGCCGGTTCCTTGACAATAATCCAAGGTTTACCGACAAGTGACCCCTGGCTCCTCGACAATGGTTAATCCGAGGTTTACCGTTTGTAATACGTGCGTGTCTGGCGTCGTTCCCAATGAGGGGGGATTGATCCCCTCACTGGTTCGGACACGAGCTCGTGCTTCTCCTTTAAGAGGAGCTTTCCCAAAGTACAAATGAGACAATTGGATTTATTCTATCACAAGATAAGCTACTTGTTTGGTTTTGTTGTCTTGGAGAGTTAATTACTCACCTACTCCAAGACACTAGCCTGATCTAAATTGGTGTTTCAGAGCCCTAGTAAATAAAAGTTACTACGTTGATTTTACTTTAAGCGTTAATTTTATGGTTTTTCTTAAAGACAAAAGGTAGCGGAAGTGGAACCAATGGTGTGTAGACTCGACTCAAACCACTACAAAGATGCACCTAAGATGATTTACGCTACTTTTTCCTTTCAATGAAATTCCTAACTAAGAGAGTTGAGAGATGCAAATTTATAGAAAACAATTTTCTTAGTAAAGACAATCAAAGAAACAATTCTCTTTATCTTTTCAAGCATACAAACATGACCACTTCGTACGTGCACGAAAAACTCTTTTTCTTTCAAAATGCCTCAAAGCTACTTGAAACAAAACTTTTCAAAGGAGATGTTTTTGTATTTTCTCTTATTTAATAAAGCATATAAATCTATTTTAACGAAAATCAATCTTAAAAGCTATAAAATCTATGAAAACTTGACTCACAAGCAAATCAAAAAGAAATTTACACTAAGTAAACCTAACGAGGCAAGAGCCTACAAAGATGATTCTAGGTTGTTTTACTTGACCAAAATCAAGTCAAGGACCAGCTAATGCAGAATCAAAAGACTAGTCAAAACAAAACTCAAATCTTTTTGTTCTTTTTGTAAAATGGAATTCAATACTCAATCAACAAGCACTTCGAAATTTGCCCAAGAGACCAATCAAAGGTAAGTTGCTCTCACAGGTAGACTTTATGACAGGTCTGACTTCTAAGAATGCTGACAAAACCAGAGAGATCTAAGGCTTGACAACTTCTACCGCCAAAGTCACTACAAGACTTACTCAAAAATCAAACCCTAGGGCTTAAACTTCTATGAAATCCACTAAAACACTCAATGCTATCGAAACAAGTTCAGGTGAAGATCTTTGACAAGAGACTAATGGATTTGGGCGGTAAAAACTAAGAAAAAGCAAAATCTAAGAGAAAAAATGCAAAAAATGGAATTTTCTCAAATTTTAGCAGGGGACGCAGGAAACCCGTTCAGACAGGTGTGGGCCCACTCTGTGCACACAGCGACAGTGCGTCCAGGGACGCACTGTGCAATACTTAGAGGGTGCGTCCTACTGGAAAATTCAAGAAAAACTAAAATGAAACTAACCCTAAGCTAACCCACCCAAAAACAAAGTCACAGAGCCAAAAACCAGAAAAATAAACCAATTTTCTCAGAGCAAAGTTCATACAAAGGAAAAGACTTTCACATCAATGGATTCCCCAGTGGAGTCGCCAATTTGTCAGGCGGAAAGAGTCGATTGTGCGGACACAGCCAACCTCGCTAGGAGCCTAAGACTCTCTAGTGACAAACAAGACAAACAAGAGCAATCCTTCTCTAAACATGCATTTACTATATAAGAAATCAAGTGTTTAGATCCTACCTGTAATCCAATGCTGTTGTAGCAGTCCAGCTCCGCTGATCCGGATGAGCTCCTCCTTCACTTTGAAACCTGCATACACTAACAATCAAACGATTAAATAGTTCTTGATAATCTCATAGAATAAAACATATTTAACACATAGACCAAGGAGTACATGAAACAACTCATAAATAACAAGTTATTGAGAAGAATGGACTCATTTGCATTAATAGGTAACAAAAGGAACAAATACAACCTGAGCCTTGGTGTTGTGCAAGTCCCTCCCAGGGTCCATCAAGAGTTCTCCTTTACTTTGACAAATCTCACCCACTTCCAAATAGAACAAGCAAAGATGGAAATCTCTCCTCACAAGCTTCTAAATGGGAGTCCTAATTCCAGCAGCATCTACCCATAGAAATGTATAGCTTCCAACCTCTCCTCCTTCTGGCCCAATGCCTGTATTTATAGTGCTCAAGAGGAAGTTAATCAGGTCCACCATCAATGGGATAATCCCCTCTTTGGATGGGATAGCTCCCTTATTGATGGGATAAGTTCCTCTTTGGTAGGGGTACATGAACCATCTGGAGGCGCTCAATACACGTCGAACAACCTTCTAGAATGCTCTAGAAATGACCACAAGTAACTTTTTAAAGATGAAACTTGCGCATTTTGACCTTTACAGGGGGACGCACCTGCCCCTTTACATACAGAGCGTCCAAAGATGCAGCTTTTGTGAACATTGGGTGCGTACCCGCAGGTAAGGTTGAGAGAACCTGCGTACCCAGAGATAAATACATTTATAAAGACTTTCTCTCTTTTTGGAGTTTGACATGGAGAGCAGAGGCATAAGACTTGCCTAAGAGGATAGCATGACTGTTGATAGAGCCATACTAACTGTAAATAGTCATGGTGACATTTTTTAGTGTAACACTTACCTACTCTGTGTCAACATGGATCCTGCCAGTCTGGATCTACAGCTCATGCAGATACTTCTGAATGGTACTTAGCACCTATTGTTACTACTGTTCGAACTACTGCAGCAGTTCCATTGTGTTATCACGCACCTTATCTTGAATCTCGTCATGGTCATCCTCTGTTAGAGTGATTGGATCCAGTAATGGCTTTGATGCTTTCAATTTCTTACAGGGCCCTTCTTTCTGCTGATCCCTATACCCTTTTATCCAGAAGGGAGTGCTCTGCTCCTCCTGACTACCACTGCCCTTGTCTGACTACTCCTCTTCCTCTGTTTAAGGTGAAGGGGATTTACCACTATGCTCGAAGTCACGCTCTTCTTGTTCGTCCGGCTGCTTCACAGCATGCTCATCTTCCACCAAGGCCTTCTCCTCAGCTTATTTCATGCACTTTTTGGCCAACTAGACCTTCTGCATTGTTGTGTCCTTCTTTTTCTTCTCCATAGATTTGTTGGTACCCACGGCCAGATCGGATGGAGTATGCCAATCTTCTAGGCAGGGCTTGATAGTTTCCTAGATAGCGTCATCTGTGGCCAAGTAAGGCAGATTAAAACATTTTTGTTGTGGATCCTTTCACGCCCTGATGTACACATGGTGGAAGTCTGCTTTAAACTCCGTGTATTATGCTAACTGTTCAAAAACAGTTGGTGACAATCATGGCTTGTGGTTGATGCCCATGTGCAAGCTCGTTGCCATCAGCTCCTAGAAGACATTGGTCTTTGTGATGCACATGGTGTCCTTTGTTTCCTAGAGGGATGAAAATTGTGTAGCCTCTAGTAATCCCTTGTCCACAGGAGGAAACTGATTATCCTCCGATAGATCCCAAGCGATGAGCACAATGGAGAGAAACAATCATGCATAGTGGAATTTTTTTCTCTCGTCTTGAGCCTTGCCACAGTTCACAAGGAACTCGCTACAGAAGTAGTGCGACCAATTGAACTGCACACCATCCATGCACTATGCAGCCAATGAAATTACTGGTGCCGAAACCTCATCTGCATGACATTTTCTCATGACTTTCCCAATTAGGATTTATGTAGTAATTTTCACCACGGGGTCGGTGATAGATGTGATAGAGTACTCGCACAGGTTCTTCACTAACTTGAATTTTTCCTTCATCTTCTCTGCGAGGTCACACTCACTCGTCTTTCCACCAAACTCCTTGGTCAGATTCAACCCTAAGTGCAGCAAGAGTGTGATCCAGTGGTTCAGAATATCTGTAATCAGGTTCAACGCACTCAACCACAAACATCTGTCATGCACTAGGTTCAACAATTGCTTGATGAAAATGATGTTGATGTTAGAGCGGTAGTAGTGGGGCACCCACAATAGGTTTAGCAACCCCAATTGATTCACTCCGTCAATCCACTCCACAGGCTCCAATGCAGTGACACCTCATTCCTTGTAAAATAGCCTCTTCATATAGTTCTTCGTCGCAAGGTGGGGGAACCTTTCGTGGTACGCCAAATCCCATTCCTCCAATTTTAAATGGGGGACCAGTGCCAAGTGTGGACCTTCAAATGTAATGCTTTCTGGTAATAGGGGTGTATGAATCAGAAAATTATCTGTGCTTGGGTCTTTGGTTATCTTCACTTTTCCCTTACGTGAAGGGATATAATCCAGCAACCTGGAGATAGGATCTACCCCCTATGAATCTATATCCTCAGTACCCTCTTTGGCCTTTGAATCCACCACTTTCTTCTTATCCTTCCCCGATTTTTTCTTTCTTCTAGGTCTGGGTAGCATCATGCTTCCTCAATGACTCACGCACTGGCATTGGATTCTTCTGTTTTTCTTTTTTGGGTATGGGAACTTCCCACACCGGTGTAGGTTTTGGCCCCCATCATGTGAATGAATTTACAAAAAATTCAGGAACCTACCCAAAATTTACACATGATGAGGGCCGAGCCCTACGAAGAGGATCCCAATCAGAATATTTTCTGTTGTTGGACACCTAATCTTGAATGGGTTAGTGTGGAAGCCGAATAGACAAAAGGAGTCCAAGAGACCTTGGTATGTGGAACCCAAAAGTCACAATATGTACTATAAATGTATATCACTTGTTAATAAAAATGTATTCTCAAGTTTTATCTTTCATATTCTCTTGCTACCATGTGTGTGTTTAACATGGTATCAAAGCCATGATGTGTGGCCTTCTCCCACCATTAGTTGGGTGGTCTTCTTCAAACTAGGTGCTCTGCATTGTGCACTATTTTAGTTGTCCTCTCTGCCTTTTGCACTGTCCTTCCTACATAAATGTTACATTTACCTCATAGTGAATCCTATAAGCTATATTGTAGTCGAAATTTTCTGTCCATATTCTGCATTTCTGCAGCCTGACATATCTGACCTCTACGTCTGTCCCTTTAGGAGTAACTAAAATATTTCTTTGCAAAAATCTACATACGTTATTTTTTTGGTGTCAGTACAATCACTCAGGCCAAAACGCTTCCACAATTCCTACATTATCGATGCTCCCATATATGTTTTACGTTGATCATATATTTACACTCAGTATTTTCTGTCAGTGTTTAACACAGCTCCATTATTTAATGCTGCTCCGTTCTTTTATTACGTTAAAGGATTTACACTGCTCCAATAGAGGTATATACCAGCGCTATCCATATTCATTTAAACATTTAATCCCCTTGTTGGTTCTATCCCTTTCTGAGCGTTTGTAAGAGCAGGGACCGATCATCTGTCAACCTTGTTGGAACCTATGTTCCATTATAATTTTAATCCCTATTAGTAACGGCTCTGCCATTTTCTGTCTACAGTAATAACTCTATCATTCTCTACCTATCTCTTTGCGCGTTGCTTCCTTCTTGCAATAATAACATTGGAAATTTCATGGTCATTACTCTCTTCTTCCTAAAATATCCCTCATTAGTTTTTAGCTAAATTCGAGTAGGTTTTTTCTGACTAAAATACCTATCCCTTTCTCTGCATACATGAACCAGGCTTTCCATGGTGTAGCTCAGCAATAGCATGTCCTCTTACATTCCAAACTATACAAATTCTTTTTCTTGACTCTGCGGCGACTCTATTAGGAGACGATCCCAAAACTATCTAATGGCATAATTAAATTCATAGCGCATATGAGTCATGAAGCCATTGTAGTTAATGGATGTTGGTCCTCTGCGTTTTTTTTTAAATCGTGGCTCCAAGAAATGGTGGAAAGACTGTGTAATGGTGGCATAAGGACGACTGTAAATCTAGCACGGTGAAATATTTTCGTTTGAAATATGGGTTGTATGGATATTGTTTATGATGTAGTGAGTATGCATTGATTAAATTATGGTGTGTTGGTCAACATGACCATGCGTTGAAATACTCTGGTATATATATATATATATATATATATATATATATATATATATATATATATCTATATATATATATATATATATATATATATAATTTTGCTTGTTGTGGATAAACAAGATTCCGCCTGTTGGATTTCATCACCATGCGGAGTTGAGTACAGATACATTCAGTTGACTTCGTTGGGTTTGGTTTAGTATGAGAGACGTTTGAAATGTGAAGGAGTTTCCAACCTCATGGAGAAATTGCTCTCAATCTCTTCATTCGGTTGTCGTGGTCACTTCTTGGATGTGGCTTAATTCGCTTACGTCAAGTGGCTTACTTGGTTTGGTTTTTTTGAACGTTGAAGGAATTGGAAGTCTTTCCAACTTCATGTAGCTGTAGTAAGTGACAAGTGCACAATCTCATAAACAATTTCTATGAATTTGTTGGACATTTGTCCAACTTTGTTTCGAAGAAAAAAAATGTTGCCCATTGAATGTTTGCATTATGTTTGCACTGTCTTACATTGTGGTATTACACTCAGAGTGTTTTCCATTAACACTCAGAGCGCTATCCATATGTGTTGTTTAACACTGCCCACATATTTATATGTGTTCTTTAACGTTGATCAATTTTTGAGTATTACGTTGAATTGGCATTCAAAATGTTGAATGCAGTCAAAGGGAGTTGCTAGATAACATTTTATGTTTGCATGAAAACATAAGCATGTTAATTCTTGTACAGTTATAATTGCTTATTTATATATTAGAAAATGTTAAGAGCTATATTGACCTCAGCTCAGTGTGCTATACAGTTTTCTAGTCTCGAGTATTGACATTTGTTGTCTAGTTGAATTTGCTGACTAGTCATATCAGAATTATATTTTCTCCCACTAAGAGTAAAATTTTGCAGTAGAAGTTTTTCTTACACCATGCATCTAATTTATTAGCAGTTCATTTCAATCTCCATATGATATCTCCTTCAAGCAATTCATTTTAGTCACCGTGTGTTGGAATGGTATTGTATTGAACTATTGATGCGTTGAACCCATGACCCTTGTGCAAATAATTTGAGACATGTGTTATGCTTCAGTGATATGACACAGAAGATTCTAATGAGAAGGTTGCTTTAATTTTTGGGGTGATATTAGTATTATATGCACCATTATATGCACGATATTGTCTGCTATTTTCTTGCAACAACAATTCAGATTTATGAGCATTTTGCTTGTTGTTTCCGGCATCACAATATAGTAAAGGACAAACACATGTATAAATTCCAGCGTGTGGTAACTTGAAGTGCTTTCAATTTCCTTCAAATACTCAAAATATGAAGCCATTAAATTAAGGAGGAAGGGAATTATTTCAAAGGGGACAAGATTGTTTTATATCGACCTTGCTGCAAGTGTCTACATATTTCTTTCTAGAGAATTAAAGTGCTTAAAATTGTTGTCATTATTATGCATTTCTCTTGGCACTCTTGAACTGGAAAAAATGGGGAAAGATTATGAAGTATTAGAGTTTTTGAAAATTCTGATACAGTCTACTACTAATGATACAGTAAAAATCAACAAATCCTCTCTAGCTGACATTAGAATTTGTCTGCAAAATGTACAAGGGAAGATAGAATTTTTGCAGCTCGAAACTCAGCTACAGCAAGAAGAATTAAAATAGAGGAGTCATCATTCTGAATCTATTTCTATTCAGAACAATGAAAAAGACTCCCATAAACAGTAAGACAATATTGTTGAAGTTCATTCAGATCCAGTGCCCAATAAAGAAGCAGTTGTACATGCAGATGCAGAAACTCAGTCTGCACTTACCAAGCCCATCATCAGACCTTGGGAACAACTTGTCCATAACAAGCACAGAATTGGTCTTGGATATGACAAGAACTTGTCCTTTCATATTCCAAGCTACTCCAAACCAATCCAATTTCAAAGTGTTGGATTCATTCATGACAGTTCACCTGCTCCTCATGATAGTTCACCTCCAGCTGTTCCAGATTTTATCCCTCTTCCACAACAACAGCAACAACAACAGATTATGAAATTGCAACACTGTGACCAAGTTGGCCATCTGAAATATCACTATTTTTATCTTCATCCATGTAAGCATTGTCATAAAACAAGTCATTCTTCACACAAATGCTTCAGAAACAAAAGTCCTACAAGAGCAAAGATTCATCTAGGATGGATCGCTTCTTCGCAATGGGCATCAACAGCCAAGAAGATATTTCAATCACATGTCAGAACTTGTTCCAGAGTATTGAACAGTCTTGCAACTGAGTTTTCTCCATCATCTCACCTTTTATCTAATAGAGGGGGAAATGATGGTCATCTACAAGCTTCAAAGCCACATCAAGCGACCTTGAGCCACAACCTACCATACCAAATTTAGAGTTGTAGCCAGAAACAAAGATGCGCCTAAGCATGCCTTCAGTTGGTAATCTAGGACACTTCCTCTAGTAGAAGACTGCAGCTTCTTGCCATTTTCGGAAGAATTCCAGGAACAAAACTGAGAACACTTCCTCTAGCAGAAGACTTCATCTTCTTGCCAGATTTGGAAGAGTTCCAGGAATTGCATCATTATTGCAGTAGAGTAGCTCTCTTAGAATAGATTTTCTTTTATTCCATCAAATAATCGAACTTCTTCTGACTCTATAGAAGTCTAGCTTGGAGCCCCTAGGGTCTCTTGATAGAGGAACAAGTGACAACAGGCAAGACCTTCACTTCGACTTGTGGATATAGGATTGTGACCTCCAAGTTTGTATGAAGCCTGGGTTGATAAGTAAAGCTGGTAGCCCATGAGTTACGTCATCCTTGCTGCAATACTAGGGCTCATCAGTTTACTCAAATTTTTAGAAGAAACACACATTGGATGCAAAATCTTATTCTTCATCCAAGGAGTACCCATTTTGCATAATTTCGATGGACCCTACTATAAAAAAATGAGAAATACGTGAAAAACTTGATTGCAATAATGTTTTTTCATGTATTTCTCGTTTTTCGTGTAGTAGGGTCCATCGAAAGTATACAACATGGGTACTCCTTGGATGATGAATTAAAGTTTGCATTGAGTGAGTAATTTCGCTCAAAATTTGAGTAAAACGTTAGGGAGATAAGTTCAAAATACGAGCTGAAAAGATAGTTTCATTATTTTATTATTTTTTAATATTTTTACTTTTTTACTCCAAAAATGGTGAATCATCGCCCATGGTTGACATCATCATCTCAAATCTTATTGGTTCTTATAAAGTTTATTTTGGTTGTACAGTTTTCTTAGGAGGCCCATTTTAGATCTCAAAATTCCCCTAATGAGAAATGTTGGAACTGAAAAAAAACACTCAACATACACATAACTCCTTAGATTTGAGATCACATATAAAATAAACGCATTCACAAAAGATTCGCCACACCTGCAAACTCAAGTAGAAAAAGATTACTCCTGCGCAATTTTTTTTTATTGCATCTAAACACATCGAGAAAATATTGGGAAGAACGAGCTGGGTTGATTGGGACCTAGCCAACTAACTCGTTTCCCTTCACAAAAACTTTAAACTCAAATGAATGCAGGGATCATTATAAATATTAATAGGAATAATGAATGAATGAAACCAGCATAAGGTCCTTCTTTATTTAAAAATCTCTAGAAATACACATTGTAAAAGCCATAGATCCAACCCCAGAGGGCCAGGGCGATAAAATATTTCAAAGCTTACAAAATAATATCAAAGTCTCTTCTGGGTATCACTAACAGAACCTATCTAAGAATCCTTAATTTACACAGAAATGTTCAGCTCTTGGCCACAATAGATGACTTAACAGGAAAATGCAACAAATCATAACTGATTTCCATGTTTGGCATCTCCGTAATGCTCCTAGTCGGATATAGGAAGCGAAAAAAGTCCCCAGAAGTAAGTGGACACCAACCTTAACAACTGTGATATTTTTGGAGTCATTCTGGAGTGAATCAGCAGGTTGTCCATCTGGTACAGGAACTGCGGTAGGTACAAGAATGCCAGATTCCGCACCAACTCTGACTTCGATTAATGACAATCGTTCATCATGCCCTTAAAGAAATGAAAAATAGATAAGTTAAAATGAAATATATGCCTATTCAACCTCTTTAATTATTAATAAGCCCATATAATCCATGTCCAAGAAAATCATAACAAGGAACCAAGAACCATGTGTAAAAGGATTAATTTAATTGTAAAACAGCGGTTAGGGAAACAAGATTTAGGGTAAATTTAGGGTTTAAAGAACTAAATTATGGCAACTAGCGTCCCCCAACCTCATTTCATTGCGTGTCCTCACACAACCACTACCCTCTACAGAAAACAAATTGAGCATCCTCCTTCACTTCTAGATTTGAATATGGATTCTTGACCCTTCTTCTTTCACCTTCTTGACACAAACCTTCTTCAAGCACTTAATAGATTTGTTCATATGAGTTTCCAAATGGGTTGTATGAAGTTTCCAATTCTCGAAATGTTGTTTCCATTCAGACATTGGCTACATTAATTATCCATTTTTTCCTTTTAATGCAATATTTTTTTCTATGATGCATCTATTTAGAACTTCTAGTTCATATATTTGCTGGTTCAACTCCTGAATTGGACTCATCCTATCACCAAATATGGAATATCTCTCTTCATCTTATTCCTGCACTATTCCTTTCTCGACCACTAACTCGTGAAAATCATCATCATTTTCTCCTTTCTTCTCCAAATTCTATGCTCCAAAACTAAGAGGGACATTATCTTCAAAATTCTCTATTGTTTGTTCCATTGTATCCTCTTTCCTTATTTCCTAATCATGCAACATCTTTTTCTTCTTAGCTTCCTTCATCAGGAAAAATAGAGGAATATCATCCTCTAACTCAATGTAACATGGAATGAAAATTGAAGTACCCATAGCTACCACATGTACTGATATCGAAATATTATTTTGCATCGTCACATTCTCTGCAAGGGTTTCAAAAGGAGGGTTTCTTGGAGAAGCACACCCCTTAGATTCATCAATTATCTCAACTGTAGTAGTCATCCCTTTACTCAAAGAAGCAAAATTCATTTTCAATGAACCCCAAGTGATCCTACGGTAAGGTCTTGATTTTTTGGCATTTCTCTGTTCCTTCTTGCTTAACTTCGGCTTCTTGGACTGGTTTCATGAGTCTTCAATTTTCCCTTCTTGCCACCTTTTGAAGGTGTTTTCTCATCCTATCAGTGGATGACCCTAGAATTAACCACCATTTTTCTTCCTTTCTATGATTGACCCTTACTATGAGATATTTTCATGGTGCTTTTACCCTGAAATGATTCCATAAATGCTTCCCATGTAGTACTCCTATTTTCTAGCTCTTTTTCAACTAGAATCTTGACCAAACCATAATGACACAATTTAAACCCTATCTAGTCCTTTCGACTCTTTTGCATATTGTTAGACATTTTTTCTAAACTCTTTAGCAGAAAATGAGGGAAATTAATCAAGTAACCTGATTCGAAATGCAGGGTAAGTTGAATATGATAAAGGTAAGCCAACGAGTACCTCCCCTTGTAGGTGAGGAATGTTTGAAGAATATTTAACAAATGTTTCCAATTTTTAGCCATCTCATTTCTTTACACTCCAACCTTTCATTCCACAACATAATCATCTTTAGTTAAAAAGTGACGCCATGCACCCTTTTCCATTTCTCCTTTCTTGAACCACTTCTCCCATGTAGCTGGGGGTTCTGTAGGTTGGGAAATATAGTGTTTTGTCACTTGAAATTGTAGGGAGCCCACAGTGGCCATCCTCCCATCAAAATTTTGTATGAATTCCTGGGCCACAACATAATCATACCCATGAAATTTGGGTTGGAAGGGAAGGAAGCCAGTCTCTTGCAACATAAGAAAGTTTCCCTCATACTCTGATGTCCCTTCCGACTCCTTCACATACCAAGGATCAATGCACACTGGTGCCATGATGATTGAGGATTGCAACTACTCACAATATTCTGCAGAATCCTGTGGAAATCCTTCTCGACATATAATTTCAGAATTCGGAGGGTGCACTTACAATCAATGATTCAAATTGCATGCATCTATTCCCTAATTCAAGAACACAATGTCCTGTCCACTTACACCGGTCATTAAAACAATTGTCTCCCTATTAGTGCAAATTTTATTGGAAGGGCCATGAATTTGGCATAATTTCCAAGGCAAGTAGGGTAATAATGGTTAAGGGGGGTGATTACAATAGATACAATTTCAAGGAAGGAATGTATGGTTCACACATGATTAAGGCCGAATCATTAAAAGGTGATAAGGTTATGATATAATTGATAGGTGATGAAGTGATATTTTACACATCTACCTAACCTTCATCATGACTTTAATTGGAGGTGGTGGCACTTTGTTAGAGTGAGGTTAGTTAGGCTTCTAATATCGCTACACTTTAAACATTCATTTCTTTTTACACTATGATACTAATATCATTAAAACATAAATACAATAGTCATGACTTCCATAAATAGCCATCATATATTTAAATGAATGTTGAAGTCGATCTAATGATGCTCATTATTATCATAGAATTCTTACACTACGACAAGGTTCCTGCACTCGAACCTAGCTTCCTGCACCGAAACATCAATGTTCCTGCACTAGAGTGTTGTGGTTCCTATACTGTGGTTCTTGGATTGCATCAAAGGATCCTTGTGTTGGGCCACTAATTTTTCATTATTATTATCACCTTTTAACGTCCATTTCATCCATTTCTACCATCATTTATCGCCTCATTTATCATAATTTATCATATAATTCTATTTTATAATTATTTATGCTCTTATGGATAAATATTATTTTCTCTTTTATTTTTAATATATTGAACACTATTATGCATTATTTTTCCAATGATGGTTTATTAATAATTTTTTTTATAACATCGCTCACAATTTTAGCCTCCAAGATCTTTTCCAGATTGCAAATTTCATTTCCAGCTCATAATCAAATATTCTAACTTAGAAATTCATTGAGATAAGAAGCGATAGGTTTGCATTGGACTTTCCGGACAAATGAAGTGAATATTGAAAATAAGACAGATGGGTTTTGTGTAGAACTGACCAAATTAGTTTTGTAATGAGGAGTTTTCCAAAATTAGGCTTGGATTGAGAGAAATACAAGGTTCTGTGAAGGTGATTTTCTCAGATTTGCAGTTGTGGCCTTTTTCGAAATTCTCCCAATTGTAGTACCAGATTCGACTTGTTCCAATTGAGGCGGAACAAGACTCCTTATGAATTGTGGTATGGACATGTTCCTTTGGCAAAACATCTCAGGATCTTTGGTTCCGCCTGTTATGCTTTGATACCAAAGGTACATAGAAACAAACTTGGTGGTAGAAGTGGTAAGTGTATCTTCCTGGGGTATTCAAACACCTCCAAAGCATACTGCCCCTATGATGAAGTAAATAAAAAGTTTGTTGTATCTAGAGATGTAATTTTTCTTGAATCATCCAAATCTGACAATGTTGTTGAGCAGCAACTTGATTGCTTAGATAGATTCGCAAAAACAAAATCATTTCAAGAATTTGATAATTAGATTCCACATCTTGAAGGGGGGATTCCTATTCTAGATCAACATGTGGAATCTTCTTCTCAAGAACACTCTCCCCCGAATGAAACTCCAACAACGGATGCTGCTTTAAGTGATGTAATTGATAGAATTGGGAGACTCAATTTCGATTCAGTCCCAACTCAATCGACAGAGCAGCCTGGACCATCTCAGAAAGGTCCCCCAAAGTGGCTGACGAAGACACTTGAAAGTGTTCATCCTGATGAAATTGGAAAAACAGGAACCAGAAATTCAAACCGAAAAAATGGAGGTGATGTAGATGACTCTAATTCACCTGTTGATATGGATGTTTCTTATGATTGTGAATTGAACTTGTCTACAGATTTTGAACCAACTTCCTTCAAAGAAGCTGCTTCTCATGATGAATGAAAAGAAGAGATGCAAAAGGAGTATGATTCCCTCATAAAGAACGACCACTTGGAAGCTGGTTGATCCTCCATTTGGAACCAAACCAATTGGCTTCAAGTGGGTCTACAAGAACAAGTACAAAGATGACAGCTCACTTGACAAGCACAAAGCTAGGCTTGTGGCAAAAGGTTTTGCACAGAAGGAAGGGGTCGATTATGAGGAAACTTTTGCCCCCACAGCAAAATGGGCCACCATCCGGACACTCTTTCCACTAGTAGCTCAGAACGGTTGGAAAGTCCATCAAATGGATGTAAAAACTGCCTTCTTGAATGGAGATCTAAAAGAGAATATTTTTATGTCCCAACCTGAAGGATTTTTTGTGAAAGGACATGAGCATAAAGTATGCAAACTTGTGAAGTCCTTGTATGGCCTCAAAAAAGCACCGCGAGCCTGGTATGAAAAACTAACTGAGTATCTTCTGAAACTCAACTTCAATCATTTTGATCTTGATGATGCAACTTTATTTGTCAAGAAAGTTGGCAAAACAGTGGTATATCTTGTGGTATACGTAGATGATCTTTTAATGGCAGGGAATAATGAAAGATACATTGCATCCATAGAGAAGGAATTGTGGAAAAGTTTCGAAATGACTGATTTGGGCTATGTTCATTACTATCTTGGCATTAAAGTAACCCAACATCCAAAATCCATATTTCTTTCTCAAAAGAAATACATTGGAGATTTGTTAAACAGATTTGGCATGACAGAGTGCAATCCTCTTTCTACTCCAATGGAACAAAACTTAAAGCTCACATCTATTGAATGAAAGGAATTTGAGGATGCAACAAAGTATAGACAGCTTGTAGGAAGTCTCATCTACCTCACTACTACCAGACCAGACATTTCATTTGCTGTTGGAATCCTCTCCAGGTTTATGCAAAAGCCTTGTGAGGGACATTGGTCTGCTGCAAAAAGAGTTCTAAGGTACTTGAAGGGAACTCAAAACCTTGGAATCAAGTATACACAGGTGGGCGACTTCAGCTTGATTGGATACTTTGATTCAAACTTCGATGGAGACAAAGACACTGGGGTATCTACTTCATGATATGCTATGAGT
This sequence comes from Pinus tabuliformis, assembly GCA_031772625.1. Classification (NCBI taxonomy): domain Eukaryota; kingdom Viridiplantae; phylum Streptophyta; class Pinopsida; order Pinales; family Pinaceae; genus Pinus; species Pinus tabuliformis. The sequence continues at coordinate 129,288,366 of CM062818.1, forward strand.
CTTGGATTAGGAGCTGTCTCTTGGAGATCACACAAACAATCAGTTCCAGTAGATTCCACAACAGAAGCAGAATACATGGCAGCAGCTAAGGCAACGAAAGAAATTGTGTGGCTCAGGAAAATTCTTGAAGATTTGCAAGTAAAACAAGTACAATCAACTCCACTCATGATTGACAACACCTCTGCAATAAAATTGGCCAAGAACCCAAAGTTCCATGATCGTACAAATCACATCAATACTAAATATCATCTGATCCGACGTCATGTTGAGGCCAAAACAATCCATCTCCGTCATTGTTCCACAAATGAGAAAATTGCAGACATCTTCACCAAAGTGCTTGGAAGAGAAAAGCTTGAAAGATTCAGAAAATGCTTGGACTCACCAACATCCCTTCAGATTAATGGGGGGAATGTTGACACCTAATCCTCTGCGATTGGGTTCATTTGTGAAAATAGTTGAATTAGGAATGTGAACAGTCATCAGAAGATGAACTGAGCAGTCACATCATTTGTATATAACAATAGCTACCTAATGAAATAAATCGAATGAGTTTTCTGCCAAAGTGGAGTTACTCCTGGCCTGACAAGGTTATAAAAATAATTTTAAGATAAGTTGCAGGGAAACTAATCTATGGCTTAATGCACACGACTTATAAACATTTCCCACTCTCAGGTTACTTAGATCGAAACTATATAGGCAACCTAGATGATCAAAAAAGCACATTAAGATACACTTTTCACTTGGGAACAAATATTATCTCATGGGTGTTGGAGAAGCAACCCATTGTTTCAATATCTTCTACAGAGGGAGAGCATGTAGTGACCCATGTGCATAAGCTTGAAATTGTGAATTAAGTTCTTGTATCATATCAGGTTGAATAGGCTGCCATGGTCCTCTTGGAGCTACATAACATAGCTGCATTGTAATTGACTTGCTTTATTCTCCTCTTGGTGAACTTCCTTCAACCTTGGTAATGATGGACAATGCTTAACATCATATTATTTTGCATGGAAAATACAAATATCAACATCTTCTTTTTCTTCATCTTACATTCTTAACATTTCTACTTGTTTGGTTACATTGCTGAGAATTTTTGTTTTAAAATCATCAAACAAATTTCCAAGTTTAGCTTGGCGTACCAATCTTGATGCTGATTTACTTACTCTTGCTCTTCCTCTTGATATGTGTTTGCATGTTCCACAAATTTCTTCAAATGATAATTGGTATACATCACCTCTACCCATGAGAATAAGGAGATTAATCCACTCATCCCTAATTGTTCTAAGTAAAAGGGTTTTTAGTGTGTTGAGTCCTAAATGATGTAGCTTTTCCCTTTCAACATTATACATGAACCTATCTATTAGATCCTCAAGGTTCTCATCTTCCTTTTGATTCATTCTAAAGATTTCTTCTTTAAGATCACGATCTTAATATTTTTCTAGAAATATCTTTTGCATAACATTCAATGATATTATTGAATTAATCCCTAAACTCATGAACCATTTAAGAGCTCTATCCTTCAATGTTTCTACTAAAAATCTAAAATTTTGAGTTTTTAATAAATAACCATAGGATTTACAGATAATTTCAAATTCAAAGAGAAAGGTTTCTGGATCCTCTGACCTTAGACCATGAAATTTTGGAAGAAAATATGGAGGGATGTTTTTCATGTGCAGACTACATCACTATCTTGAATGTGAAATCTGAGAGGATCTTCCTCATTTTCATCATCTCCATCAATTTATTCTACATTCTTTGTCATCTTCTTCTTCTTCTACCTACAAATGTGAATAATGATGTGGCTCTTATTGCACCACCTGATCAAATGGGGGTTGGGTTGGTGTTGGAGAATTTTTTTGTTGTTGTTATGATTAAATGAAAACACTAATGAAATGCACTTTTATATTTTTGAAATGAAATATGTCTAATGCAATTTTTTTTTTATTTTTAAAAGAGTAAAAAGAAATGAATAAACTAGGGAAGAAAACAATGCATACTTTGACACCTCCCTAACAACGGTGCCAAAAAGTGACGAGCCTCGGTATTGCAACAAGAATGCTACAACTCACAATGATAGAGACTTTAATTATCAACCCGAGGTTCGTACAAACTTAAAAGGTATCGACACTATATGTGAAACATAAAATGTGTCCTTTCTTTGTTGTCATGAGAGAAAAGAAATGTTGCCTATTTGAAAGAATGAAAGACTAAATTTAAAAATGCTTGTAAAGTAACATGAAATCATCTATCTACTTATTAACACACTTTTCTTGCAAAAGAACCCTATTTTAACCCTATTTTTCGCATGTGATGTTTTAACTAATCTAATCATGAAATCTGATGTAGAAAGTACTAACTACTATGTGCTTGTGTAAATAGAAAGGAACTCACTTTTTTAATCTTTTTGCTTTATAAATGCAAAAACTAGTCTTTCATTGATCTTTAGCACGAGAGACAAGTGTGGAGGAAGAGGGGTAGAATGATTTTCATGGCTTGGATGTCAAGTAGGTGTGTAATCCCAACTTCAATGATGCTTTTTCTCAATTTTAGCTCAAAACATGCCGCTATATAATTTCCTACAGGATGTACTAGTTCTCCTACAGGATCCCCTAGTTCTCCTATAGAATCCCCTGTTTTACTACAGGATGTTACAAATTTACTATACGAAATTATAATTCATCGAATGACCAAGAAAATCAAATCCAAATTGGATGGAAAAAAAAAATTATTTGACTAAGATGTATTAGGTATCCATTCTAAGTGGAATCACTCAAAAAGACCTCTGTCAACCCATGCTAAAAAATAACAGAAAATTACGAGTCTAAAATCTAGAAATTCGAGAACTAGTGAGCTAGTAAATCCATAAAATTCCTAATCTAATCAAGTGAAAATGAATGGGGTAATTTTTGTTATGAACTAGAATGTTTTTATGATCTAATGTAGTGGAGCCGACTCCATTGAATCTCATTAGTAGGCCCTAAAAAATAGTAGAAATTTATTGTTCTTTGCCACAAAGAAGTTACAGAAATCTAGATTTTGGAATAAGAAAGCTAATCCGCGTAGCTCACTGATTACTATGACCTTCCAAAGCTTTTCGAAGAATGAAATTATGCTTTTGATCCTGCAAAATAACTTACATCGACCATTTAACACAATCCTATAGCAAGAAATCATTAATACAAAATGCAGAAATAGAAAGAAATAAAAATAAGAGATGCATGTGAATAAGAAGTGAAAAGAAGGAAAACAAATAATACAAAAGGGCTCTAAGGCTCTTGGGATGGCCAAGCCCAAGGAAACTCAAAGTTCTATGGATAACAACAATATTTATAAGTTGAACATGACACCAACCTTCATTATTTTAATCATACAATTACATCCCTGTAAGAAAATATAGTGGAGCTGCAGAAATACGAATTCTCTCCACAAGGACACTAATGAAAATCTCTTCCTATACGAAAATTCAATTTTTTACTTATACAAAATGATTATGTATCATTCCCCATGAATGGAGGAATCTTTCCCCAAAAAAATCCCTTGATTTGTGGATCTCATTCCCAATACTAGGAATCTACATTAAATGGAAAGGTACACATTCTTAGATTTTCTCAATCATTTGAGTTCTACAATATGTGTCATAATTCCATAATATATTCTATATTTATTATTTAATAGTGATCCTCCTGTAGTAGGGATAAAGTCCCTAAATTATCTCCTCCAAATCTTCATTATCTTCCCAATATTCTCATAATATTTCACAAAAATAAATAATATTAGGCAAAAATATGCAATTATTCATAACCCTTCCTAATGAATATATTACAGTTAAAAATAAATTATCTAATGCGAAAATAGAGGTTTAATGTGTTGAAGGATATTCATAGGCCTTAATTTATGTTTAATTTAGAAGCATGGGCCTTAATTTATGTCTAATTTAGAGGCCCATCATATCCCTTTGCTGAAAGTGTTGTTCATCCTCTCAGCAACTTAGTGACCCCAGTGTGCCTCATTCATGGCCCTAGTAGCCTCTCTCTTGTGCATTAAGAATACTGGCTATAAGTTCTACAATTACAAGCCAAAAAACATATTTGTGCAAAGAAAAATCCTTGTTTCTTGAGACCATTAGTTTGTCTTCTTCCGCTTATTCAAGATGGTTCTTGAATATTTTTCAGTTTCGCAAAGTCTTTCACATCCTTATCAACCTTCTACTACGTTGTTCCACCATTTGGAAACCTCTGAAACCTTCAAAATGTCTTGAGATGAGAACTAGGACATCCTGTAGTAATTCTTGTCAAACCTACAGGAAACCCTGTTAAAAATACAGGAAGCCCTTTTTGAGAATAAATGATAGCGTGAGCCTAGGACAAGCCCTCAAATTGATTCCCATGCCTTTCTCTCATTTCTATAACATATTTTAGGCCTTGGACTAAAGTTAGAAAGAGATTAGAGACCTCTTGGAAAGTCTCTTTTCATCACTATAGTTTGAGTTCTGTTTTGATGGTGGATGCCTGATTTCCTTCTCTTGCCTTCTTATTCTCTCTTGTGGCCTATATGGTTGCCTAATGGCCTTGGAGTTCTCTATTTTGATTAGGTCTCTCTTAGGCATTATCATTTTTGGTTTTAGAACAATTTTTTCTTTCTTCCTTCTTGTAATACCATTCCGCCTACCTGTAGCAGTAATTCCTTCTTCCTTTAGAGCCTGCTAACTGTATGGGAGTGATGAGAAATGTTGTAGGTTTGTGGAAATGGAGAGGATGCTCTATTTTTTTTTTCAAGAAATATTCAGGGTGAGATAGGGTTTGTTATAGAAATTATAAAATGGGATGGATGAATGGTGGATAGATAGTGAATATGAAGTGGATGGAGGGCTCGGAGTGTTGTGGTGACTGACCTTTGCAAAAAAATCTTCTTTTAAATGTTGTCCTCATTCCTTGAAATCATCACCCTTCATAACTTGACTTTTGAACATTGAATAAGTGAAGGAGTGAGTTGTAATTAACTATTTGAAGGTGGCTAAGATTGTTGGCCCATCCTTAGCTTATAAAACCTCATCTCTCATGCATTGACAACAAATTTTGAACTATAATATGCTCAAGAGAAGAGGTCAAGAATATTGCACATATGTACCTACCTGATGGTTGTTGGAAAGACATGCATGTTGTTGCTGAGTTGATGTTGTTATGCTTCTCATGACTTAGGTACATCTTCTTGACTTTATTTTTCTTTTTTGTTGAACTTATTTTGGTGATGGGTTTTCTTCTTGTTGATGTGCAGGTGATGACTTCCTCTATTGCTACTAAGATCTAGGGGAGTTTCATTGTGCCTATGGTTATGCATCTACTATTTCAATCATGGTGTTGAAGGTTATGCCTGGAGCCTGTTTCTGCATCCAAATAGGCTATTGTAGATGCCCTTTTCTTGGGAATGTTTGTGTCATTTCTCCATTGGAGGGTAAATAGGAATTAGAATGAGTGGAAGGTGTGACCATAGAGTGACATGGTCATGATGTGTTTTAGCTGAGATTTTGTGAAGTCAATGCCCTTTTTTCCTATCAGAATACAGGTTTGTATCATAATTTTTCCATCAGACTGCCTTTCATGTATATTTTCAAAACTTCCTGTAGTACTACAAGAAGCTCTTTTAGTAATTAAGGACAACCTCTTGTAGCAGACTTGTTTTTTCCATATTGCCCAAATGGTATAATGGATTGACCTAAAAATTATTTATCATGTTCCCAAAATCATTATGCACCTACCCATAAAAACATTTTGGTGAATGGATACACAGATCTCGAGAAAAACTAAAAATGGATGAAAGTGATGGAGGCCGATTTATTGGAAACCTTGCACTTGAATTTGATGAAATTGCTTGGGCATGTTACCATCATCCATATGCATCTCCCCATGAAACATATTTTTAAATGGATGCATGGTTTTCAAGTTATGGAAAAAATAAATTTATGCTCTATGTATTTTTATTTCCTATAGTAAAACAGAGCCTTCCTGTAGTTTTTTAGGACAACAAGCAAACAAAATGGGAAAAGCTTGAGAATTATGGGTGGATGGTGGAAATAGATGAGGGTGATGGATTGGCATGGCCTTGGCCTTGTTGGATCATTTGAGAAAAGGAGGAGAAAGTCAAAATTTGACTTCTTTTGACTAGGCTTGACCAATTTTTCTTTTGGTACGAACTTGTTTTTGTTGCTTGTAGATGTTGAAGAGTACATGCATTCATCAGAGAGATACATGGAGCAAATATTTTTTTATTATATTTTTTTTCATTTTTCTTCTAGGCCTACTAGCCACCTCAAGGAGGTTTTCAATTAGTAAGGCTGCCTAGGTGCCTCAAAGGAGGTTTTCACCTAGGATCTTTTCTTTTTTATCTTTTTTTTCCAACCCATTGACTGCCTCATGGAGGTTTTCAATCAATGAGCCAATCTCAAGAGCCTCAAATGAGGTTTTCACCTGAGATTTTATTTTTTCTCTCATTTTTCATTTTTTTCTCTACCATACTCTACTTGAAAAATAAAATCACTTTCAAGTATAAGAATACTTCCAATGGAGCCATATGCACATCAAGATGATCAAAAAACTGATGTGTAGGCTTGAAATGTATGCTTTGACATGTACTTGAATTTGAGTGATCAAATGCTTTGACTTTGATGATATCAAGCACAATTGAAGAGGAGAGTATTTCTGCAACTTAGTGACTATTTGGAACCATATTTCAATATAACTTTGATGTCCTTGGTTTTCTTGCTTATCTGGATCATTCTTCATGTCTTCTTCTACCACGACCTTCAATTCTTCCTCCTTTTATTGATTGTTCTCTTGAATACATGGAGGATTTGATGGTAACCATGAGGGAGCTTTCTCAATCTCTAATTTTGATGTATGCACTTCATCAATTGCAGCCCATGGTTCTTTGATATTCTCTTTTGAATATTCTTTTTCGGCATCTTTTCCTTTAATGGCATCAAGAGAATCATTTTTTTGTAATTTTTTTCCTGACCTAAGATGAATACCATTGAGATTGAGAGGGGATATTTGGAAGTGTTGTACCTCAGCATTGTAAGTGGGTTGAGATACTTCAATGTGTGGGTTTGGAAGTGGTGGTAGAGGTAGTTGAGTGGGAGTGTGTATTTGAGATGGATGTGGTTGGGGTTTTGGTTGCGGTGGAGGTTAATGGTAACGATCACATGGAGTTGGGTATGGAGGATATCGAGTAAAATACTAAGGATATTGTGGATGGCTCCCATAAGTTCCTTTCCAATCTTGTTTCCAAGATTGGTTTTGCAATTGAGATGACCAATGCTTCAAAGGAAAGGGTGTGCTCCAAATTACTTTGAGATGGATGTGCATAAGCTTGAAACTGTGAATTAGGCTATTGTAACATATCAGGTTGAATAGACTGCCATGGTCCTCTTGGAACTACATAACATAGCTGCATTTCCAATTGACTTTCTCTATTGTCCTCTTGGTGAACTTCCTTCAACCTTGGTAATGATGGACAATGTTTAACATCAAATGATCCTACATGGACAACACAAATATCAGCATCTTCTTTTTCTTCATCTTGCATTCTTAACATTTCTACTTGGTTGGTTAGATTGCTAAGAATTTCTGTTTTAAAATCATTAAACAAATTTCCAAGTTTAGCTTGACATACTGATCTTGATGCTGATTTATTTACTCTTGCCCTTCCTCTTGATATGTGTTTGCATGTTTCACAAATTTCTTCAAATGATAACTGGTATACATCACCTCTACTCATGAGATCAAGGAGATTAATCTACTCATCCCTAATTCTTCTGAGAGGGTTTTTAGTGTGTCAGGTCCTAAATGATGTAGTTTTTCCCTCTTAACATTATACATGAACCTCTCTATTAGATCCTCAAGGTTCTCATCTTCCTTTTGATTCATTCTAAAGATTTATTCTTTAAGATCATGACATTTATATTTTTCTAGAAATATCTTTTGCATATCATCCATGATATTATTGAATTAGTCCTTAAACTCATGAACCATTTAATAGCTTATTCCTTAACATGAAACTGGTCGGTTCTCAATCTTGACAGTTCATCCTCAAACCCTATTTATTAACACATTTTCTCTCTCTCCTTTGTAATCAAGTCATGATGATGAGTCTTGGTCTAGACTCGAAACGTCGACAAAGAAAAATGAAAACTGTGGATTATCCGAGTTCAGATTCTAAAAAATCGAACCACAAAAATCTGCAATCCATTAGCTTTATCCTTCAATGTTGCCAGAAACAATCTCAATTTTTGAGTTTTTAATAAGTAACAATAAGATCTTCAAATAATTTCAAATTCAAAAAGAAAGGTGTCCAGATCCTTTAACCTTAGACCATGAAATTTTGGAAGAAAAGATGGATGGATGTTCTTGATGTGCACACTACCATCAGTATCTTGAATGAGAAATCTGAGAGGATCTTCCTCATTGTCATCATCTCCATCCATTTCTTCTACATTCTTTGTCATCTTCTTCTTCTACCTACAAAAGTGAATGGTGATGTGGCTCTTACTGCACCACCTGATCAAATTGGGGGGTGGCTTGGTGTTGGAGAACTTTTTGTTGTTGTTCTTATGATTGAATGAAAACATTAATGCAATGCACTTTTCTATTTTTGAAATGAAATATTCCTAATGAAACTATTTTTTTTTTCAAAATTAAAAAGAAATGAATCAACTGGGGAAGAAAACAATACATACTTTGACACCTCCCCGACAATGGTGCCAAAAAGTGTTGAGTCTTGGTATTGCAACAAGAATGCTACAACACCCAAGGCTACCGACTTTAATTATCAACCCAGGGTTCGTACAAATTAAGAGGTATTGACACTATATGTGCAACATACAATGTGTCCTTCCTTTTTTGCCATGAGAGAAAATAAATGTTGCCTATTTGCAAGAATGAAAGACTAATTTTAAAAATTCTTGTAAAGTAACATGAAATCATCTATCTACCTATGAACGCACTTTGCTTGCAAAAGAACCCTATTTTAAACCTATTTTTCCTGTGTGATGTTTTAAATAATCTAAGCATGAAATATTATCTAGAGAGTACTAACTTCTGTGTGCATGTGTGAATATAAAAGAACTCATTTTATTAATCTTTTTGCTTTATAAGTGCAAATGCTAATATTTCCTTGATCTTTTGCAGGGGAGACAGGTGTGGAGGAAGAGGGGTACAGTGATTTTGATGGCTCAAAGGTTAATTAGGGGCATAATCCCAACTTTAATGATGATTTTTCTCAATTCGGGCTCAAAACAGGCCGCTAGAGGATTTCCTACAGGATGTACTAGTTCTCCTATAAGATCCCTTGTTTTACTAGAGGATGTTACAAATTTACTATACAAAATTATAATTCATCGAATGACCAAACAAATAAAATCCAAATTGGATGGGACAAATTTTGTTGTTGACAAGGATGTCTTACGTCTCCATTCTAGGTGGAATCACTCAAAAGGACCTCTGTTAACCCATGCTAAAAAACAAAGAAAATTACTAGTCTAAAATCTAGAAATTTGAGAACTAGTGAGCTACTAAATCCATCAAATGCCTAACGTAATCAAGTGAAAATGCAATGGGGTGATTTTTGTTATGAAATAGAATGTTTTTTTTATCTAATGCAAATGGAACCAATTCGATTGAAAATTGTTAGCATGCTCTAAAAAATAACAAAAATTTATTGTTCTTTGCCACAAAGGAGTTCCAAAAATATAGATTTGGGAATAAGAAAGCTAATCCAAGTAGCTCAATGATTAATATGACCTTCCAAATACTTTTCAAGGATGAAATGATGCTTGTGATCCTGCAAAATAACTTACATAAACCATTTAACCCAATCTTACAACAATAAAGCATTAATACTAAATGTAGAAATGGAAAGAAATAAAAACAAGAGATGCATGTGAATAAGAAGTGAAAAGAAGGAAAGAAAATGATACAAAAGGGCTCTGAGGCTCCTGGGATGGTCAAGCCCAAGGAAGCTCAAAGATCTATGGAGGAGAAAAAGATTTAGAAGATGAACATGACACCAATATTCATTATTTTCATCAATACAATTACATCCCTGGAAGAAAATAGAATGGAGCTACATAAATACAAGTTCTCTCCACAAGAAAATTAATAAAAATCTCTTCCTAGAGGAAAATTCGACTTGGTACTTATACAAAATGATTAGGAATCATTTCCCATGAATGGAGGAAGCTTTCCCCACCAAAATACCTTTATTAGTGGATCTCGTTCCCAATACTAGGAATCTGCATTAAATGGCAGGGAACACATTCCTAGATTTTCTCAATCATTGGAGTTCCACAATTTTTTCCCTAATTCCATAATATATTGTTGATTTATTATTTAATAGTTATCTTCCTGTAGTAGGGAGAAAGTCCTTAAAATATCTTTTCCTCCAAATCTTCATAATCTGCCCAATATTCTCATAATATTCCACACAAATAAATAATATTAGGCACAAATATGAAAGTATTCATAAGCCTTCCTAATGAATATATTAAAGTTAAAAATACATTATCTAATGCAAAAAAAAAGGCTTAATGTCCTGAAGGATGGTCATAGGCCTTAATTTATGTTTAATTTAAAGGCATGGAAGTTAATTTAGGTCTAATTTAAAGGCCCGTCATCATCAATGGTATTTCTATTTGATAACAAGAGGAAATTTAATTCAAGAGAGTGTCCTCTTCTAGGTATAAAGTTCCTAAAATAGAGGACACTATCATTGTTTTTATCATTGATCTATTTGTAGGCAACTTTTGAACAATAAACTCACAAGACTCCTGATGCTTTAAAAACAAAAAGACTCACCTGAGGTCTGCTAGTGTGAAGAGTAGAAACACAACCTGATTTGTTTAGCTTTCATTGAAAACTTTTATAAAGTGTTCAACAAATTTGGTTGGCATTACAAATACACAAGTTAATGTGCACTCTTGTCCCTATTATATTCTATTAGGAAAGAAACCTTTTGCCACATCATGTCTTCAAAATCCAACATTTTGCTGTTAGGATCTAGCTCAAATAACTTTCCCACTATCTTAGTATATGCGATCTCATGGTACTTCTTATTTATAGCAATAGTCCACATATTTGGGCCAATTTAAGATCATTGTATCCTTTAGCAAATCTTGTAGTGTTTCCATGTGATACGAATGTTTCTCTCTCCTGGAAAGAAATGTATATGAATCCTAGATAGTGGCTATTTTCTATGCATGGATCCTAAATAAGACAAAAGGTCTAGTCAGATAATACTTATTAACAATATTCTGTAGAAAGATCTTACAAGAAATATAGAAAATCCAGTAAAAATGCTAGAAGTATAGGTGAATAGATGGTAGAGTAGTGATTCCGACTAAAATTTCTCATCCATACCAATTTGACTAAAGTAGTATTGCGATTTTATGGTAAATAAGTCCATCAATGTGGGTTTAATATGATTTGGAGTTCGGTTGTTTAGCTAAGAGGATGACCATGGAAACATGGCTCTATCTCATTCACCTACATGTAGAGAGAAAACATAGCAGAAAAAAATGAAATATTAGAATGAACAATCATGGGGAACTAGTTAATTAAAATTTATTTTCTTAAAGAGAGGGTGAGGTAGAAAGATCTCCTACATTCAAGGGTCGTGCAACTCATTTTGACTAAAGATGTTGGATTTTATATTTTAATATATTTAAATTAAAAAAACCATTAACTAAAAATAAAAATAAAAATATAATAACTATTAAATAATGTTAAATGAAATACAAAATAAAATGATCTCACGAGTGGGGCTTGCATGTAGTCACTCTCCATAGAAAATGATGATGTTTAGAATAATAATTTTTTTTCTTAAATGATTGTTAAAACTACTGTTATGGGGTCCAGATCTTTGGTCATCTAGATCTCAGGATCTCGCTCATGAAATTTCTAGGAAAAGCTGCAAACATTTCAATTAAAGGAAGAACACTGTCTTAATTTCATATGCATGCCTCCATTGTTTCTCAAATGCCTTATTTTCATGTGCATGCTTCTGTTGTTGCTTGCATGCGACATTGATGAACTAGAGAAGATAGAGAACATACCAAGGCACAAAGAGAAAACACTAGTTGGTTGTTCTGAATGCAAGGGACATCGAGAAGAAACAAGATTGAATTTGAAAGACAGGTGTGGAAATCTCCCAGAACACATAATAATTAACCAACCTGAGTTTGCTTGGATTTTTCGCTAATATTTCAATGAAGCACTTTGGTTAAGGCTTCAAGGTCACATGTTTTCCTCACCTGCATATCAATTCATAAGCATCATACGATTTTCTAGGAATTTTCACAGTACATGATGGTTCACTAGGGTAAGTTGAGGATCTGAGACTATACCTAACCTTGCCTTTGTGGGTGATGCCTCTTGCTAGTGCTTTTTCCATGGTTAAATGAGTGCAACTGGGGCATCAGTGGGTAGACATCATTGGGGTTTTTTGCTTAAACAAAAACATAATATAATAATTAGCATGAGACTTTATATCTAAAACTTTCTATTGAATTAAAGATACATGTCTTCTTGCTTGAATTAATAGATGGTTGTTGGTCAAAGTTTTCATTAATGTCAATATGGAATTTTCGAATATTACTAAAACCCTAATAATGTCCTAACGTTAATTTATTGGAAGCCCTAATCTAGCATTTCTTAAACCCAAAGAGTAATCTTGCAAACCATAAAATTAGCATGAGTAATGATGTCAAAACCCTAGTCAACCTGTTGAAGAAACCCCGGAGTCCCTAAAAGAAAACCCTAACATATATTATTAAAACCCTAATAATATATGCTAAATATTTAAATCTTTGGAGCTAACGTTGTGGCTTATCTTCTCCAATTTGGAGCAGTCATATCTCAGTTTTTTGGAGAAATCTTGACCTTCTTTTATTGGACATAAAATATTGTAGACCTTGACGGGAAATCTAAAGAAGTATTGAAGGCGTATTAATTTATTGTGGAAACATCTCTTGAAGTACTTTTGAGTTGATTATATTTCGATCTATGGGACAATTTGTGGCTGCCCTTTTGAGCCATTCTTAGGCCACTCAAAGTAGACTTAGACCAAATATTTGATATACTTCTTGAGCAGATTTGTGAGGTTATTTGTGAGAATTTTGAAGCATATTTTGAGTGACATTATCTTCATTCTTGAAGTATCTTAAACGACATCTTATTTGGGCAGTCCACAAAATATTTGGTGTGTTGACCTATTGATCAAGAAGCAACTTTTGAAGCCTTACCTGAGACAAACTTGTATCTTGACTTATTGAATGATTGAAGGCTTGTTTTTCGAGTATAGCTTGAAGACTTGTTGAAATCATCTTTGAAAGAATTTTTGGAGCTCTATGATAGCATTGTTAAAGTACCTTGTAAGAGTAGTTTGAAGATCTATTGAAGATCCCTTTGGGGCATTAACTTGAAGACTTCTTGAAGCGGGCCTTGAAGACGTTTTTGGAGCAACCCTAAAGCACAAAATATTGAAGACTTTAGAATTCTTAAACAACTTGTTGGAGACCATTTTGAAGATCATATTTGGAGAAACTTATTGAATGCAATTGGAAACATAATAGAAGATGATCATGAAGCATTATTCGAGACATTGCTTTAACTCATTATGCATTATTAAGGCCCTCATGGAGTAACATTGGAGAATATTTTTTGGGTATGATTAAGAGTCTTGGACATGCTTATTATGGTTTATAAAGTTGTCATTGATGAAAGAAGGATTCTTGAAGATTGATTGAGATTGGTATTGAAGATTTTCAAGGCTTTTTGTTGAATGTATTGAGGAAGCCTTAAAGAAACATTGGACTTGTTTTGAAGAATTGAAGTGGAGGGTTGTAGCCCTAGAGGATAATAGTCACCAAGAAGATCGGGTTGGAGCCTGTGCCAGTGGAGAAGGTTGGAGCCTCATAAATATATGGTTAAAGCCTTGTGAGAGATATGGTTGGATCCTCATCAAGACCAAGTTGATCCTTGGAAAAGTACATATTGGAGGTTGGTGGTTTGAAGATTGGTGTTGTCACCTAGGGTTGGAGCCCTACAATTTTTCTTTGTTGATTTGGTTTTGGGATTGGCATCCTTAAGGTTGAAGCCCTGAAACAAATTGTTGTACAAGTTGGAGACTGTGATTCATGGTAAAGAGGATTGGAGTCCTCACCAGTTTCTTATTAATAAAACCATTTATCTTGTTATTATTCATTTTGTGTTTTATCTAAGTGATCTTAACTCATAAAGTAACAATTATAAAAGAAAATCAAATTCACTCCCCCTCTCAATATTTCCAACAATGAATTCTAGCATTTTCATTCTTATAATCTTAGTGGAGGTTGTTGTTGTTCCCAAAGGCTAGGGATTCCATTTATCTAAGTAAACATATTAGCTATTGTTCTTAAACTGGAGGACAACCTACTTCATAATGTAAGTAGACCATCGATGGGTTATTTATTGCATGTTGCATAGGGGGTACAAAGGGGAAAATATAGCATCTATTCAATCTAGTCTTCTTTAAAATCCACAAGAATCATGATATGTTGTATCATGAGGAACTAGACATGAGGAAGTAGAAGAAGGGCTAATGTGACCTTGACATTCTATCTGTGCAAAAGGTACGTGCCTTAATTGTTGCCTTTCATTTATGAATGAATTTATTAAGTTCATTAATGAAGCCTTCACTAAGAACACCATTCAATTATGGTGATTTTTGTATTGCCTTTGGGATATTCAAAACCTATGCTTGCCTTGATTTCCTACATTCGCATATTGTCATTGTTTTTCTTTTGTGTTTCTTATGGTAGCATCACACCACTATCTTGTCTATACCTGTCTGTAGTTTCATGCATGTGTATATATTTAATTAATGTCTATACCATGAAATACAAGAGCATCTAAAGGACTTATACACAAATTGTTTGTTGTTCATGTGTTCTTTGTTGCTCTAGATTAGAAATGAAAAAAAAATATGAAAAAATAACAACAATGAAAAAAATACCAACGAGGTCGTTGTATTGGACACGCTACAATATAAAAATAGAAGGTTAAAAATAGAATTACATGCATCAAGATTGAAAACTGAATATTATAGATAGTTACCAAATCTTTATTTGGTGATGCTATTCTTCTTGTCGTTGTAGGTTGCTTTGCAGTAGGCCTTGAGGGGCCTCTAAGAAAGCTTGACCAATACATAAATCTTTTTTTTCTATACAACATCACTATAATTTGAATGTTACATCGCTCTCTCATCGCTTTTGTTTGCATGACACGGGTTTGTCCTCTCACTTCTACTTGATGATCGATAAACTCTTAGTTGCATGGTATGGTTGCATTTTCAAGATATGTCGTCTTTTGTGCAAGATGTGTGCATTGCCATTTTTCTTTCAACTCAGCGTGCCTCTCTTGTTAGGTTGGCGCAAGAAGAAAAACCACGTGAATTGAAGACAAGTGGAGTACTGACATGTAAAGTGTTTAAACATGTGTGAGCCATGTGTAAACCGTGGACAACCTTGTAAACATAAAAAATATGCTCTTAATTTGTAAACTAAAATGTGTGGGAAATAATGTTAGTATTATTTAATTGAAATTAGAACTCTCGATATGAATTGACATTTATCCTAAGTTTTAGCACATCTCGATATAAGGCCAAATAAAACTTCCAAATTATGTATTAGTTGAAATAGCAATTAGACGAAGCTCATAGATCGATAAAAAATACCTTATAAAATATAAATTAAAAACATTAAGTTAAATTAGATTAATTAACTTTGTTGAAGGGAATAATGAAAAGTGTGGAGAAATGATTACGATAGTCCGTTCACTCCCAAAGGGGCATGAACTAATAAGAATAACCTTAAAATAAATACCATTAGACTTCCAATTATTTTTGTGGCGCGTGACGAATATTTACCCTTTAGATAGACGAATAAGCCACCCTAGACACAAAGGTAGGATCCTACCGATACATTTGTTCCCAAGGACGGTGATCAAGTTGCGATAGATCTGATCGGATGCTTCCTAGCCGTTCTCTAAATGACGGCTATCCACTGTTTATGTGGACAGTAAGGCCAATTATAATCCGATACTCCCTGGCACTGTCCAGTGCAAGGAGTAATTTACTCGGCCATGTAGTTTGTCGGCGACACGTACCAGCATATCCTCCACATTTTTCTACACACTTTTGACACCGTCTCGAAATTTCTGGCGAATCGTTGCAAAACATTCCGCCACAAAATTCATTTTATGGACGTCACAGACCTTCCGTCACTTCTATCCCGCTGGGAGAAGCTTTTAGCGCGTGGGAGCCGACAAAATAATATTTATAGATATCTCTCATCACATGGTATATATAATATGGAGTCGTCTAATCAGGTGGAGGAATTTCATCACAGGGTATATATAATATGGAGTCGAGAAATCGTCTAATCAGGTGGAGGAATTTTTTTGATAGTTAAAAGTGGTTGAAATTTTGGTAAAAAAATTTCAAAAAATCTTGTAAAAGCAGTGTTTGAATAGTGTTTTTGATGGTATAAATCGCTTCAACACCATCAAAAACATCTAAAACACCTAAAATGTTGAAGTTTAACAATTATAACTTGGATTTACAAAAATCTTTGCCAAATTTTCTCTAAATATAATTAGAATTTCCATAACCTTTTGAGCAACTCCTCTACCCCTTATATAATCTTGCTTCCTAGTTAGGTATATCATTGGATATATAGACCGGGTTTATGAATATATAAAATTATATGAGTTATTTTTATATATCAATGTTGTTGTTGGTCTAGGTTGAGTACTTAAAAATGCGATATAGTTACATATATTTTTTTGTTTAATTTTTGAATGGTAATATTTTTGGATTAAATTATACTAGTATAATTTAAAAATTTCATGCTATTTTAAATAAATTACTGATTTAAAAAAATGATTATAAATATATATACATATAAAAGTAAGCAAGTGTAATATAACGACGCGTTATATAGTACTAAAACTAATAATTTTTTTGAAAATATATTAATCTTTTCTAAATATTTTTAAAAAACATATCAATTTTTTCCAAAATTTTGGTTTATATTAAAATAATTTTTTAATAAGAAATATATATATAAACTATCTCTAATTCAAATTTTATATAAATATATTATGGTTTATTATTTTAAATAATTCTATTAATTTAACGTGGTTATATTAGTTTAAAAATAATTTGTTTAGTTTAAAATAGAATTTTTAGAATTTTAATTTAATTATTAATAATTAATAAATAAATAGTGGAATTTAAAAGCTATGGAATATCAATAAATTATTATTAATAGAGAATTGAAATTAATTTAGAAAATAGTTATAGCTTTTTGCTTTGGAAATTTATTAAAAGATATTATAAAATTAAATTATATATATATATATATATATTATTTTGAATGTTAAATTAGTTTCAGTTTTTTTAGGTATGTGGTATTATTAAGTCATATGATTGGTGCATGGTTTGTAAAAAAGTCTATGTACAAGTTAAGAATTTGCATGAGAATGTGAGAATAAATTTCCATTATTAAGAATCTTATTTTCTATATATATATATATATATATATAAAACTAGCCTAACCATATAAATTAAATGGCTAGTAAAATGTGGATAAAGATAAAAACACTTATGGTATAATACACCTCACATTGCCAAATTTTTTTAAAAAATCATAAAAGTTTAGTAAATTTTTATTTAATTTTAAATTATTATTATTATTAATTAAAAAATAATTAATATAAATTAAACATATACATATTTAAAAAACATGCAGTAATTGTTGGACATCAAGTTTAATAGTATGTTTAGCGACATGGACTAACCAAGTCTCATAAATCTTAACTCTGATAATTATACTTGAAACTAATACTCGAAAATTCTAGTCTAACATCAATCTTAATCCCAAAAAATACTATAAAAATAACAGACCTCAAGTTCCAAACTCACCCAACTCACTCCAAGAGAAAATTATTAGACTAATCACGACGTGTGAATCTTAACTTTGACGATCATAAGAGAGACTGATGCTTAAGGAGTTGAGTCTACCCACGATCATAATCCCTAAATAATACTTTTAACGATGAGTTTCACATCTATTTTATCATAAAAATTCTTAACAAAGAAATTAAGTCTATATGTCCATATCTTTTTAAATATTTTAAAAAGATTAGTTATTTTTTAATATTTACATATATATTCACATTAACATTTTAAAAATAGTTTCTATTGTCTAATATTAGTATTCACAGTGGTGGTTATTCAATTTCTTCTAAATACACTAATATTCAATGGTTCAAGAGAGTTCTTTATAAATGCCTCTCCGCGAAGGAAATATTAAAATAGATTCGCGGCGTTTGATTTTATTTTAGTTTAAGTACAGATAATAATACTTAAATGATCATTAAAGTGTTTTATTATTCCAGGTTTAAGCAGCGAATATTGCAATTGAATGGTAATGTTTATGCATTTCATTTTTATGGCTATTAGAATATTTTTTTTTGAAATTTTAAAATCTAAACAAATTATGGTTAGTGTTATGGGTTAATCACTAAGTTTTTATTTTAAAATTGAATTATATTAGTTATATAAAAAGGAAAATCGTCATTATTTTTATTTTCTCATGGTTCTAATATGAGTTTTTGAAGCCTTGTGCCACTTGGGTTGTTACGGGCCATGACCTTTTTGATTTAGTTGATTCGCTTATTAGGCATACTAAGGTTGAGACTATGCTTTATATATCTTTTTCTTCTTAACACTCAAAAACTTTACTTTCAAACATGTAATAGATAAACATTTATAACATTGACGAAGTCTTCAACCATTATATATATATATATATATATATATATATATATATATATATATATATATGTGCCCACAATGTTTACTATATCTAGTAGTACAAGCCATACTTAACACTCAACTTTAACAGTGATAATACATCATAGTTATAATTGTATACAATGTGCATCCAAGTTGTTAGCCCAACAATACAAAGGTAGAGCTCTATAACCCTTGTTTATCACACAATTATCCCTCGAATTCTTGTGAACCAACTTCCACAAAGTTACAAGATGGATGCACCCAAGACCTGTTGCAACCAAATACCTTCCTTGCCACATATTCCTCTTTATAATTCATGGACCTCGTGTCTTATATTGCAATCAAGACTTGTCCTCCCTATGCCAAGTTTTGTCTAGCTCCCTCATCACAAAACCCCATGAATCCTTGATTATTTCATCTATTCTACTCACACCTTGCAACTTTCACACAATCCAAGTCATGTGAAAATTGGCTCACTACTCCATATCTACTCGCACAAGTATGGAAACTTCTCTTCACACATTTCACCTACTATTGTCAAACCTTTTGCTTCTTAATTGAGTGTTCCCTCCACTTTCAACTAACCATCGATATATAATATGTCTACATGAACCTTTGTATCCAACCATCCATCATCTTTCTTCATTCTTTCTTGTCCATAATTGACCAATCCATCTATCCAGACTACTCACGCACATGTTCATTTGGTAGTTGATAAACTCATCATGTGGCATGTTCCATGCCCATATGCTATCTAAAAAAACGTCATCACTCATTTACTTTGAAATCACATTTTGTGCCCATGCATTCTCCTTTTAAGATTTATTTCATTGCATGGTGTGTTGCATGCTCCAAGCATCCAATCTACCTAGATGACATGTCCCTTGATATGCCTTCATTCCCAAGGTAACCACAATTCTAGACCTCATGCCTAAGTTGAGGCTAGAGTATTCAATGTGTGTGGCTTTCTCATCTCTTGTGTGACATAGAAACCCTAAATTTCATTTCATTGATGACCCAAGTGAAGGTGCCAATGGTCTTCTAGCCAAGTTTCTTAAATCTTCCACCAGCTTGAGTCACTACGATCCCAAAAAAAATCTGTAAGAACTTGTCATATACAATTTTTCCTGAACTAATGCCTCCATTTTCTGTAGGAAACTACAAGTTTCATCCCATTGAAAACCCATAACTGTTGCTATTGTGCAAACCCCAAGATTCCCTCTAATTGGAAACCC
Organism: Pinus tabuliformis; assembly: GCA_031772625.1. Classification (NCBI taxonomy): domain Eukaryota; kingdom Viridiplantae; phylum Streptophyta; class Pinopsida; order Pinales; family Pinaceae; genus Pinus; species Pinus tabuliformis. The sequence continues at coordinate 129,308,489 of CM062818.1, forward strand.
CATATTTTCATGGCACAATATGATAAACTATAAATCTTGGCAACCATCTACATTGTCACCAAGCCAAAGTGGCTATGTGATCACACCATCCATAATGTCTCAAGATCCTATTTCCATGATGACCATGTTACCCTAATTCTACAGCTGCTACCACTGTTACAATTCTACAAAATCATCAATGTTGAACTGTTGTGACTCTTGCTACTATCAATATGCCAACCAAATCTACTATGTATTTTCACATTCACATCCCCCATGCCTTGGACTTATTAGGTGATAAATCGAACCATCACACCCAACTCATGTGGATGCACATTACCCTCCAAGCCTAATGAGCCACCAAATATATCTACATTGTTGGCATTCAGAGGGCAGACAGAGGTTTGGAATCAATTTCTCCATTAAAGCCCATCACACGTTCACCCTTTTGGAAACACCTGTGAGCAAGTGAAGTCTCACCCAAGGAATCTATGGGGGGTGTAGGAATTTGGACAATTTTGTAGTGTTGAAGGAGACGGATATCCTATGCCATCATTACCATATTCAACATATTATCACTTTGATATGATTCAGAGAAATAAATTAAGACATATCCCTATTCTTCGCAATAAACCCATCATTTATAATTGTTTATCAAAACCATAATAAGAAAAATGGTCAATCCATTGCATAATGCGCAAACACACAAGATAAGCCAAAACTTCTTCTTTTCCTTATAAATATCAAGTCTTCAATACATTGAGATATGTCAGAACTCACCAACCTATATCAATTATTTCCACTGCAAGAATACATGAACATAGATTTAAGTACATACATAAGCATTCAAAAACATGTCCTCTACATCAATCTTTGATCTATTTATAGTTTTACATTTTGGGTGCAAGAAAATCAAAAATCCATTTTTTTTTATGGGCGATAAATATTACCATGGCTAAAACCATACAATATAAGAATAACAACTTTCCATCTTCTTCGTAGCCCCACACATTGACCCTTGGCTAACCTCCTTGCTCAATATCCTTATGTGGAGTGCCCCTATACGCATATCCAAAAACTTCTACCCCAAAAATGCTACTCAATAGGCCCCCAACACTCACCTATGTAGCCTTTTTGTCAATTTATTAAGTTCATTGTTTCCTTTCTCATCAAAATGAATGTCTCCAAAAATTTCTTTACTATAGTGACCATTACCTTTATGTCTTTTGATATCCCCAACATTTTTTTTGTTAATTCAACTATCATTAGGATCTTTATCTTTTCTATGCTATCCTGAACTACCTACTTAATCAATTGATGTATATTTATGATCCCATCCATAACCTTGAATGCTTCATCTTGAAAGCTCTCCATCCTCTATGATAGTTGTTGTTGTTGAGCTCTCATTTGATTTATGTTCTTAGCCAGTTGTGTCAATTTAGAGATTTTGAGCATTCTCCTCCACTATTTGGATCCTTTGTGCCACTTCCTTCAACTCTTGATTATCTAACAATTAATACAAATGTGCATGCCTTCTTCATATATCTTGTTACACTCCTCGAGTAGTCTTTTGAGATGCTCAAAAGTCACTATTGCCACCTATAGTTTTTACTTGCATTCGCTTTATCTACGTCTCTAACTGCACCACTTTTTCTTTGAGACCTTCAATGGCCCTGCCAATATTTGTTACATTCCCCTCTACTAGTGTATTTGCCTACATTGGGGCCTCTCAGAGTTTGTTGTAACCTCCTCCATTTCCTTCCTTAACTTTGTTTCTCTTTGTTGTACTTGCTCCTTTTCTACTAAGAATTACATCTTTTCTACCCACAGTATGTCTTGTGATATTGGAAGTTTTTCCAAATATAATACTATTGTTGTGTGGAACTATAGCTCCTATGTCACACTTAATTCCTTAATTGCGATATGATCAGTTCTACATGTTGGATTAGTGGGTCCTTACCCAGGTTCAGATTTAGTTGCGCCAAACAAATCCCTACACTACTGGCCCTTTCAGAATCAATCCATGGAGCGTGGATTGAAGTCTCACCTGAAGCAGTATAGGGGGATGTTGGAACCAAGTTTCCACACCCAGAGATCAGTGTGATGTCGTTTTGTGCCCTAAATTTACCTTTGCGTAGATCAATAAGCCTTTATGGCTTGATCCAGGAGGAACTTGTTAGTCTAGGATGAGTCGAGTCTTCAGTGGTTCAAAGTTGAAGTGGTCTTCAAATGATCATGTTTTATGAGGTCTTGAGCTTTGTCAACTTCGCCAATATTCATCTTCAGCATTCAGTGTCTCATATCTTCAGCTTTGATAGTGATGTTTATGGTTCTTGTTTTCGACAATGTTTATCGTCAATTCCGCCGGGGTTTGGTTGTCAAATGTGGTCCATGGTTATCATCTTATGGGTATGATATCGCATTGTGACAATTTTATTGTAAAAAGGTTTTTGTTTTGACAAAGGGATGTAAAGTCTTACTAAAACCTAAGACATTGTAAGACCTAAGCCTAAAACCTAGCACTACAAACATATCGCTGACAAATATTACACCTAGAAGCTAAACCCTAACACTACAAATCTTTAGTCATGGTGTTACATTTAATAAACAATGTAAAAACCTTATAAAAGAACCCATAAGGCTCTAACCACATGAGGAGAAGACCGCAAAAGACATGAGCACATCTAAGCAGGAAAATGGTTGCAGCTAACCGGGAAGAGTTTACAGCAGATACCAGTGTAACCATGTCAAGTGACATGTGAACAACAAGGGAAGTAACTGTAGCTTAGATCGTGAGTGGGAATAGTAGCCATGTGGAGGGAGCATTAACAGTGGCAGATATTTGTGAGATGTGAAGAGAGATTCACTAGACACACAGAGGTTACAACGTTAACCAGGTGGATGAGTACTGCAACCATGATAGCACATGTGAACACACCAACTGTAGCCGGAACCACCGGGGATCAACCGCCAGGTGGTAACCTACAGTTAGAAACTGGTTGTTCACATGCTAACCATCCATGCTTCTCTGTGTAGTATAGTAGACCACTAGCAGTCAACGCTTATCCAAGTCCAATTTGGGGTTTTTATTTTAGTTTATGTCTAATTTTAATTCAAACACCATCTGACTAGGTAGTAAGGTTTCCCCTAGAGGATTAGACTGAGACCTATGATGGTTCATGCCTAAACTTAGAATCATGGAGTTCGAATGAACCCAAAAGAAATTCACCCTTTTGGTCGTGAGGAAGGGATCAAAGTGGTTCTAGAATTTTGTATGCAGATTTTGGAGGACATAGGCAGTTTTGTCTTCAGTGTAATAGGATCATTGGGAGTTGGAATTGGGAACCATTATAGTTGTTGGAAAGATAATTCAGAGATATTTCTTGTGATAGTGATGAAAAGTGCCTGTCCATAGAACCAGTCTGGTTAATTTGATCTGTAATTGAACTCCTCGGATTCAATGCTAATAAAGTGGATGCCCATCTTCAAAGCGGACCCGGAGATGTAGTCCATTAGGGACGAACTCCGTAATCAATATTTTTGTCTGGTATCATTGTGTTTTTGCTACTTCTTACTTCTGTTTTCATGTTTCTTATATTTCAATTTCGTCGAAAAGTCATTCCTTTTCATTCAGTTCTCACAATTAAAGTACCTAAAGTTAACATTCAGTTCACTGATGGAATTAGTCAATTCTACTTCAGTTTAATGTATAATCATTTAAGATCATGGCTTATCTATGTAACTTCCTTTAATCAACCTCTAGACCTCAGCGAAGGTCTATGAGTAGCTTTTGCAAGCCCTCAATAGGTAAATTAACTACTTACGCGCATCAAAGATTACTCTTAACCCAATATTTAATCAGATCTACTTAAGAGTTTGATAACTTTAACGTACAACAATATAATCTCCATGTACACCCTTAATTTCAATTGCATTCACATACCAATATAGATCGAGTAAAGTCACACATCAATACAAAATTATTTCATAGACCTATCGCTCATCACAACATAAAGCACATTCATCATTACTGTCATTAGAAGTGCTTTCAAACTGAATCTGCTGAAAATCAGATACATCATCCTGTTTCAATCTATTATCTACATCTAACTGTACAAGAGAGGATTCATTAAACTTTACATCTCTGTTGATGATGATCTTGCAGGTAGTAGATCCCACAATCTAAATCCCTTTGTTCCATCACCATATCCAACAAAGATATACCTTTTTGACTTTGGATCTAATTTAGTTAGCTGATGTTTAGGCACTAGAGCATATGCATCACAACCAAACACTCTGAGTTTAGAATAATCACAAGGGTGACCTTTCCATACCTCTTGAGGAATCTTGCAACATATCGCCGTGGATGGTGATCGATTTATCACATAACAAGCTGTAGCCACCGCTTCTGTCCACAATTCCTTCTACGAACCGGCGTTACTAAGCACACTCCTTGCTCTCTATAAAAGAGTCCTATTCATGCATTCAGCAACTCCATTTTGCTGAGGAGTATAAACAATGGTCTTATGTATCTCGATCCCTGCATCCTTGCAATAGTTTTCAAACTCCTTGGGAGTAAACTCACCACCATTGTCAGTTCTTAAACATTTTATAGTTCTACCAATGATGTTTTCTACCAATGCTCTAAACTGCTTGAAAATTGTAAGAAAGTCAGACTTCCTTTTCAACATGTAGACCCACACTTTCTTAGAAAAATCATCAATAAACAATATAAAATATGAAGAGCCACCATATGAGGTTGTAGGGGCTGGACCCCAAACATCTGAATGGATATAATCAAGTATTCCTTTACTAGTATGTTTTCCTGTTTTAAACTTTTGCTTACTTTGTTTTCCAAACAGACAATGTTTACAGAAATCTAACTTTCCAGACTTTAGATTAGGAAGTAACTTGCGATCAGCCAAAATTTTTAACCCTCTTTCGCTCATATGGCCCAACCTTTGATGCCATAAGTGAGTGGAACTACTGTCATGTTCAGACACCGTAGACACATGATCTGAACCTGTTCTTCCTTCTAATGGAAATAGATTTCCTACCTTCTTAGCTTTCATTAATAGTAAAATAACTTTGTAAATTTTCATTACTCCACCTTGAATTACAGTTTTATATCCATTTGTGTCAAGTGCTCCTAGTGAAATTAGATTTTTCCTTAAATCTGGTACATGTCTTACGTCAGTTAACATTTTGGTTGTCCATCAAACATTTGCAGTTGTATACTCCCTATTCCCAGAACGTTGTTGCTTTATCCACTATTGAAGCAGGATACATTTCTGCTTCTCATGCTTGCAAAGAAGCAATTTGGTTGAAAGGTTTGTTTGGTGAGTTTGGGAGGTTTCAGGACAACATCAAGTTATTTTGTGATAGTCAAAGTGCAATACATTTGGCTAAGAATCCAGCCTATCATAGTAGATCAAAGCATATACCAATCAAGTACCATTTTGTAAGACAGGTTATCACTGAAAGGGGAGTCTCTCTTGAAAAGGTGCATACAAAGGAGAACTGTGCAGACATGTTCACGAAACCAGTTTTGTTAAAGAAGCTACGTCGGTGTTTGGCTTCTCTTGGCTTGCAGAAAAGATAAAAATAATAAAGAAACAGGGTATCAGGCTAATTATTGTCAAGGTGGAGATTGTTGAGATTTTCAGTTTTAACAAATTGGGCAAAATCTCATGTATGTGACAACAATAGGATTTGTTGCTAAATTAGCTCTATTTTGTTGGGAAAGAGTTAATGCATCCTATATTTGTTGTGAGAGGATTTATGAGTTAGTTGGATTCTCTTAGCTATAAAATATATGCCCGTACAGATATTGGGGTGTGGTAGTAGAGAGTATAAGGAAATAATTATTTGTAATCTCCTGATTAATAATAAGATTGTCGATGCCTCTGTTTGGTGGACGTAGCCCAGATTGGTTGGGTGAACCACGTTAAATCACTGTGTCATTTGTGTATGGTTTTTATACTATATTTGTCTTTTATTTTCTACTACGCATTGTTATGCTCTAACACGTTCTGCATGCTTCGTCTACTGTGGCCGCTAAGCGAGTGCCCAGAGCCTAGATTGTCTCCTTTAACTTTAGTGCCTCTGTCTTCTCAATGAACATCTGTTCATTGTTCACTCTATATTCACTGATAAGGCTAAGCACGTGCTTCTCCCATGCTCTAAACTCTCTCGTCACACTTTCCTGTAGCATGTGAATATAATCATTGAGGAGCATAGCCAGGTTGAGGCCGATGCTCTTCAAAGAACTTACGATGACCTTATCATCAGTTGCCTCTGAGCTCAATGATCCTTTTAGTAGCGCGACTTCCAAAAGATCCAGTGATCTGACCATTTCTGCTACCTGAGTGGTCGCTAGTACTAAGCTCGTTGTTGCAACACTTACCTACTCTGCGTCAACTTGGATCCTGCCAGTCTGGATCTACAGCTCATGCAGATACTTCTGAATGGTACTTAGCACCTATTGTTACTGCTGTTCGAACTATTGTAGCAGTTCCACTGTGTTATCACGCACCTTATCTTGAATCTCGTCATGGTCATCCTCTGTTAGAGTGATTGGATCCAGTGATGCCTTTGATGCTTTCAATTTCTTATAGGGCCCTTCTTTCTGCTGATCCCTATACCCTTTTATCCAGAAGGGAGTGCTCTGCTCCTCCTGACTACCACTGCGCTGGTCTGACTACTCCTCTTCCTCTGTTTAAGGTGAAGGGGATTTACCACTGCGCTCGAAGTCACGCTCTTCTTGTTCGTCCTGCTACTTCACAGCATGCTCATCTTCCACCAAGGCCTTCTCCTCAGCTTATTTCATGCACTTTTTGGCCAACTAGACCTTCTGCATTGTTGTGTCCTTCTTTTTCTTCTCCACAGATTTGTTGGTACCCACGTCTAGATCGGATGGAGTATGCCAATCTTCTAGGCAGGGCTTGATAGTTTCCTAGATAGCGTCATCTGTGGCCAAGTAAGGCAGATTAAAAATTTTTTGTTGTGGATCCTTTCACGCCCTGATGTACACATGGTGGAAGTCTGCTTTAAACTCCGTGTATTATGCTAACTGTTCAAAAACAGTTGGTGACAATCATTGCTTGTGGTTGATGCCCATGTGCAAGCTCGTTGCCATCAGCTCCTAGAAGACATTGGTCTTTGTGATGCACATCGTGTCCTTTGTTTCCTAGAGGGATGAAAATTGTGTAGCCTCTAGTAATCCCTTGTCCACAGGAGGAAACTGATTATCCTCCGATAGATCCCAAGCGATGAGCACAATGGAGAGAAACAATCATGCATAGTGGAATTTTTTTCTCTCGTCTTGAGCCTTGCCACAGTTCACAAGGAACTCGCTACAGAAGTAGTGCGACCAATTGAACTGCACACCATCCATGCACTATGCAACCAATGAAATTACTGGTGCCGAAACCTCATCTGCATGACATTTTCTCATGACTTTCCCAATTAGGATTTATGTAGTAATTTTCACCACGGGGTCGGTGATAGATGTGATAGAGTACTCACACAGGTTCTTCACTAACTTGAATTTTTCCTTCATCTTCTCTGCGAGGTCACACTCACTCGTCTTTCCACCAAACTCCTTGGTCAGATTCAACCCTAAGTGCAGCAAGAGTGTGATCCAGTGGTTCAGAATATCTGTAATCAGGTTCGACGCACTCAAGCACAAACATCTGTCATGCACTAGGTTCAACAATTGCTTGATGAAAATGATGTTGATGTTAGAGCGGTAGTAGTGGGGCACCCACAATAGGTTTAGCAACCCCAATTGATTCACTCCGTCAATCCACTCCACAGGCTCCAATGCAGTGACACCTCATTCCTTGTAAAATACCCTCTTCATATAGTTCTTCGTCGCAAGGTGGGGGAGCCTTTCGTGGTACGCCAAATCCCATTCCTCCAATTTTAAATGGGGGACTAGTGCCAAGTGTGGACCTTCAAATGTAATGCTTTCTGGTAATAGGGTGTATGAATCAGAAAATTATCTGTGCTTGGGTCTTTGGTTATCTTCACTTTTCCCTTACGTGAAGGGATATAATCCAACAACCTGGAGATAGGATCTACCCCCTATGAATCTATATCCTCAGTACCCTCTTTGGCCTTCGAATCCACCACTTTCGGCTTATCCTTCACCGATTTTTTCTTTCTTCTAGGTCTGGGTAGCATCATGCTTCCTCAATGACTCACGCAATGGCATTGGATTCTTCTGTTTGTCTTTTTTGGGTATGGGGACTTCCCACACCGGTGTAGGTTTTGGCCCCCATCATGTGAATGAATTTACAAAGAATTCAGGAACCTACCCAAAATTTACACATGATGAGGGCCGAGCCCTACGAAGAGGATCCCAATCAGAATATTTTCTGTTGTTGGACACCTAATCCTCAATGGGTTAGTGTGGAAGCCGAATAGACAAAAGGAGTCCAAGAGACCTTGGGATGTGGAACCCAAAAGTCACAATATGTACTATAAATGTATATCACTTGTTAATAAAGATGTATTCTCAGGTTTTATCTTTCATATTCTCTTGCTACCATGTGTGTGTTTAACATGGTATCAAAGCCATGATGTGTGGCCTTCTCCCACCATTAGTTGGGTGGTCTTCTTCAAACTAGGTGCTCTGCATTGTGCACTATTTTAGTTGTCCTCTCTGCCTTTTGCACTGTCCTTCCTACAGAAATGTTACATTTACCTCATAGTGAATCCTATCAGCTATATTGTAGTCAAAATTTTCTGCCCATATTCTGCATTTCTGCAGCCTAACATATCTGACCTCTACGTCTGTCCCTTTAGGAGTAAATAAAATATTTCTTTGCAAAAATCTACATATGTTATTTTTTTGGTGTCAGTACAATCACTCACGCCAAAACGCCTCCACAATTCCTACATTATCGATGCTCCCATATATGTTTTACGTTGATCATATATTTACACTCAGTATTTTCTGTCAGTGTTTAACATAGCTCCATTATTTAATGCGGCTCCGTTCTTTTATTACGTTAAAGGATTTAGACTGTTCCATTTACACTGCTCCAATAGAGGTATATACCAGCGCTATCCAAATTCATTTAAACATTTAATCCCCTTGTTGGTTCTATCCCTTTCTGAGCGTTTGTAAGAGCAGGGACCGATCATCTGTCAACCTTGTTGGAACCTATGTTCCATTATAATTTTAATCCCTATTAGTAACGACTCTCCCATTTTCTGTCTACAGTAATAACTCTATCATTCTCTACCTATCTCTTTGCACCTTGCTTCCTTCTTGCAATAATAACATTGGAAATTTCGTGGTCATTACTCTCTTCTTCCTGAAATATCCCTCATTAGTTCTTAGCTAAATTCGAGTAGGTTTTTTCTTACTAAACTACCTATCCCTTTCTCTGCATACATGAACCAGGCTTTCCATGGTGTAGCTCAGCAATAACCTGTCCTCTTACATTCCAAACTATACAAATTCTTTTTCTTGACTCTGCGGCGACTCTATTAGGAGATGATCCCAAAACTATCTAATGTCATAATTAAACCCATAGCGCATATGAGTCATGAAGCCATTGTAGTTAATGGATGTTGGTCCTCTGCGTTTTTTTTTAAATCGTGGCTCCAAGAAATGGTGGAAAGACTGTGTAATGGTGGCATAAGGATGACTGTAAATCTAGCACGGTGAAATATTTTTGTTTGAAAGATGGGTTGTATGGATATTGTTTATGATGTAGTGAGTATGCATTGATTAAATTATGGTGTGTTGGTCAACATGACCATGCGTTGAAATACTCTGGTATATATATATATAATTTTGCTTGTTGTGGATAAAAAAGATTCCGCCTGTTGGATTTCATCACCATGAAGAGTTGAGTACAAATACATTCAGTTGACTTCGTTGGGTTTGGTTTAGTATGAGAGACGTTTGAAATGTGAAGGAGTTTCCAACCTCATGGAGAAATTGCTCTCAATCTCTTCATTCGGTTGTCGTGGTCACTTCTTGGATGTGGCTTAATTCGCTTAAGTCAAGTGGCTTACTTGGTTTGGTTTTTTTGAACGTTGAAGGAATTGGAAGTCTTTCCAACTTCATGTAGCTATAGTAAGTGACAAGTGCACAATCTCGTAAACAATTTCTATGAATTTGTTGGACATTTGTCCAACTTTGTTTCGAAGAAAAAAAATGTTGTCCATTGAATGTTTGCATTATGTTTGCACTGTCTTACATTGTGGTATTACACTCAGAGTGTTGTCCATTAACACTCAGAGCGCTATCCATATGTGTTGTTTAACACTGCCCACATATTTATATGTATTCTTTAATGTTGATCAATTTTTGAGTATTACGTTGAATTGGCATTCAAAATGTTGAATGCAGTCAAAGGGAGTTGCTAGATAACATTTTATGTTTGCATGAAAACATAAGCATGTTAATTCTTGTACAGTTATAATTGCTTATTTATATATTAGAAAATGTTAAGAGCTATATTTACCTCGGCTCAGTGTGCTATACAGTTTTGTAGTCTCGAGTATTGACATTTGTTGTCTAGTTGAATTTGCTGACTAGTCATATCAGAATTATATTTTCTCCCATAAAGAGTAAAATTTTGCAGTAGAATTTTTTCTTACACCATGTATCTAATGTATTAGCAGTTCATTTCAATCTCCATATGATATCTCCTTCAAGCAATTCATTTCAGTCACCGTGTGTTGGAACGGTATTGTATTGAACTATTGATGCGTTGAACCCATGACCATTGTGAAAATAATTTGAGACATGCGATATGCTTCAGTGATCTGACACAGGAGATTCTAATGAGAAGGTTGCTTTAATTTTTGGGGTGATATTAGTATTATATGCACCATTAGATGCACCATATTTTCTGCTATTTTCTTGCAACAACAATTCAGATTTATGAGCATTTCGCTTGTTGTTTCCGGCATCACAATATAGTAAAGGACAAACACATGTATAAATTCCAGCTTGTGGTAACTTGAAGTGCTTTCAATTTCCTTCAAATACTCAAAATATGAAGCCATTAAATTAAGGAGGAAGGGAATTATTTCAAAGGGGACAAGATTGTTTTATATCGACCTTGCTGCAAGTGTCTACATATTTCTTTCTAGAGAATTAAAGTGCTTAAAATTGTTGTCAGTATTCTGCATTTCTCTTGGCACTCTTGAACTGGAAAAAATGGGGAAAGCTTATGAAGTATTAGAGTTTTTGAAAATTCTGATACAGTCTCCTACTAATGATACAGTAAAAATCAACAAATCCTCTCTGGCTGACATTAGAATTTGTCTGCAAAATGTACAAGGGAAGATAGAATTTTTGCAGCTCGAAACTCAGCTACAGCAAGAAGAATTAAAACAGAGGAGTCATCATTCTGAATCTTTTTCTATTCAGAACAATGAAAAAGACTCCCATAAACAGTAAGACAATATTGTTGAAGTTCATTCAGATCCAGTGCCCAATAAAGAAGCAGTTGTACATGCAGATGCAGAAACTCAGTCTGCACCTCCCAAGCCCATCATCAGACCTTGGGAACAACTTGTCCATAACAAGCACATAATTGGTCTTGGATATGACAAGGACTTGTCCTTTCATATTCCAAACTACTCCAAACCAATCCAATTTCAAAGTGCTGGATTCATTCATGACAGTTCACCTGCTCCTCATGATAGTTCACCTCCAGCTGTTCCAGATTCTATCCCTCTTCCACAACAACAACAACAACAACAGATTATGAAATTCCAACACTGTGACCAAGTTGGCCATCTGAAATATCACTATTTTGATCTTCATCCATGTAAGCATTGTCATAAAACAAGTCATTCTTCACACAAATGCTTCAGAAACAAAAGTCCTGCAAGAGCAAAGATTCATCTAGGATGGATCGCTTCTTCGCAATGGGCATCAACAGCCAAGAAGATATTTCAATCACATGTCAGAACTTGTTCCAGAGTATTGAACAGTCTTGCAACTGAGTTTTCTCCATCATCTCACCTTTTATCTAATAGAGGGGGAAATGATGGTCATATACAAGCTTCAAAGCCACATCAAGCGAGCTTGAGCCACAACCTACCATACCAAATTTAGAGTTGTAGGCAGAAACAAAGATGCCCCTAAGCATGCCTTCAGTTGGTAATCTAGGACATTTCCTCTAGTAGAAGACTGCAACTTCTTGCCATTTTCGGAAGAATTCTAGGAACAAAACTAAGAACACTTCCTCTAGCAGAAGACTTCATCTTCTTGCCAGATTTGGAAGAGTTCCAGGAATTGCATCATTATTGCAGTAGAGTAGCTCTCTTAGAATAGATTTTCTTTTATTCCATCAAAGAATCGAGCTTCTTCTGACTCTATAGAAGTCTAGCTTGGAGCCCCTAGGGTCTCTTGATAGAGGAACAAGTGACAACAGGCAAGACCTTCACTTCGACTTGTGGATATAGGATTGTGACCTCCAAGTTTGTATGAAGCCTGGGTTGATAAGTAAAGCTGGTAGCCCATGAGTTACGTCATCCTTGCTGCAATACTAGGGCTCATCATTTTACTCAAATTTTGAGAAGAAACACACATTGGATGCAAAATCTGATTCTTCATCCAAGGAGTACCCATTTTGCACAATTTCGATGGACCCTACTATAAAAAAATGAGAAATACATGAAAAACTTGATTGCAATAATGTTTTTTCATGTATTTCTCATTTTTCGTGTAGTAGGGTCCATCGAAAGTATACAACATGGGTACTCCTTGGATGATGAATTAAAGTTTGCATTCAGTGAGTAATTTCGCTCAAAAATTGAGTAAAACCTTAGGGAGATAAGTTCAAAATCCGAGCTGAAAAGATAGTTTTATTATTTTATTGTTTTTTAATATTTTTACTTTTTTACTCCAAAAATGGTGAATCATCGCCCATGGTTGACATCATCATCTCAAATCTTATTGGTTCTTCTAAAGTTTATTTTGGTTGTACAGTTTTCTTAGGAGGCCCATTTTAGATCTCAAAATTCCCCTAATGAGAAATGTTGGAACTGAAATAAAACACTCAACATACACATAACTCCTTAGATTTGAGATCACATATAAAATAAACGCATTCACAAAAGATTCGCCACACCTACAAACTCAAGTAGAAAAAGATTACTCCTGCGCAATTTTTTTTATTGCATCTAAACACATCAAGATAATATTGGGAAGAACGAGCTGGGTTGATTGGGACCTAGCCAACCAACTCGTTTCCCTTCACGAAAACTTTAAACTCAAATGAATGAAGGGATCATTACAAATATTAATAGGAATAATGAATGAATGAAACCAGCATAAGGTCCTTCTTTATTTAAAAATCTCTAGAAATACACATTGTAAAAGCCATAGATCCAACCCCAGAGGGCCAGGGCGATAAAATTTTTCAAAGCTTACAAAATAATATCAACGTCTCTTCTGGGTATCACTAACAGAACCTATCTAAGAATCCTTAATTTACATAGAAATGTTCAGCTCTTGGCCACAATAGATGACTTAACAGGAAAATGCAACAAATCATAACCGATTTCCATGTTTGGCATCTCCGTAATGCTCCTAGTCGGATATAGGAAGTGAAAAAAGTCCCCAGAAGTAAGTGGACACCAACCTTAACAACTGTGATATTTTTGGAGTCATTCTGGAGTGAATCAGCAGGTTGTCCATCTGGTACAGGAACTGCGGTAGGTACAAGAATGCCAGATTCCGCACCAACTCTAACTTCGATTAATTACAATCGTTCATCACACCCTTAAAGAAATCAAAAATAGATAAATTAAAATGAAATATATGCCTATTCAACCTCTTTAATTATTATTAAGCCCATATAATCCATGTCCAAGAAAATCATAACAAGGAACCAAGAACCATGTGTAAAAGGATTAATTTAATTGTAAAATAGGGGTTAGGGAAACAGGATTTAGGGTAAAGTTAGGGTTTAAAGAACTAAATTATGGCAACCAGCGTCCCCCAACCTCATTTCATTGCATGTCCTCACACAACCACTAACCTCTACAGAAAACAAATTGAGCATCCTCCTTCACTTCTAGAATTGAATATGGATTCTTGACCCTTCTTCTCTCACCTTCTTGACACAAACCTTCTTCAAGCGCTTAATAGATTTCTTTATATGAGTTTCCAAATGGGTTGTATGAAAGTTTCCAATTCTCGAAATGTTGTTTCCATTCAGACATTGGCTACATTAATTATCCATTTTTTCCTTTTAATGCAATATTTTTTTCTATTATGCATCTATTTAGAACTTCTAGTTCATATATTTGCTGGTTCATCTCCTGAATTGGACTCATCCTATCACCAAATATGGAATATCTCTCTTCAACTTATTCCTGCACTATTTCTTTCTCGACCACTAACTCGTGAAAAACATCATCATTTTCTCCTTTCTTCTCCAAATTCTATGCTCCAAAACTAAGAGGGACATTATCTTCAAAATTCTCTATTGTTCATTCCATTGTATCCTCTTTCCTTATTTCCTAATCATGCAACATCTTTTTCTTCTTAGCTTCCTTCATCAGGAAAAATAGAGGAATATCATCCTCTAACTCAATGTAACATGGAATGAAAATTGAAGTACCCATAGCTACCACATGTACTGATATTGAAAGATTATTTTGCATCGTCACATTCTCTGCAAGGGTTTCAAAAGGAGGGTTTCTTGGAGAAGCACACCCCTTAGATTCATCAATTATCTCAACTGTAGTAGTCATCCCTTTACTCAAACAAGCATAATTCATTTTCAATGAACCCCAGGTGATCCTACGGGAAGGTCTTGATTTTTTGGCATTTCTCTGTTCCTTCTTGCTTAACTTCGGCTTCTTGGACTGGTTTCATGAGTCTTCAATTTTCCCTTCTTGCCACCTTTTGAAGGTGTTTTCTCATCCTATCAGTGGATGACCCTAGAATTAACCACCATTTTTCTTCCTTTCTATGATTGACCCTTACTATGAGATATTTTCATGGTGCTTTTACCCTGAAATGATTCCACAAATGCTTCCCATGTAGTACTCCTATTTTCTAGCTCTTTTTCAACTAGAATCTTGACCAAACCATAATGACACAATTTAAACCCTATCTAGTCCTTTCGACTCTTTTGCATATTGTTAGACATTTTTTCTAAACTCTTTAGCAGAAAATGAGGGAAATTAATCAAGTAACCTGATTCGAAATGCAGGGTAAGTTGAATACGATAAAGGTAAGCCAACGAGTACCTCCCCTTGTAGGTGAGGAATGTTTGAAGAATATTTAACAAATGTTTCCAATTTTTAGCCATCTCGTTTCTTTACACTCCAACCTTTCATTCCACAACATGATCATCTTTAGTTAAAAAGTGACGCCATGCACCCTTTTCCATTTCTCCTTTCTTGAACCACTTCTCCCATGTAGCTGGGGGTTCTGTAGGTTGGGAAATATAGTGTTTTGTCACTTGAAATTGTAGGGAGCCCACAGTGGCCATCCTCCCATCAAAATTTTGTATGAATTCCTGGGCCACAACATAATCATACCCATGAAATTTGAGTTGGAAGGGAAGAAAGCCAGTCTCTTGCAACATAAGAAAGTTTCCCTCATACTCTGTTGTCCCTTCCGACTCCTTCACATACCAAGGCTCATTGCACACTGGTGCCATGATGATTGAGGATTGAAACTACTCACAATATTCTGCAGAATCCTGTGGAAATCCTTCTCGACATATAATTTCGGAATTCGGAGGGTGCACTTACAATCAATGATTCAAATTACATGCATCTATTCCCTAGTTCATGATCACAATGTCCTGTCCACTTACACCGGTCATTAAAACAACTGTCTCCCTATTAGTGCAAATTTTATTGGAAGGGCCATGAATTTGGCATAATTTCCAAGGCAAGTAGGGTAATAATGGTTAAGGGGGGTGATTACAATAGATACAATTTCAAGGAAGGAATGTATGGTTCACACATGATTAAGGCCGAATCATTAAAAGGTGATAAGGTTATGATATAATTGATAGGTGATGAAGTGATATTTTACACATCTACCTAACCTTCATCATGACTTTAATTGGAGGTGGTGGCACTTTGTTAGAGTGAGGTTAGTTAGGCTTATAATATCCCTACACTTTAAACATTCATTTCTTTTTACACTATGATACTAATATCATTAAAACATAAATACAATAGTCATGACTTCCATAAATAGCCATCATATATTTAAATGAAAGTTGAAGTCGATCTAATGATGCTCATTATTATCATAGAATTCTTACACTACGACAAGGTTCCTGCACTCGAACCTAGCTTCCTGCACCGAAACATCAGTGTTCCTGCACTAGAGTGTTGTGGTTCCTAGACTGTGGTTCTTGGATTGCATCAAAGGATCCTTGTGTTGGGCCACTAATTTTTCATTATTATTATCACCTTTTAACGTCCATTTCATCCATTTCTACCATTATTTATCGCCTCATTTATCATAATTTATCATATAATTCTATTTTATAATTATTTATGCTCTTATGGATAAATATTATTTTCTCTTTTATTTTTAATATATTGAACACTATTATGCATTATTTTTCCAATGATGGTTTATTAATCATTTTTTTTATAACATCGCTCACAATTTTAGCCTCCAAGATCTTTTCCAGATTGCAAATTTCATTTCCAGCTCATAATCAAATATTCTAACTTAGAAATTCATTGAGATAAGAAGCGATACGTTTGCATTGGACTTTCCGGACAAATGAAGGTGAATATTGAAAATACGAGAGATGGGTTTTGTGTAGAACTGACCAAATTAGTTTTGTAATGAGGAGTTTTCCAAAATTAGGCTTCGATTGAGAGAAATGCAAGGTTCTGTGAAGGTGATTTTCTCAGATTTGCAATTGTGGCCTTTTTCGAAATTCTCCCAATTGTAGTACCAGATTCGACTTGTTCCAACTGAGTCATGATGGGAAGATATTTCAAATCCGATCTTCTTTATTGAGATTATGTAATCAATCCAAAATTGTAATGGAAATCAGTTTGCAATCAACTTTGTTGTAACTTCCCTTTGCTCTTTATGTATTTAAATGAAAACAGAGAACAAAGAGGGGGGAATAATGGGGATAATTAGGAGATGGAAAATTATTAGATAGGATGTAGGAGATGAGATAAGGCATGAGAGATGGGATATGAACAATTTTTTAATTTGTGGAAAAGTTAAGAGCTTAATTATGTTGTAATTATTTCTCTCATATATTTTAATGAATGAAGCTATCCATTGAGTTCTACATCTATTATTTGGAATATGATCTGATTTATTTCTCAAGGCGGAACTGAGTCTTGGGAACTGGGGTCCACTACCTTGGATGACATGTTTCCTTGAACATGTAAATTAGTGTATTTATGTGTTTGTTTATTTGAACTTCAATTGTCACTGCTTAAAGTAGATTTCATTTCTTGTAACTAAATTGTTGTTTGGTGCATTTTCCAGGTTTGTTATTTCATCCAATTTATAGATTTCATTTAATTTACTGCTCTAGATTAAGATTAGAATTATGTTGGGTGAAATAAATTAAATTTACAATTCAGCGATGTGTGGTTTAATTTAGCAATGATTCAAGTTGTGTGATTAGCATAATTGTTTTTCCTGTAATTTACTTTCTTCTCTTTAATTTTAGTTTTGTTATTCAAGTCTTACATTTTATTTCTTGTTGAATGAGCTTGATAGTATAGAACACAATCATATACAACCAATGTTAGCTGCTAGTATTTTTATGAATATATTTTCCCGATTGACTTGAAATAAAAGATGCACCTCAGGTTGATAATTAATGTCCAGGTAATTAGTTGTTTTTATTAAGAAATTAATTTTCCCCAACATTTTGTTGCAGTTGTTGGGGAGACAGTCAAATTTCACTACCACACTAATATATGGTTGTAGATGCATACCTAACTTCGTGAGAGCTGGATATTGAAGATGGAGGGTAAGAACCTACATACACATCCTGGGGAACAAGTGACGGGTCTACCCTCAGTAGTTAGGCTTAGGTCATATAGCATGCATTGAGAGAAGTAAGAATTTTAGAGGTAGAATTTTGAAAAGAAAAAAATCTCATGATTTCACTTAAGTGGTGATGTAAGCACCACCCATTCCACTAACCAATTGACATGAACATTTGAAGGAGGCACATCAAAGTAGGACATGAAGAACATCTTCTAGTTTGGTAAGAAATGGCTCACATTGCTACTTTTGAATTCCCTATCAAAGATGTAGGAGGAGTGGCACAAATGCACATGATTCCCCCATCTTCTCTAACAAATTTTCATGGTTTGGAAAATGAAGACCCATATACATTCTTATTTGAGTTTGAAGTACTTTATAGAGGATATGATTATTGTACTAATGACCAAAGGTTGAATTTTTTTCCTCTTACTCTAAAAGGAGCAGCTCTTTGATGTTTCATGAGCCTTGATGGGAACTACATCCAAACATGGGAGGACATGAAGAATGTATTCTTGAAGAAGTACCAAGACTATTGCAAGGCTACTAAAGATATTTCTAGTATGATACAAGGGAAAGATGAAAGCTTGAACTATGTAGAGCGATTTAAATACAACTTTCAAAAATCAAAGCATAAGCATTTGAAAAAGGAGATCTTAAAAACACTCCTTCTTAAAGGAATCAAAGATGAATTTTTATAACTCTTAAATCTAATGGGAAAAGGTGATGTTTTTTAGTTATCATATGATGATGTTTGTAAATTATGCATAATGTATTCAAAAGGAATCTCCATGGTTGGTAAGAATTCTAGATAAGTTTCTTCTTTATTTTCCAAATCCACTACAAGAACAGGAGATATAGGAGTTGAAATCGATGATTTATTTGAACATTTTAAAATTGATTTTATTAGTTCTCTAAATTCACAATTGGATATTTTGTAGGTTCAAAAAAAATCAAGAAATTGAAGAAGTTTTTTCTCTCTTGCCAAAAGGAGAATCCCATACATAGTTATTCTTTCTTATCTAAGATGGAAGCATCATATCAAATAGATGGAAAAGTTACTACAATTTCATTACCATGGAAATAGTGGCCTACATGTATGGTTCAAAACACTTCCTCTCCATTTTCTTACATGCATAATCCATTATGGAATACTCCCGTGTTAGGGCATCCATGTCAATCTCAATATAACCCCCACATCTTGTAGCACAAATACATCATCCATATTATTTTCCTACTTTTGAACAACATGTTGCTTGTCTATCAAAGGCATCCACACGACCCAGTCAACTACGTCATCAAAATGCTCCATGCCCTACACTATTTATTGATCAACTCATTCCACACCCTCACAGTAATAAACTAGTACAACATGCTTACAATGTTGAACTGCAAAATTTACCTACCCTTCCCACCCATTCTATCTCACTTGCACCATTGCATAAAACTTATATTGAGATTGGGAATGTTTCAAATCCATAAATTCGAGAAGTTAAGGAAGAAAATGAGGTTTCTTCTAGTCTGTATCAACAAGTCGTTTTAAAACCTCAAGAAGTCCATGATATGAAGGCTATGAGAAATCAAGAAAGTAAAGAATATATTCAAGATTGGTTCCAATCCATCATTTGTTTGCAACATCACTCCATAGTTCAACAATTTTTGACACCATCTTTTCAAGGGATGTTGGCTTCTCATACACTACTATTTATTAACATGCATTTTTCAAATTTGGGTATGTACATACTTGAGGCCTTATTTCAAAATGGCTCCAATGGAAGTACTCTTATACATTAGAATATTCATTTTTCAAAGCAAAGTATATTAGTGTAGAAAATAAAAAAAATAAGGACATAAATAAATACATTTTTTTAATGTAAAAATAGTTATTTTTGTAGCAACACGCTGTGGAAATCAACATCGGTAATAAATGTTTTAATTTATTTTTGCATTTAGATGCATTATATTGAAAATAAAAGTTTTAAAAACTCTCATATTTATTTTTATCACCAATTTGAAAAAATTGCTTGAATATCATATTTTTTTGGCTTGCGGGCTTGATGAAATTTCTGAAAACACAGTCGGGAAAGTCATGTCTTGATGGATGAAAATGGAATATTTTTAAAACATGTTTCTATACTAAGTATCCCTTGATTTTTGCTTTCCAACCTAATTTGAATAACTCCATTTAGATTTGAAATGAAAAATTTATAACCAAAACATTGAGAGGTTGTCTATTAGGCAGCTCAGGAACAGAGTTGGGGCAGTGCATTTTTGGAGGCCTTATTATATTTTTAAAACCTGTTTCTATGGTATCTTCCCATATGAATATAGTTTACAAGGCAATTTGAATGAATCGATTTAAATATCGTATGACAAAGTTATGACCAAAATATTGATTGTCTATTGTAAATATGCATGTTTAAAACTATGTTTTTCTAACTGTTCACTTGCGTATTTGACCCATCAATTCTTATTGTCTTCAAAAAATGTTTCTATTGGGGATAAATAAATTAATCTAATTTAATCTTCAATTTTAATCATTTGAATCAGTCATCAAATGCAAAACTTATTCTTAAAATAGGAACTGCTGGTCTAAGTTGGGAAATCGAAAATGACTTTGTTATGTAGGTTGTTCGAAGAAAAATTGACATATCATATCATGAAATTTTAAAATCTATTTATATTTAAGATATATCTCTGAATTCACTTTCATTTGGCTTTAGATTCACTCAATTGGACGAAAAACAAATAAGTTATGATTAAAACACTGCAGATTAGCATGATTGGCCACTGCTCTCCCGTAGGTAATAAATTAATTTTACTTCGTTATTTTCTTTCATGGATTTGTTTTACAGAGTAACTACTTGTTATTTTTTTCATATGTCTTTGATTATGAGAGCTTGATCACCTCTCTTCTTCCACAATTTCATGTTTTATTGAAGGTAGACACTCGTTTCTTTTGTAAGTTCCAAGAGAATAAAAGAGGTCAATTTTTTAATGGGCGGTTCTTGAAAGAAATGTCAATGAAATAAGGGAATTTCATCCAATTCATTACCTAATGGATTCATAAAAGAATAAATGGAGACTTTATTTCCATTTGAAGATTCATGTCAGTGTTTCCAAAGCATTTTTCCAAGAGATCTTTTTTTTTCCATGGACAGATTGATGTTTCCTTAGGAAACAACATCATAGTTGTTGTAGCTTAATTTAGTTATTCTTTTACTATTTTTAAATAACGTGTTGTTTCTTTTGTAATTTCTCTTTTGTTTTTTTGTTTTAGGTGTTTTTTCCTTCAAAGTTGTAGTTGGCGTTCCGTTGGTGAATGTGTAGTTGTTGTTCTGTCAAATGAACAATTGCGGCTCAGTAGAATGAACATCTGTGTTTTATTTTTGGTATGTTTAATAATTGTTGTTCAATCGACTGAACAATTATTGTTCAATCAATTGAACAAATTCAATTTGTTTTTCATGTGTTTGTTGTTCAATCAATTGAACAGTTGTTGTTCAGTCGATTAAACAACTCCGATTTCTTTTTGATGTGCTTGTTATTCAGTCAATTGAACAGTTGATGTTCAGTGATTTGAACAACTTCGATTTATTTTTGTGTTTTTGTTGTTCAATTGATTGAATAAATCCACTTTCTTTTCTTATGGGTTTTGATGTTCAATCAATTGAAAATCATTTTTTAGTCAATTGAACAACTTCTGTTCAGCCAATTGAACAACTCTGATTCCTTTTTTTTATGTGTTTCTTGTTCAATCAATTGAACAACTCTAATTTATTTTTTTGTGTGTCTTTCTGTTCAATCAATTGAATAAATCCAATTTATTTTTTGTGTGTTTGATGTTTAATCAATTGAACAACTGTTGTTTAGTCAACTAAACATCTATGGTTCCTTTTTTTGTGTGTTTTTTATTCAATCAATTGAACAGCTATTGTACAACCAATTGAACAACTGATTTTTTTTTTTGTGTGTTTGATGTTTAATCAACTGAGCAACTATTGTTTGGTCAATTGAATAACTCTGATGTCTTTTTTTTGTATTTGTTTTTCAATCAATTGAACAATTGCTCTTCAGTCAATTGAACAGTTGTTCTTCAGTCAATTGAATAACTCTGATTTCTTTTTTGTGTGTTTGTTGTTCAATCAACTGAACAACTGTTTTTCAGTTAATTGAACAGCTCCGATTTCTTTTTGTGTGTTTGTTATTCAATCAATTGAACAACTGTTGTTCAAATAGATTGAACAACTCCAATTTCTTTTTGTGTGTTTGATGTCCAATCAACTGAACAACTGTTGTTCAGACCGACTGAACAGCTTTGATTTCTTTTTGTGTGTTTGTTGTTCAATAAATTGAACAATTATTGTTCAAATCGATTGAACAACTCCAATTTCTTTCTGTGTGTTTGTTGTTCAATTAATTAAACAAATGTTGTTTAATCAATTGAATAGCTCTGATTTCCTTTGGTGTGTTTTTCTGTTCAATTAATTGGAAAGTTGTTGTTCAGATCGATTGAATAGCTTTGGTTTATTTTTGCGTGTTTGTTGTTTAATCAACTAAACAACTGTTGTTGAAATCGATTGAGCAACTCTGATTTCTTTTTGTGTGTTTGATGTTAAATCAATTGAACATCTTCTGTTCAAATCGATTGAACAACTCTGATTTATTTTTGTGTTTTTTCTGTTCAATCAATTGAACAACTGCTATTCAAATTGATTGAACAACTTCGACTTCTTTTTTTGTATTTTACCGTTCAATCAATTGAACAAAATATGTTCAGTCAATTGAACAATTTTTGTTCAATACAACAAACAACTGTGATTTCCTTTTTATTATTATTAATAATTACTATTCCAATAACCGCACAATTACCATTCAATTTTAATTAAGCATCCATTTTTCTCTCCCATGCTTTCCTATCACAACCATCTTTTTGGATTGATAATTTGTACCCAAGATAAAGGAAAAATAGTAATATTAATACCATTATGACTTGTAAAACCTTTGATAGTTATCTTTATTCCGAAACTAACCTAGTTTATCTATATAATGACTGGGTGAATATCTTCTCTTTGGACATATCTTAAAATGATTCATTATCTTAATACCATGCCCGTTTATCTTTCACACTTTCAATTGATAATTCCCTTTGGTATGATGATATAGGGATAAAAGCATAACTTTCATTGGCATTTTTTTTACTTCTCACACCATCCCTAACTCTTAAGGAGTAAATGAGCCTCCCTTCCTTTATAATAAAAATATGGAAATACAATACAAATATTATTAAAGAGGATATGAGGTCTCATTACGAGCCAGCCTACCATGATCATAAGGATGTAACAAGTGACATTCTATTATGACCACCACACCAGGGTAATGGTCTTCTAGATAGTCAAAACTGTCAGAAGGAGAGGAGGTCTCATCATGAGCCAACTTGATCGCTTTGTTATATCCTGGTGAATGGCACTATGATTATCTAGTTACCATGTGAGCATAGTGATCTCTTTATAACAATAAACAACCATCTAAATACTCTATATAGGATTCTCGCTCATTTTTGGGTCAAAAAGAAACCTTGACGGGGCTATGAATGCCTGCTAGAAGCAGTGGTTCTGCTTATGGTATTGAAGTTCTATGTTACATTGCCAATTATTCTTTATCCCATTATTTCCTATTGATTCATTTCTAAAGGTGAACTTACCATTTGAACAATTTTATAACTATATTAACCCATATGCATGGTAATTGATACTTTTATATGAATTATATCAATATTGTCCGATCAATCGATATCAACAGTCGTTATCATCTATCTCCTGTCATGTTTTCATCATATTTTTCCACCTAAGGAAACGTATCTTCTCATAATGATCAATTATTTGTTTTAGTCCTTTTGCAGTCATTTCCAATCTTCACGATTTGTACTGCTCTATCCATTTTCTTTTGTAGTATTTATGTCACTCACACTATTGTTGTGCTGCATTTATGAATCCCCAATGTCCTTTCCCTTTTTCATATGTTTTATGGTAGTGGGCAGCATTGGAGGGGCAAGGTCATGCACTTTGATCATATGACAAGATATAATTACTGAACTCCACCATAACTTGTTGATTTGACAAAATATTATTATTTCATTTATTAAAAAGTTTTTTCTAATTGAAATCTTTTCATGTGGCTTATTTGTTGTTGTTCAAAACTGAAATTGTGGATTCAAGAAAATTGCATGTAGAGTAGTGAATTATTTACAGGAGAGCAAAAAGTATGCGGGAAAACTTTATTCGTAGCGAGCCCACACTATTGCAACCAATAGAAGAGGCTCGAGCAACTCGCGAACACAAACAATTGTTCAAACATAGTGTGTTTGCATGGCTTCCACCATTTGCATCACTTTCAACATCTGTTCAGCCTACATCAGCTTCAACAAATGGCAGTCCATACATGTCATTCCACATTTTTTTTCGGAGGAAAAACTTGAGGTAAAATAGCATAAGTTTTTTATTTATTAAAAGTTTAGGAGAATTTCATGAAAATCCATTGAGCATTGTTTATCATCATTCATTCCACATCTTTACCACTTCCCATTTTTTAGAGACATAGAAGCTTTCAGTTTGGGGGAGTGTTACTTTGATTCATTTATTTATTATGACCATGCCATTATCCAACGATCTTCTTATTCATTCTCAAAACCTCCCTTATTCCATGTTGTTTTAAACCAAGCATAGATTTCAACAACAATTATAGTGACCACCTCAATTTGTTTTCTAGTATTGCATGAGGGCATGCTAATCCTCTAGTCTGGGGGAGGAATTGCTACACATGATGGATGTTTTCTACTTTCTTTCTCATTTAAGGCATACAATTTCATTTTTATATAGTGCAGAAACTGATTTGCGTATATCTTTAAAACTATAAACTGAATTCTTGTGATTTTTGGACACCAAAGAAGTATCATTAAAATACAGAAACCCAGAAAAATTCAAGTTAAATTAGTTTGTAAAATTTCAGAAATCATGCATTGTCACCTACAACTATTTTTCTTATATCTCATGATCAATGCATCAAAATGATCTAATTTTTGGATTAGAGAAGCATTAATATAGTAGAAATCTTCTTCCACAATTTTAGCAAAATCTGGTTTGTAGTTTTTGAGAAAATGGTTAATGAAGTTTGTCGTTACTTATATCATATTTTGTTGCAACTTCATATACATATAGTTGAAAGTCAAGGTGAAAATTCTTATGCCTTCATCAACATTGCTAAAATTGAATATTCATTATTTCAGGAAGAAGTTATTTGTCCCATAAATTTCATGAGTTGGGATAAACATTTTTGTATTATAGCTTGGTTAATACAGAGACTTTGGGTTGCATGAGCACATGCAACAAATTCAGTTTGGGGGTATGTTGGGCCACTAATTTGCCATTATCATTATCACTTTTTAACATCCATTTCATTCATTTCTATTGTTCTTTATCACCTCATTTATCATAATTTATCATATAACTCCATTTTATAATTATTTATGCTCTTATGGATAAATATTAATTTTTTCCCTTTATTTTTAATATATTGAAGATTATTATGCATTGTTTTTCCAATGATGGTTTATTAATAGATGTTTTATAACATTACTCATGATTTTAGCCTCCAAGATCTTTTCCAGATTGTAAATTGGATTTCTAGCTCATAATCAAAGATTCCAACTGAGAAATTCGCTGGGATAAGAAGTGAGAATTTTGCATTGGACTTTCCGGACGAGTGAAAGCATATCCTGAGAATCCGAGACATGGGTTTTGTGTAGAACGAACCAAGTTAGTATCATCACAAGAATTTTTCCAAAATTCGTCTTGGTTTGATAGAAATGCAAGGTTCCGTGAAGGTGATTTTCTCAGATTTATTGTTGCGGCTATTTTCCAATTTCTCCCAATTGCAATACCACATTCGACGTGTTCCAACTGAGTCATGATGAGAAGATATTTCATATCTGATCTTGTTTATTGATATTATATAATCAATCCAAAATTGTAATGGAAATGAGTTTGTAATCAACTTTATTGTAACTTCCCTTTGCTCTTTGTGTATTTAAATGAAAATAGAGAACAAAGAGGGGGACATTGATGATAATTAAGAGATGGGAGATTTATTAGATAGGATGTCGGAGATGAGATGAGCAATGCGAGATGGGAAATCAACAATTGTTGAATTTGAGGCAAAGCTAAGAGCTTCATTATGCTATAATTATTTCTCTCATATATTTTAATCAGTGAAGCTATACATTGAGTTCTACATCTGTTATTTGTAATCTGATCTAAGTTATTTCTCAAGGTGGAACTAAGTCTTGGGCAGTTTGGCCCACTACCTTGGACGAGATATGTCCTTGAACATGTAAATTAGTGTAGTATGTGTTTGTTTATTTGAATTTCAGTTGTCATTCCTTAAAGTAGATTTCCTTTCCTTTAACCAATTTGTTGTTTGCTGCATTTTCCAAATTTGTTATTTCAACCAATTTCTAGAATTCATTTAATTTTCTGCTTTAGGTTAACATTAGAATTACGTTGGGTGCAATAGATTAAATTTCAAATTCTACAACGTGTGGTTTAATTTAGCAATGATTCAAGTTGCATGATTAGCATAATTTTTTTCGTGTCATTTACTTTCTTATTTTTAGTTTTAGTTTTGTTCTTCAAGTCGTACATTTTATTTCTTGTTGAATGAGCTTGATAGTATAGAACACAATCATATAGAACCAGTGTTAGCTATTGGTATTGTTATGCATATATTTTTTTGATTGCCTTGAAATAAAAATGCACTCATCGGGTTGATAATTAATGTCCA
Organism: Pinus tabuliformis; assembly: GCA_031772625.1. Lineage (NCBI taxonomy): Eukaryota > Viridiplantae > Streptophyta > Pinopsida > Pinales > Pinaceae > Pinus > Pinus tabuliformis. The sequence goes on from CM062818.1 coordinate 129,335,298, forward strand.
AGTAATTAGTTGTTTTATTAAGAAATTAATTTTACCCAACACCTTACACTTATGATAAAGCAATATTAATCAAATTATCTATGTTATAATAGGCTAGATTTACAAATAAGTTTCAAAATTAAAGGAGTTTATTTTATCGCCAGTTTCCAAGTTTCACTATGCTTCTTGATCTGATCAAGTAAGGTCTTCAAAAATTTATCAGATCCTGCAGAATTCATGAGGAAGAAAAGAGGCGATAGAAGGTTATTTAGAAAGGGAAAGAAAATTATTAAGGGCACTTAGAGTGAGGTAAAATAATCCTGAGAGATATAAGAAAGAGGGAATGGGAAGAAATTTCAGGAATAAGAGGGAGAAACAGAAATCAGGACAGGATATTTGAAGAATGGGAGGGGTATTTCAATCTAGGAAAAAAGAAGAATTAGAAGGAAAATTAAGAAAAGGGAATAAGAAGAAAGGAAAAGTATTTACCTCAATCAACAAATATCTCTGCCAAATAATGTTGTATCCCAAATAAATTAACTACAGCAAGAGTTTTGTGTCACTTTGTACAAAATTTTCCATGTTGATTTCCCTGAACTTAGATAAGGGCTCGATTCTTCCAACCATTTTATTTTCACCAGAAAATGTTGCAGAGACCTGCTTCTTCTCAATGACAATCAACATTTATAATAATCAAGTAACATCCCTTTTTATTAAAAAGAAGTGATCCACCTACCAACATGCTGATTTTCAAGAGGACCCTTCCATGACCATGTCAGCAAGCTAATTTTCACAGTCATGGGTAAATATTTTTTTCAATTTTTTTCTTTTTTTAGTTTTATTATATATTATTAGTTATTTACTTTTCTTGGAAAAGAGAAATAAAATTCACATTAGGTTGGCATCAACACCTACTATCCTCAATTTTGGTTGTTGTTGTACTTGTTGTATGAAGTTTTCTTTGGTGGTGGGTTGAAATTACATTTTAAGTCTATGTCCATTCACAAGGAAAATTGATTCTTGTCCATCAATGGTATTAATTTATACCACTCCATTTTCAAAAAATTTCACTACTTCATATGGCCCCATTCAGCGTGTACAAAATTTCCCTTTAAAATGTTTGAATTTGGAGTCATAAAGGAGTACCCAATTACCTGGTTGGAACTGTCTCTTCTCAATCAACATGTCATGTCATTTCATCTGTTGTTGTTGCGTCAATATATTCTATTGAAGAAAATCCCTTCTAATTTCATCATTTTCATTCAAGTATAAAAGATTTTGTCGTTGTGATTCTGATATATCCAATCCCGGTTGGACTGCAGATCTAAAAGTTTTAATCTGGAATTCAATTGGCAACATGAAATTATTTCCATACACCAACTCATAAGGTGTATGGCCATTACTATTCCTCAAGGTATTTCTTTAAGCCCACAATGCCTCTCGTAATCTATTCACCCAATCCTTCTTACGAAGATTCATTGTTTTGGTAAGAATGGACTTGATCACTTTATTAGTAGATTCTACCTGACTATTTTCCTACGGGTCATATGGTGTCGATTTCCTGTGCCAAATGTTATATTGATCTATAATACCTTTCACCAGATTAGAAAAAATGTAAGGCCCATTGTCAGTAACAATTTCTCTTGGAACACCAAATCTAGTAAAAATCTAATTAAATAAAAATTCAACAATAACTTTTTCAGTGGCAAAAGAAACAACTCTAGCTTCTACCCATTTTGTTACGAAATCTGTACAAACCAAGATATGTCTTTTCTTTAAGGATGTTGGAGCTATAGGTCCTACAAAATCAATAGCTCACTTTTCAGAGGGTTCATTCAGGACTTGATGACACAAAGGCATTTCATTAGCTTGACCAGGTTGGCCCAGTCACTAACAAATCTCACAGAGCTTGACATACTATTTGGAATCCTTAAACAAGGAAAGCCAAAAGTAGCCAACAGCGAGAATTTTATATGTTGTTATTTTATCAGCAAAATGGCCCCCACAAGATTCATGATGGGCAACTTTAAAGATATCAAACACTTCTTCTTCTCTCACACTTCTCTGAACAATAAGGTCAGGTCCTATGTCAAATAGGTCTCCGTGAATCCAAGAATATGAAGCACTTTTCTGGATAATATTCAGCCTCTCTCGAAAGGATGAGTGAGGTGGTGTTTTTCTTGTAACTAAATAACTGGCTATATCAGCAAACCATGGAGAATTTGCTGATATGCAAAAATGAAGTTTTTTAGGAAAAGAATCATCTATATGAATTATTTCACCAAGATTATTTAATCTATAAATATAATCAGCTACAACATTTTATTTCCCTCGTCTTTCAATAATAGTAACATTAAATTCCTCCAATAAGAGTAATCACCTAGTCACTCTACCACTAGTAAAAGGTTTATTCATTAAGTACTTTGTTGCAGAATGATCTATATGTAGAAGCACGTCATAACTTGTACTGTAGTGTATGAATTATTTAATATCAAATATCACAGTTAAAACTCTTTCTAAATTACTATATAATTCAATTCAACAGGTGACATTTTTTTACTAATGAAGTAGATAGTGTAGGATTTTTGATTTTTTTTATTGTCCCAAGGCTGTGGCAATAGCAGTATCTAGGGCATCTGAGGAAATATGGAATGGAAGAGACCAATTAGCCCCCCTCAAGACTGGTGTGTGTACTAATTTTTCCTTCAACTCCTCAAAACCTTGTTAGCAACCTTTAATCAAAGAGAAATCATTATCCTTAGCTAAAACTTGAAAAAGAGGGGTAGCTATCCTAGAAACACTTTTTGATGAATCTCTAGTAATAGCCTACATGTCCAACTAATCATCTTACCTCCCTTTCTGTTTTGGGTGTAGGAAGATGTAAATAGCTTCTATTTTGGTTGTTTCTACCCAAATGCCTTTATTAGATATAAGATGACAATGAACCACCCCTGATTTGCACATCAATCTACATTTCGTATCACTCAAATAGAGGCAAGCTTCTTAGCATCAAAAGGTAACTTTCTCTAAAAAAATTAGAGCTTCTTAGAAAGAATCAAAAAATACTTAAAAATCATCCATGTAAACCTCTACACGCTCAAGGTTAGCAAAAATGGAAAACACTACCCTTTGAAAGGAACTTGGCACATTACAAAGTCCAAAAGGAAGAACTCGATAAGCGAATGTCCCCCATGGACAAGTAAAAGTGGTTTTGTCTTGATCCTTGGGTGTTATTTGAATTTGGTTCCAACCGCTAAAGCCATCTAAAAATGAAAAGTACTTTTTACTGACAAGGGTATCTAACAATTGATCAATAAAGGGAAGGGGAAAATACTCCTTGAGAGTGGCTTTGTTTAGTTCTCTATGTTCAATCAAAATACAACATATGTCAACTTTGTTCAGAACTATCACCAGTGGGGAGACCCACTGACTATTAGATATAGGATAGATAAACCCAACATCTAAGAGTTTTTGTAATTCTTCTTTAACAATGTCTCTTAGTGTAGGATTCATGTGCCTTTGGGGTTATAAAATAGGTTAGGCTCCTTGTTGGGCATGGAATCCCCCCAAGACATGATTTGCGGCTTAAAGCCCAAGTTTTAACCAAGTCCATTGTATAGAGTCGGCGATTTGTGGGTGCAGAGCATGAAGTCATAATAGAGTCACACGGTTTTTCATCCTTGTTTTTGTAATGTAATGTCAGCTTGAAAGATCTACTCACGGTCCGCGGACAATGGGATTGTATAAATAGAGCGAGGCTCTAAGTGTAAAAAACATAAGAAAAAAAGATAGAAGCATGATGAGTCTAAGAGATTGAGTCAAAGTGTAAAGTGTGTCTTTGGGTCGTAGAGTAGGAGAAGGCTCTGCAGCTGTGTGCGTAGAGGCCTAGTAGTCCATAGCTAATTGCGTGGACCCTTGCAACTAAGTGCACAGGGCAGGCTGAGTTTGTAACGATGGGAATAATTAATAAAGAGAAGTTTCATCATATTTTTGTGTATCTTTTCCTATTTTTATGTATTATTGGGTATAATTTGCAAGCGTACTATTTATTTGCTGTGCAAACTCATATGGATGTGCTATATAAATAAATATAATATAAGGCATCCATTTATGCGAAGATAACTAACTGCTGTAAGAAAATAAGTAAGATCGCGTGTGTGACTTAGGGAAATAGTGCAAAGAACTTGTCCAACAAGGCAAAAGCACCACAACCCCGGTAAGGACTGCGGGAAGGCAAATATACCAGGTTGCAAAGGCCAAGGAAGCACGTGAAGTAACTTGCATGCAAGGACTGATAGTTGGGCCAAATCAACCCCTCAAACATCTCAAGGGTGTGGAAACCTAGTTCCAACACGCCCCCATACTACTTCAGGTGAGACCTTAATGCGCGCTCTGTGGATTGTTGCTAAAAGGACAAATAGTACAGGGATTTGTTTGGCTAATTAACTCTGAACGTAGGTCAGGCCCTAACAAGCCAACAAATGGTTCTTTTGCCAGGACCTGGATCTGCATAGAGATGTCTGATGTCGTATCAATTCCAACAAAGAAAGGAATTGAAGATTGGTTGGATAGTAAGATTCACAAGTTTGCGGTGCTGGAGAATAGGAATCCGCGACTATCAAAATAAGAGTGGTTAGACTGCTACCTGTACATAGAGATCCATGAAATTTTCTTCACATCTTTCCTTACTGAGCTGTATGAGTGGATAATGAAGCTAGTAGATAGCCAAGGAAGGTGAAAACTTGACAAACCTATTGTGTGGACTTCATAGTTGGTGTGCAGATTGGAAGCGTCGGAGGATAAGATCACGCGCGCTGTTGATCACTGGCTTGATCGAATTATAGGAGGACTCATCACTGAGTTCGTGGTAGATACTTCAGTCAGCTACAATAAGGCAGAGTGACACTTCCTCAAAGGACCACGAGGTAAGTACGTTAAGTCTTTGAACACTTGGATTAAAATGCTAGTGTGTGAAAAGCGGGACTGTTGGGTAGTGGAGGTTCCATGTAACAGTTTTGAATCCGATAGCCTAGAAAGTAGGATAAAAATATTGTAAACCTCCAAAATATGTGGAGTGAGAAATTTAAAAGGTCAAGTCAAAGGGTTGTCTGCCCAAGAAATAATATAAAGTAATAATAGGTAAGTCGGTCCGTGGACCATAGGAAGGTATAAATAGAGCGCGACTCTATGAGGGAAAGGGAGTTCATTGTTTTGGGTATGATCTTCGATCTATAATGGGGTTTTGAGGAGAACAATCTGAAAGTATCTGTAAGTTCGAGTCGGGGGTTGGGTAGTGGATAGAGGCTCTGCAGCTGTGTGTGCAGAGGCTTAGAAGAGTCCGTAGCTATGTGTGTGGACCCCTGTAGTTGAGTGCGCCAGGTGGATCTGGATGTATTGGTGAAGAAAGTAAATAAAGATAAGTTTCTTTGGTAATTCTGTGTTAAATATGAAGTATCGCAGATCTAGTTTTTTATGATTAATATTATTGTTTGATCTATGCGCATAGGCTTACATCTGGAATACATGTGAATCTGTGTTTAATCTAAGTGTGTAAACTGGGTAAATTTGATAAATGTTTTCTTAAAAACCCTACTAAGTAGATCTGATTTATGCTACTTCATCAAATAGATTAGATCTGTAAACAGTGCACTAATAATTAGTAAAGATTATTCTGGGAACAGATCTGTGTGAAACATAGTAGTGTGACGCTACAGAATGGTGCGCGAAACACCCAAATTACATCTAGACATCCCAAGGGTGTGGAAACCTAGTTCTAGCACCCTCCCCTGCTACCTCAGGTGAGACCTCAGTTTGTGCTGCATGGACTGTTCCCGAAAGGGCCGGTAGCCGCGAGATTTGTTTGGCCAAATAATTCTTCTAAACCTGGGTCAGGCCCATATAATCCAACAAATGGTTCCGTTGTCAGGAGTGGGATCTGCCTAAGGGGTGTCTAATGTGAAACACGGGGACTCTAGAGATAAGGAAATTGAAGGATCCAAGGGACCAAGAATAGTAGTAGTTCAAGGGTAACAATGATGAGCGCGATCCAGTTACCAGTATTGAAAGGAGCAGGAGGTGAAGACTCAGAACAATTTTGGTTTGTGTTAACATCAGTATGGAATGCATAGCGAATTGTGGATGATAATATCAGAAAGGCTACCTTAGTCAGCACGCTACAAGACCGAGCACTGACATGGTACATAAAGTACTCAGGCGATCACGTAGCGGTGGGGACAACAGAAATCTAGACCGAATTGAAGAAGGAATTTAGTCGGCCAAAGTCAGAAACACAGTCGATTATAGGGTTCAAAGAGATCGTGATGATGCGTGGTTAAACCCCATGGGATTTGGACCAAATACTGAAAAGTATTATTCGTGAGGCTAAGATAACATTGACAGATGTGTAGCACTACACTTGGTTTATGGCATAATTAACACCACATCCACAGATGGATCTGTCACAATAGAAGATCTCAACCTAGGCTGAAGCATTAGAGATAACAATGAGGTTGCACGACACTCCATTACAAGACCTGGGGTTGGGAGTTCAGTAAATCCAAGCACAGATCCAAAATTTTTGTTTGGAAATGAAGAAGTTAAAACAAGAATAGGCACCATGACTAGAAGTCCGGGAGGAAGTATGGTGTAGGAGCCAGGTGCATGACAAAGATCACTGTCCAGTCTCAATGAATTATGTGGCAACGGGGGGACCAACACCATTTTGACCAGAGGCAGGTCTGAGCATAGCAACCCCGCTTTGGTGTGTAATCTATTAGGTGGGACGAAAGCACAACACGAATAACTGTCATCTGTTGCCAAAATACAACCAGACCCCACAGTAGCTATTTTGAAACTTTTGTAGATCAGTGGGCCACGAGGGAAAATACTGTCGTAGCTACTGATTGTTAATGGACTAGTCACCTACTTATAGAATGTAGACTGAGATGCGAGGTCAGGATCTAGCCGCGACGATCATGCGCTGTGGGTTCCAAGGTCATGGACAAGGAAGGGGCAGAATGGGGCCACGAAGGGGTGTTATAGACATATTTTGGCACTACAAACCCAATCACATATATCCATAAACCAAGGGCTTCTAAACCCCTAAAAGTGTTGTTTCATACCCTAAAGGAACAAGATCAGCTGATTACATCATCTTCTAGAAGTTATCCATGAAAAACTACTCAGAACTAGTCAAAACAGGACCATACAGACTGCCCCATGCATAGGGTGCGATGCATCTCACCTATTACACACGGGGGGTGCGATTCATACTAGAAAGCTCTTCTGTAGGGTGTGATGAGCGAGAGAAGACAAATGGCAGAAGCAGTGTGCTAGGTGAAAACCCATAGAATCTTCTAGAAACTGCTCATATGACACTTGCCTCTCTGAATTCGCCCAGGGATGAGTAAGATATCTGAAATCTCCAAGTGAAACCAAGAACTATTAGTGAAATGACACTAATCGAAATCTCAAAATCTGACTCACTCTCCTGAAAACATCTATATATGGATCCCTCATCCAAGAGATCTAGGGGCTGGAATTTTGTAATTTGCAAGGAAGTGCTGTTGGTTTCTCTTTAAAGACATTGTTGGGTGATCTTGCTTTGTATGAGGTGAAGAGGCCTTTCATGCTGGGAGGATGATGCTGGATCAGATAGCCTGGTTGTAATCCTCTCTTCTACTACTTCTATCAATAAAGCTATTTGAGTTTTCCTCCATATGATTGTATATCTCTGAATCTTGTTTATGTATGCATTTATATGGTTAATGTACATCTGATCCTAAATTATTTATGATTATAGATCTCTATGATTTGATGGTATTTTGCTGCCTTGGCTCTACAGGTTTTCTTTGAAGTGGGACAAGTGAGGAAGGAGTGGCGAAAGCTCTATCAAAAGAGAGAGGAAACAAGTAAGGAGACTAGCGAAAGACCAAGGTTGGTGCTCTATGCTTCTCTCTCATCTATCTATCATAAAGGAAAACACAAGTAAATTTAATGTGTTTGTTTCTAAGATAGCTACTCGTCTTAGTGGGACTAGCAGCTTTGAATGGACACTAGCTTTCCCGATAACAAAATGGTGAATCTACTGCGGAGTGAATAGTTTATTTGTTTCATTACTGTTGTTTGCTTTATAAACTACAAACGGAGCCTTAAGTTAAGCTAGCTAGCCATCGAACTGCTTTTGATATGCAACTGCAAAGTAGATGAATGATGGTTCAGTCAATCTCCAGGTTGGTTTATCAACTAAACATCTAGCTTGCAAACATCCTAAGTGCCTTGGTGGTAGCTCAAATAACCTCATTATATCAGCCCCTATACTTTGTGTTTACTGACAATTATTAGCTCAGCCTAAAACAATGAACTTAGCTGCAAACTGTGAGCAAAACACCAAGCTCAATCTCGTCCCTGGACCATCGCACTATCTCTTCTTGGCAGCCTGTATGCATCGCACCTCCCGTCTGCTGTAGGTGAGATGCATCCCTGTTTCCTTGTGTTACAGGTGCGATGATCAGATGAGACTGTTTCTGCCTCCAAATTTTGGTTTTTTCTTCATTGTCTTCAGCTTTATTTAGTAGTTTTTTTGTCTATGATCAGTATATCTTAGTTGAAACCATCTTCTTTTGCATTATTCAGCCTCCATTGTATAAAGAATTGTGAATGTTTTTATGTATTTTTCGCCATTTAAAGTTCTCTTTTGCAAAACAGTAGCTTAATCGAACTACCCTCTTTTGGTTTGAAAGTGCCATAAGTGTCATTTTCAATCAAAGAAAAGAGTCTTCCTCTTTCTAATAGTCAATTACACTTTTTTCATTGTTTTTTATTTGAATCATCAATTTTTTGAAGTGTCAAAAGCAGTTTTCAAGTTGAAATTGAAAGTGTAGCTCTTAGTCTCCCTTTAGTTGTTCAAATTCAAAATCACAAAGTGTCGTCTTAGCCTTCCTTTCATTTTTTGAATTTGAAATTGCAAAGTAGTCTTGCTTTCTTTTTTTGAATTTGAAATCACAAAGTATCATCTTAGTCTTCCTTTCAGTTTTTGAATTTGAAATCGCAAAGTGTCGACATCGTCTTCCTTTCATTTTTGAAAAGAAAATTATTGGTACTGTCGCTTTGAAAGAAAAATAGTTCAGATCTATGCTCAGCATTGTTGTGGGGAAAAGTATCTGACTCGGATGACCCTATCCCTACTCTAAAGGTGATAGTCTTTAGCAACAACTGAAAGTAAAGCTTTGATATTTTCCTTTATGAAAGTACAGAGAGAAGGAAGAAAAGATTAACCAACCTGGTGTTTTTCGCTTAGTCGATCCTTATCCTCTCTCTTTGTCTCTTGTTCCCAGCTCCTTGCTCTCTTTTCCGATCAAGCTACACACAGATCCTGCACAAAACAAGAGAGGAAACTACAAGATACATGTACTCATAACTGATGCATGGATTAGAGTGAATCAAATATACAAGTAAATACAATACATCAATGCAATACAAGTATATAGGAGAACATGCAAAACTTTATTGATAGAAGTAACAGGGTTCTGAGAAGGTTACAACCATTGATGGCTCCAATCCAGCAGCACCTCCCCAGCAGCAAGAACTCTCCTCTTCACCTCTAGTAAAACAATCACCCAATAGCTCTAACTGTAAACCAACAGCACCTCCTTGCTTTACACAAAATTCCAGCCTCCTTAGACCTCATAGAAGAGCTCTATATATAGGAGAGAAGAAGAAAGGATGAGTCAGCTTGAGGCTGGCATAGAGCTGACTAGTGTCCTCTCCCTCTTCAGTTAATCTTCAGTTCTTGAGTCCACTTGGAGATCCTTGCTTACACATGGTGATCAAGTACCTCTTACTCATCACAGGGCGAATCTCATGAACCAAGTGTCAGTTTGGAAGCTTCCTGGGCAGTTGACACCTTGCAGAATGACTGTGCCACTTGGCCAATCTCGCCCAGCGCAGGTAGCCTTCATTAGATTTGAATTCCAGCGCAGGTACAAGGAGGAGCAGTTGCATTCCAGCGCAGATGCTCAGTGGAGCAGCTGACATGATCCAAAATTGGCCTGTTTTGAAGTGTTTTCAGGTGGAGAACTGATTGGAAGTGCTGTTGTTTGATGACCTTGTTCTTTTAGGGGTAAGAACAACATGTTTAGGGACTGAGGATCCCTGTAATTATTGACATTTCATGCTCCATGTCGCGAGGCACAAAAATGTCTATAACAAGCATTCTTTCTGTCATTCACACATTAAGAAAGCAAAAAACAAATACATGCATGTGCATTTGCATTTCGACTACTTGTGGAGATTGATTTAGGATAGTGCATCTTAGTGTGTGCTCTCTGCTCTACGTTGAAAGAATTTCGCTTCTCTTTCCTTAGTACCTAGGATTTTCATTGCAAAAAGAAAGTAAACGACTGTTTATTATCTTAGATTGCATATTTAACATTTGTATATCTACATCACGGGGTGAAACTTAAAGGCAAACTTCTTAAGAAAGATCAACTATAAAATAAATTCAATGAACATAAAAATGCTTTGCAACCTAACACACAACATTTAGAAGTCTATGCTAGAGACATATTCCGGCGTCGTAAAGCCTGGTAACTATTGCTTTCGTCGTAGGTTGGGTGATTCCTCCTCTTTGGGAGGACAAGTGCTAGTATGGACTTGTGCTCCCACATACCGTCGAGTATATATTTGGAGACCACAATAGGCTACATCCTTTATCCTTAGGAAGCCATGTTTGTTTCCCTATCGCTCGCAATGCATTGAACACAGCATTCGGTAAGATTGACTGCCATACCATAAAAAGTATTATGTAGTTTTGCGATTGGTTTGGTAATCCCATCTGTATAGATTTCTAGAGTAGTCACTTTCATTCCCTTTCATACTCCTTAAAAGAAAAGGTCCATCTGAGCACTTGTCACTTCAGGCTCATTGAAAATCAAAGGCGACTAGAGTCATCTTTAGCTTTTTCTCAACTCTTAAAAATTGAAAAAGCAAGTTGTGTCAAAGCGTCATAAAATTTATCTTAATTGAAATAATGTCACTGTTCGCTCGTTGGTCTTTAGGTTGAGAAATGGAGTCTACCAATCAAGGATTTCCCCTTGGGGGAAATCCTAGTCCCTTCTCCTCTTGCGGTGATGTTGGTGCTCCACACATGGCCACATTGTCCCTTCCAGAACTCACAATTGGCCTGTCCATTTGGCATTTCTTGTCTTCTGCCATTCAAAACACTGCAATTCCTCAGCAATCAAATCAGCAACAAGATGATACTAAAGTTTCTCCCCCACCTTCTACTTCGATAGTTTCTCCCTCTACTTCTTCCTCTTTGCTTGGTGAAGATAGTAACACTAAAAACCAAGTAACTGAGAAGAAGGAGAAAGGGAAAGAGAAGAAGAAGAAGAAGCCAATGGTGAAAGGGGGAAACCATGCATCATCTGGCAAAAATCCACACACTTCACAATCCAAACCTAAATCTCCATGTGTCATTTTCAAGGGAGACCACTATCATCGAGATTGTCCCTGCATCCCACGGATCTTGAGGGACTAGTCTCCCCACTTACACAATCTGGTGTCTTCAACCACTGACGATCATGTTGAAATCACACCGTCAACTAGTGAAAATGAAGTCAATGGACAAAAAGGAAGATCCAAATTTCCTTATAGATTGTGTGAAGGTGATCATGACCTGCACCATTGTCCCTTCTTAGACGAAGCTAAAAGAGTCTTGGATAACCGTCCTACATCACCGCAGTGACTTCCTCTTGGATACAAGAAACTCTTGCCGAGTCCATCGCTAGTTGAAAATCTAACTGACACACCAATTTTTTTTGGTCGAAGCACCTATCATTGAAGATAGACCCTCTGAGTCCACATCGGACCAAAGTCAACAGGTCGAGACGGTAGTCGACCCAATCTTGTCTTTAAAGGACCCACCTTCAGATGATACTGTCACTAAAGAGAATGGAAATCACACTGTTCAAATTTTTTTCGTAAACACAGACTCCAATGAACATGGGGGTAATCTACCCATTCCTTTAATACAGGAAGGGAGTTCGTCAGAGATGTATCCAACTATTTATTCAATCCCACCTCCAAGCATTCTAGTCATTTCCTTCGATTGGAATCTTCTAGGTAGACCCCGCGTACTATCTAATGTACCATTCAGAATCATAGTACAAGCTTACAGAATGATCATGGTTGGTACTATTATAGATGAAGGGGCTTCTGTGAGTATTCTTTCCTCAACTTCTTGGAAAGCACTTGGTTCACCATCACTTTTGCCTGAGATTTGAAATCTAACAAGCTTCAACAAAGGAACCAGTTGATCATACCCTTCCAAATTTTCCTATAATGTTAAGATGGAAAACTGTTCATCTAAACATGATGATAGTTCGAGGACCTCTAGATTACAATCTACTCCTTGGGCATGACTACATTTATAGCATGGGAGCTATCATTTCTTCACTCTTTCGAGTGATGTGTTTTCCACATGAAGGCAGAGTGGTCCAGCTCGTAGACCAGCTTTCATTCCCTGGTTCAAACATAGCTATTAGTCAAATTCCATCCCTAACTAGTCTTATTGCACAAGGAATGTCTCATCAATCTCCAGTCCGTCCACCTGATAATCGCAAGTGATTCAGTGATTGTGACTGAAACCTAAGAGGCATGCGCCCTGGTCTGCTTCGGTAGAAAAACCCCAGATATAAGATAGGTTTCCACGTAGGAATATGACTAGTCTAACAATCCTGTCCATTTAGGATAATGGATCAGTCTAGAAAAGGATTCCTCCATCAAAGGTTAGGTGATTGGAGCTAGAATCACCTTTGTCCATTTCGATGGACAGATCCAAGGAAGTGTTTTGTCTGCACATGTGGATGAAACAATCTTGCTAATGCAAGAACTTCTGTATGGCAACATGGAAACTCTATTTCATTATACCTGGGGGCATGCAAACCTTTTTGCATGCAAGTGAAAAGCAAACATTTATTTTCTTGGTTTGTAGGCTTTCAACCCTTTAGACTCATAGGTTGCTCGTTCCTAGCTTGCATAATGAAAGGCTTAGGAGCAAAGTTTCGAATGGGGCAAGCTTCCTAAAAATTAACCTATCGATGAGACATCGTTATTATACGACTCACATGAGCAGTTTTATGAAAATTTCAAGCTCGTTAAAAAATAAACCTCGCCACGAGCATCCTTACGCAAAGTTCAAGCTCGTTAAAAAATAAACCTCGCCATGAGCAGTTTTACGCGAAGTTCAAGCTCATTAAAAAATAAACCTAGCAATGAGCAAGTGTTTCCATAGAGTTCAAGCTCATTAAAAATTGAACCCCACCTCCGGTAAATAACCATTTTGATCGCATGACTATCATCTTTTGAACCTTGGTCGTGTTCTTACCATCAACTCCACTATTTTTAGCTGATCATATGCCTCCACTTGATTGTTTACCCTTTTGAGGAACATCTACGACGAGTGATTCTATTAGCCACCTTCTTTATGATGTCGTGATTAAACAGTTCCAAACCTTACCTGGAACCAGTTGCTATCCAAAAAACATCACTCGTTCCTCAAAAACCGAGTCTCCTTTAAGCTCTCTTCATCTGACTCGTAAAATATGAAAATATTTCCAATCAATTGGCCTATCCAGCTCGTTAAAGCAACTAGAAGTGCTATCTCTCCTTTATATTTTAATATTTTTGGGCCTGAGGGATTATTACACAAAAAAATTGAGCACTTGTCTTGTTCAGCTCGTTAAAACTATCAAAAAGTCATCCCTTTTGTATTATTTTACACTTTTTCAGACTTAAGGGATTACATTACGAAAAATTACCACTGGAGTTGCCTTTACATCCCTTTTTAGACTCTCTAAAATTGAATAGGACCGAGTTATCTTTGTTGTTAAACTCGTTAAGAAAATAGCGACAAACTTGTCCATGTAGACAAGAGCGAGTTTCACTGTCACTAAGCTTCTTAAAACATAACGACGGGTTTGCCCAAAGGGAAAATTATAGAAAAAGCATATGTTATCCTTCTCAAGCTTGACAAAAATAAAGAGGGATTGGTCAGCAGTGACTGGGGAAAAAGGGAAGAAAACTTGAATAGCTTCATTGGTAGCAGGTCACTCTTGAACATGACACTTTCACTCCGTCACCATGATTGAGTCGGGTTGGGTTATTCTGTTCACCAGTCATATCACCATTGGTCCACCGTGCCATCCACCTTGGGGTTAATGCTACCAATCCATTTCAGTGTTTCCGGTATGTTCAAGAGAATTCACCAACCTAGCTAACGTCTCCTTCGCTGTAATACCTTCACTCTCCATTTTTTCATGACCGCCACCCTGAACCTTGTATCATCAGATCATTTTCACCTCCACAAAATCATTTGCTCCATTCCGTGTTGTAGATGTGGGATTCATTAAGGCCCTCCTATGACGGGTCACTTCTTGTCGACATCAGCTCATTATCCAAGAAGTTGACTTAAGAACAACCCTTTCAGTACTTTGAAGCTTGCATGCCTCAATGGAAAGTTTCTCACTTCCAGCGATAGGTTTACATCAATGGTCTTCGACCGAAAGATTTTCATTTTACGTGGTGTTCGACATCAACTCATGTATTCACACCATGTCAATTGTACTGTAGTACCTTGAGGGTCATCATCATTATCGGTGATTCCTCTTGCACTTGTTAATAGCTTACATCATTGGCTGGTAATCAGGCGATGTCTTTCCATGTTAAACATTAGAACATCTTCTCACATAGATCGATTTGTACTTCGAGAAAAGATTGAATGAGTTTGAAGACCCCGGATCTAGTTTCATCCATCCAGGCTGCGATATATTCAGGAAAATAAAGACATCAAATGTACATATATGTTGCACAAATAATCATCCAAGCTAAAGGATGATGGCTCTACCAGAATCATCAGTCTGCCACACAGATGATTGTCTCTCTTATGTACATGAATATGAATTTATAAAGCTGAACATGGGAATGCTTGCCTCAGCTAGATAATGAAAATATTGTGAAAATAATGTATTGTATTGCATCTTATTATAGGTCACCTTCCAGTTCGAAAACCCTCGGATCCTCATTATAAAGCATTTCACCCAACATCAAAAGGATTTATGACCTCATGCTTTAGGGGGCAACTGTTATAGAAATATTTGGGTACTACAACCCCAATCACATATTTCCATAAACCAAGGGCTTCTAAACCCCTAAAAGTGTTGTTTCATACCCTAAAGGAACAAGGTCAGCTGATTACATCATCTCCCAGAAGTTCTCTACTCAAAACTACTCAAAACTACTCAAAACAAGACCATACAAACTACTCCATGCATAGGGTGCGATGCATCTCACCTATTACACATGGGGGGTGTGATGCATGATGGAAAGCCCTTTTGTAGGGTGTGATGAGCGAGAGCAGACAAATGGCAAAAGCAATGTGCTAGGTGGAAATCGAGAGAATCTTCTAGAAACTGCTCATATGACACTTGCCTCTCTGAATTCACCAAGGGATGAGTAAGAGATCTGAAATCTCCAAGTGGAACCAAGAACTATCAGTGAAATGACACTAATAGAAATCCCAGAAGCTCACTCACTCTCCTGAAAACATCTATATATGGATCCCTCATCCAAGAGATCCAGGGGCTGGAATTTTGTAATTTGCAAGGAAGTTTTGTTGGCTTCTCTTTGAAGGCATTGTTGGGTGATCTTGCTTTGTATGAGGTGAAGAGGGATTTCATGCTGGGAGGATGATGTTGGATCAGACATCCTGGTTGTAATCCTCTCTTCTACTACTTCTATCAATAAAGCTATTTGAGTTTTCCTCCATATGATTGTATATCTCTAAATCTTGTTTATGTATGCATTTATATGGTTAATGTACATCTGATCCTACATTATTTATGGTTATAGATCTCTATGCTTTGATGGTATTTTTTTGCCTTGGCTCTACAAGTGTTCTTTGAAGCAGGACAAGTGAGGAAGGAGTGGTGAAATTTCTATCAAAGGAGAGAGGATGCAAGCAAGGAGACTAGTGAAAGACTGAGGTTGGTGCTCTCTGCTTCTCTCTAATCTATCTCTCATAAAGGAAAACACAAGTAACTTTAATTTGTTTGTTTCTAAGATAGCTACCTATCTTAGTGGGACTAGCAGCTTTGAATGGACACTAGTTTTCCCGATAACAAGGGGTCATGGGCAGCTAGTCTGTTAGAATTGCGGAGGTCCAGGACATTAAGTGCGGGATTGTACCAACTCAACTAGAATTTCATGCAGTTATTGTGAGCAGTTCGATCATGAGCTTATAGATTGTCCTACGCTGATAGCATAGATTTGTGAAAGAAGGGTCATGCAAAGAATAATGAACTAGAACGTGCAGATGATGAGGTTTGAACCCTGCGAGGAAGATCCCCAAGTAAACATGGTACTAAGAAGTGGAATGGCCACAGGAGTGGATAGAAGGGACGTAAGTAAGGAAGATGCAGGGGTTGGTAAGGAGACGAACCTAGAAGCTAGGGAGAGCTTCATGGAGGTCTCTACCCCAGGTAGTAGGGATCAACCTAAGCTAGACAGGGATCCCTCGATGATGACTACCTTTTTAGAGACATGTATAAAATTTTTCTGTGACAACAGGGTAGTTAAAGGCTTACAGGAATTAATAAATAGATGCACAGGATGGAATGAACCTCGTGTCATTTGAAAGTTAGGAAGACATGCATTGCAGATTGGGAGGGAAATGTGACTAACATCATAGATCAACGATTATGAGAGGGATTAGGTCATTTTGGATCTGGGCTGAGATGCCAACTTTCTGCCTAAATAGACTTGGGAGCGCATGGGTAAGCCTACACTACAATGGTCCCCTATCCAATTATGGATTGAAAATTAGTAGAAGGTCCTGCCCATGGGAAGGCTGCAAGTAATTATAGTAGATATTGACGGTGCAAGTACTCGGACAGACTTTGAAGTGATTGAACTCATGGATGAAAGTACACCTTATCCTGCGTTGTTAGGAATAGTTTGGGCCACCAACATGAATGGGGTTATTAATTTAAAGAAGTGGACAATGATATTTGAAACAAAGTCGCTCTGTGCAGTCATTCCACTAGATCCAGCTGAAGGACCATGCTATATTGAACCCGTGTGCAACAAAGAGAGCAATGACAAATTAGATGGTATCTACATAATAGCTACACAAAGGCAAGAATGGGGCAAGACAATGGAGGATAGAAGAATACCACGAGGCTATGTAGAATCTTGCACCATTGATTCAGATGAAGAATATGAGCAGTGGTGTAACAGGTTGAACGGAGTGACTACACTACACTACAATATGATGACTAAATCTATGTATTGTGTAAGGGCTTAGGATCGCGAATTACCAACATATGATGGGTTGACAATAATAGATGAATTCCTAACCAAATTTGAAATTGAAGTAACACAACACCAACGGTTTTATGCGTTGAGATGGGCAATGTGCAACTCCTATGCGTTGGTGGGGCACACATGAAGGGACTTTCAACAATTGGCGTGGCTACAAGCGCATGATGAAGATTAGATTTGGGAAGCCGGAACTATGCATAACGGAGAAATACGATGGACGCAATGACCCACGCATGCACCTTACCAGATGGATCAAAGCCTACGAAGAGGAACCTCAGCCAGAATGGGTGCACTTATTTTATCACACCCTAGACGTCATTCCTAGAAACTGGTATACTGAAGTGGAGCTCTGACATGACACAGGCGAGTGGGATATCTTGCACGCAGGGTTTTTTTCGACATTCCTCTTTGAAGTTCAATGTATGGATCCCATGGACAAAGCATTATAGCTGGTAAAGGTCACCATTTTCAAGGCACCAGTGGAACTAGAGGAAATTGTGCAGCCCGATTGGTAGTGACAGCCGAGCGAGGCCCTCAAATGCTATAATGTCTAGGTAGATGATGATGAGGATGATCCGCGAAACGTTAATATTCTGGAATTAGAGGGGAGCTGTGAGGTGCACGAACCTGAAATCGAAGATCCAGATATCACGACACCATTAAAAATGAAACAAGTCAATATCGGAACCGAAGAAGAGCCGAAGTATGCAACACTGGGGGACTATTGGGACAACACCACAGCGGAGAAGGTCATTGAATTTCTTCGAGAATATCGAGATTTGTTCCCAACAAAGATCATAGAGCTAAAAGGGATCCTAGGAGACTTGGGAATGATGAAGATAATGTTGAAGCCAGACGCGAAACCGGTGAAGCAGCGACCCTACTGATTGAATCCAAAATATAAAACAAAGGTCCACAAAGAATTTGACAAGATGCTAGCAGCAAGAATCATTGAACCAGTCGAGGAGTCCGACTAGGTATGTTTGATGGTTGTGTAGGAGAAGAAACAGAAGGGTGAGATTCACATCTGCATGGATCTCAAGAAGCTCAATGATGCATGCGTTAATGATCTGTTTCCAACACCGTTTACAGATGAGGTACTGGAAAATGTGGTGGGGCAGGAAGCCTACTCCTTCACGGATGGGTTCTGAGGATACCACTAGATCAAGATCGCACTCAAGGATGGGAGTAAAAACATGTTCACCACTAAATGGGGTTGCTTTCAGTACACAGTGATGCCCTTTGGACTAAAGAATGCGCCAACGATATTTTCACGAATAGTAGTAGCGACATTCAAAGAATTTATCCACAAGTTCTTAGAGCTCTATCTTGATGACTGGACCGTGTTTGGACTAGTTAAGAAGCATGTAGCGAGCTTACGGTTGATGCTCGATACTTGCCACTGACACTAGATTTCAATAAACTTAAAGAATTGTACTTTCCTTGTCCCATTTGGGAACTTGCTCAGCCATGTGGTCTATAAACAAGGCCTGATGGTGGATCCGGCAAAGATCGTCGTCATATTCAATCTACAAGTGCTGCAAAGTGTTAAATAATTACGTGCCATGAAGGGACACACGGGCTACTATCGGAAGTTCAAAAAAAGCTACACTTAAATCATGGCTCCAATGGAATAACTGCTAAAAAAGGATGCTACTTATTGCTGGAATGAGGAATGCAACAAAAGTCTGGAGACACTTAAGGAAAAGATGGCATCAACCCCTATATTGGTCTTTCCGAAATGGGATGTCGAACTTCATGTGCATATCGATGCATCATGTATCGCATTGGGGACGTACTTACTCAACCAGGAGAGGAGGGAATCGACCACCCAGTTGCGTTCACAAGTCGCCGGTTGTCAAAAGCTGAGAAGAATTATTCCACTACTGAGCATGAGGGATTAGCGATAGTATACATGCTTCAAAAATTCTGCCACTATCTGCTTGGAGGTCACTTCAAGATGTATACCAATCACTCAGCATTAAAATACCTAGTAAATAAGCCTATGTTGGTGGGGGTGTATCTGTAGATGGTTTCTCTTGTTCAAGGAGTGTGACTTTGAGTTTGTCATCAAACCGAGACGTCTAAATGCATGCCTAGGCCACCTGTCCCGAATTGAGACTAGCGAAGAACCCACAAATCTAGAGGAGGACTTTCGAATGCTCAGCTATATGTGGTGCACATTGTTGATGGTCACTTTGAAGATATATTCCATTTCTTGACTACAGGGACCACGCCACAGGGATACTTCGTTCAACAGAAGAAGGAATTGGTGATACACATGGAAGACTTCACCATGATTGCAGGCCACCTCTATGAAATGGGCAATGACAAGATATTATGTTGATATGTCCCAGAGTTCGAACGAGGATAGATCTTGGCTGAAGCACATGGGCGGGTTGCTGGCGGACGTTATGTGGGTCGCATCACAGCCTAGAAGATTCTTCACGCAGGATTATGGTTGCCTACTGTGCATCAGGATTTGAAAGCACATTGCAGAGCCTGCGACATATGTCAACAGACAGGGAAACCATCGTGGAGAGATGAAATGTCTCTCTAGCCAAAAATGATGCTACAGCCCTTCAAGAAGTGGGCAATCAACTTTGTAGGACCTATTGAGCCGTGAGGGAAAATGAGCATGTGCTATATCATCACTGTGACAGATTATTTGACCCAATGGGCCAAGGCACAATTGGTTAAGGATTGCATGGCTACAACAACTGTGAAGTTTTTGTTCGAGAACGTACTGACAAGGTTTGGATGTCCCAAAATCCTAATGAGCAATTAGGGAACGCATTTTCTAAATGAAACAATTAGTGCACTCACTGAAGAATTCTAGATATACCACCAGCAGAGTATGCCATACCACCCGCAAGCGAATGGGATTGTTGAAGCATTCAACAAAATCTTGGATACTGCATTAACCAAGGTCTATAATGCATGACGAAATGACTGGGACTTGTGCATCCCTACTGTGCTATGGGCATATCACACCACATGCAAGAAGTTGACAGGCTAGACACCTTTTCAGTTAGTCTATGGCCAGGAGGTTGTTATGCCTATGGAATATATTGTACCTAGTCTGCGGATAGTGGCAATCACCAGTATGGAAGACTATGGGGTGTTGGAGGAAAGGCTCACGCAGCTCGAAGAACTAGAAGAGGAATGGTTTTTGGATGGATTCCATCAGCAAGTATAGAAACAGCGTGAAAAAGCATGGCATGATCATCATATCAAGGTGTGAACTTTCAAGAAGAATGATATAGTATTGCCATATGAAAGTAAATCTGAGAAATTCCCTGGAAAAATCCAAATGCATTGGTTGGGACCTTATGTCATCAAAGAAGTTATCGATAGGGGCACGGTTCAGCTTTCCAAACTCAATGGGGACCCCTTCCTGGGCCAAGTGAATGGCAGTTGCCTGAAGCTCTATACGGGCAAGTTAGCTGCCTGACTAACTGTTCGAGGGATAGTCTCACCGCTCTGGCCAGTTGAAAGAGAGCGCGGGATGGTAAAGCAGTCTGGGAGAAAGAGGCATGAGTGCCAGGGTACTCGTCGATCTAGCTCATCATCAAGATCGTAGTTGCATGGTTTTCGAGCAAAGGTGACCATTCATGTCACTATTCACGACAAGATGTCTGCATTATGGCAAAAAGGAGCGGGTGGTAGGGAATTAAGAAGAGGAGTATGAGCCAAACATGGCATGAGCTACCACAAACCTTCCATGGAACAGGCAGGAATCATAGAATTTGAAATTCAAATCGCTTATAAATCACTAAGGGGCATCCACTGGGCGATCTACACCTCTAGAAAACATATGCTGAGTATCGATATGGAGTTGTTCATTATCTCCACACAAGGAATGAGACCGAGGGTGGTGATATGGCTGTTGAAGCAGTAGGACTCTCTAAGGAGCAAGGTGTTGACAGCTGTGGGCGTCCCACAGACTGCAGTATCAACAGTGGGGGAGGTACTGGAAAAGAGGAGACACGAAGTAGAACTGGTCTGGATGTTGTTGCCCCTCATGTGGATAGGCCGACGAACTACAAAAATATAGAGAGAGGATGGAAAGACCAAAACCACGAGTAGAAACGAATTTAATAAGTCGTCTCTGATGGACCTTGAGGATTGGGATCTCGCGTACAGTAGCACATGTCTTGCAAAATTACAACATAAGCTGCCACAGATAGTGTGAAGAGAAGACACGAAGACCAGAAATAAATGTGGTTGTACAAGAAGGTCTCGTATGCGGCTTCCCCGTTAGAGCTAAAATCCTAGGAAGGGGTGTTATGTGTTAACCGAACAGAGAAGAATGAGCATTATCGGTTGCAAGTATGGGTAGAAGCAATGGTGTAGAAGTTGGACGAACCATTGTAGGAGACAACGAAAAGGCAGTAGGACGACGAGTGTCACTCAGAGGCAAGTGAACCATAGATCCATGACAGTGCATCTCCCCACACCAACAAGTGACTCGCGACGAGTCACGATGATTGTGTTGGGGGACTGTTGGGTAGCAAAGGTCTCGCATAACAGCTTCGAGTCTATTAGCCTAGAAAGTAGGATAAAAATATTGTAAACCTCTGAAAGATGCGAAGCACGAAATGTAAAAGGTCGAGTCAAAGGGTTGTCCGCCTAAGAAATAATATAAAGTAATAGGAAGTAAGTCAGTCTCAATAGGAAGGTATAAATAGAGCGTGGCTCTATGAGGGAAAGGAACTTCATTATTTTAGGTATGATCTTGGATCTATATTGGGGTTTTGAGGAGAACAATTTGAAAGCGTTTGTAAGTCTGAGTCAAGGGTTGGATAGTGGATAGAGGTTATGCAACTATGTGCGCAGAGGCCTAGAAGAGTCTGCAGCTATGTGCACGGACCCCTGCAGTTGAGTGCGCAGGGCGGATATGGATGTATTGGTGAAGAAAGTAAATAAATATAAGTTGATTTGGTAATTCTGTGTTAAATATGAACTATCGCGGTTCTAGTTTTTTTTATGGTTAATATTATTGTTTGATCTATGTGCATAGGCTTACATCTGGAATACATGTGAATCTATGTTTAAGATAAGTGCGCGAACTCGGTAAATCTGATAAATGTTTGCTTAAAGACCCTGCTAAGTAGATGTGATTTACAATACTTCATCAAATAGATTAGATCTATAAATAACACACTAATAATTAGTAAAGATTATTCTGGGAACAGATCTATGCGAAACAGAGTAGTGCGACACTGCGGAACGGTGCGCGAAACCCCCAGATCACATCTAGATATCCCAAGGGTGTGGAAACTTGGTTCTAGAATCCTCCCCTCCTATCTCCGGTGATACCTCAGTTCACGTTGCGTAGATTGTTTCCGAAAAGGCCAGTAGTTGCGGGATTTGTTTGGCCAAATAATTCTTCCGAACTTGGGTCAGGCCCATATAAGCCAATAGGGATATGTGAATAAATTAATATTTGGGGCTACGCGAAATGGGAGAAACTACAGAAATGAAGGTAGTACATAACTAGAAACTAGCCCCTTGATTTCACCTCCGCAAGGGGACGAGCAACATGGAAAATTTTAGGGGTGAATTTTCGCCCTTAGCCGAAATTAAGGGGTTTTAAATTTTTAGTGGGCGAATATTTTGTATCATAGTACATTTTTACAAATCACCTCAAATAGCCCACGTTATTTTAAGGGAGAGCGTAAAAAAGGTGGATTTAGCCCTTAAAATTAGGAGATACAACCTTCCATTCGCCCTAATTTTCAAGAATAGGTTTTATTTAAGTGAATCCTCTGGGCCAAATACCATATTTATAAAAGAGTTGACTTAAATTAATAAAATATAAATAAATGAGAGGTATGGTAAATAAATAAAAATATAAATAAACTAGACGTATGGTAAATAAATAAAACCTCTTTTTATATTTAGTCCATAACCCTCTTTCTATTTATGAAGGCTCAAAAAATAGGTTTTATTTAAGTGAATCCTATGGGCCAAATACGGTATTTGTAGAAGAGGCATGGTAAATTAATAAAAATATAAATAAATGAGAGCTATGGTAAACAAATAAAACATTTTTTTATATTTACTCCATAAGTCACCTTATATTTACGAACACTCAAAAAATGCATTATATTTAGGTGAAACCTATGGGAAAAATACTATGGGCCCAATACCATGGGCTAGATTATTAGTAATACCATGTAAAATAACATTATTAACCCTAATATTAGTATTAATAAAAATAAAAATGGCACATGGTATTGACCCATGGTATTCACTTGGAATGTAGCCTATTTAAATGGGGGAATCAAACCAACATAGATCCATCTTTACTCTGGATCTACTAAGCCGCGAGAGGGATCAAATATCGTGATATGCAAACTAGCATAGAGTGAAAAAATATTTGATCCCTCTGGGGGCTTGGTAGATCAAGAGTAAAAATGGATGTTATAATTTGATGTATGTTAAACATTTTAACTTGGTTAAAATAAAAAATAAAATAAAAATCAATTATTAATTTTATTAATCTTTATAAATTACTAATTGAATTTTTAAGCTCGAGGTTTATGATAACCCATGGTATTGACCCATGGTAATACCATGGTATTCATGTGAGCATAGACTATTTAAAGGGGAAATTCTATCATCTTAGATCCATCTTAATTCTGGGTCTACCAAGTGCTCAGAGGGATATATAGATTCCATCCCCCTAAGAGTGGTAGATGTGGAGTTAAGATGGATATAGGTTGGTTTTTATGATAATGAAGATATTAAACAGACTTAGGAAATTATATTGTAAAAATATCTTAAGGTGAATGGTTAAAGCTACATTTAGTCACTTCACAAAATTGAGTAAAAAATACCAATATCTCCATTAATATTGGTTTTTAACTTTTTCTGACTTAACGAAAAAATTCAAAACAATGAAACCTTATCACTCTTTCCACATCACCCTCGCAAAAGATTTCTCACCATTTTTCAAACATTCTCAATATGATATCTTCATGAAAAAGTTTAGGTACTAATGTTGGATTAGTCGTTTGAAAAATAAGCTAGTTTGTACAACCTTTCATATTCTTTTTTATTATTTGTTTGTCCTAATGATTTGTAGGGGTTGGAGCCACTGCACCATATTTTCCTAAAAGGTGGAGATTGTTCACCAAAATGGAAATTAATCTACATGTTATACTGCAGTTAAAAAATACTAGACCTATGAGGGTAGTGAATTATGCTAATAAGCAATTTAGAATGGGAGAGATGTAATTAAATTTTATTATTTAATTGAAGATTTCCAATTAAAATGATAATAAATCTACATTTATATATTCATATATTGATTGGAAGGATTCTCACAATGGTCACTTCTTTCAATTAGATCCCCTTCAAGCCTTTGGGATACCTAATACTTTCTTATATAATATAGTTGGGGCTTGCTACTTGTTGGTGTGTTGGGGTAAACAAACTTGATGTGTCTTTTTTATCTCGCAGTTGGAGTCTATGGAATAAGAAAGAAATTTGATAACTTGAAAAATGTGGTACCTTGACAAAAGTTGTAGAGAAAAGATTAATCTCTCCTACCTTGACGGAACTTGTTGTCAATATCAACACCTACAAGAACTTTGTTGTGGAATATTATCAAAACTAATAGAAGGATATGAAAGAGTGTATGTAAGAACCTTGACAAACACGGCCACCGAAACTTGGAACATTGTTTGTAGGAAGAGGAAATTATGTTGCTTTTTTCCAAACATGTACATTAGTATATTACAGTTTAATGAATATGTTTTCTTATTAACATATATGGTTTCATACTTTAACAAAACATTCGCCAAGAATTCACAATGTTTTATTATTTAGTAAAATATTTGCCAAGATATCACAAGATTTTATAATTCAGTGAAAGATTCTCCATCACTGTACAAGATAATATAATCTCGTGAGAGATTCGCCAAAAAAAATATATATACATATTATATTATTGATAAAATCGCCTCCCATTTTTCCTATGTGCCATGGGGATTAGCCCATTTATTATACATATATATTTAGGGTTGTTCTTAAAATTTTCCCTGATGGGAAAGATCCCATGAAGTGCGATCATACCACCCCCACCCACACCATTACCAGTTTCATCGTCTTCACCCCCATCTTCGCCCATACCACCTCCACCACCACCGCGATTTAATATGGCAAGTGCGATAAAGTTGCCAGTGTTCAAGGGAGTAGGAAATGAAGATCATAACTAGTTTTGGTTCATGATAAAGGCTGTATGGGAATCGCAGGGAGTCGCAGATGAAAATATAAAGAAGGCAACATTGGTTAGCACTCTGCAGGATTACGCGCTGACTTGGTACATTAAGTATTCCAATGACAATCTGAATGTGGGGATTGTGGATATCCAAACTGCGTTAGACAAAGAATTTAGGAGGTTGAAATCAGAGGCACAGTTGATCATTGGGTTCAAGGAAATCATATTGCTACCAGGCGAGACCCCTTGGGAGTTGGATCAGAGACTGAAGTGCACAATTCGAAACGCTAACATGAAGCTAACATGACATAGGATTGTTAACACCGCATCTAAGGAACGTGTTGTCACAATAGAGGCTAGAAACTTAGGCTAAGGCCTTAGAGATCGCACTGAGACTACATGAGACCCCGATACAGGATCCCAACCTGGGAGTTTAGCAGATTCACGCATATTTGAAAAACTTGTGCCTTGAGATGCAGAGTCTGAAACAAGATAGGATAGCTCACCCAAAAGTGCACGATGAGGTATGGTGCGTAAAGTGCAAGGGTCAGGGCCATGAAAAGGACCAATGCTCGATGTTTTCCAATTACCTCGTGGGAGGAGGACCAATGCCATTGAGACCAGAGGCACAAGCAAGACCTAGCGCAACACTTGCATTGTGGTGCACGATTTATCAAATCGGAGGAATGCATGCTACGAACAACTGCCATCTGTCGCAAAAGTACACACAGAATTCACAACAATTGTTCTGTAATTTTTGCAGATCAGTGGGACATGATGAGCGTTATGAGCTAGTGATTGATAGGACTCCTACCTATAGATTTTAGGCTAAAACGCGTCCCCTTGATCAGAATGTGGGGATGGTGTAAAATTTATTTCAAGGGCGTGGATGAGGCCGAGGTGGAGGAGGACTTGGAAGAGGTTGCAGATAGCTAATATGTTACAATTGCAAAGGGCCAGGGCATTATTCTTGGGATTGTATGAATCTGTCGCATACATCATACTTGTATTGTAAATTGTTTGATCATGAGATGGAGGATTTTTCGACACTAATAGCATGGTTGTACGATAAAGGAGCGCTCCAACCACAACCCCCCCCCCCCCCAAGAACATGTAAATGTTGAGTTCGGAGCCATGCGAGGAAGACCCTAATGTGAATATTGTGCTCCGAAGTGGAATTACGACAGGGGATGACCAAGTCAAGTAGCCTGAAGAGAATACTTGGGTTCACAAGGCTCCAACGAAAGAACCAGAGTTTGATTTGGAGCACGCTATGGAAACCTTCATGGATGCTAGGAAAGAGCTTCGTTGATGCCTCCACTTTAGGAAGAAATGACAAACTGGAGCCGAAAATGGACCCATCGATGCTCACAACATTCCTAGAAATATGCATGAAGTTGTTGCACGATAGCAAGGATGTAAAGGGGTGGCATGAACTCATAAATAGATGTGTTGGAATCGCACCAAGAGAACCACATGTAGTTCGAAAGATCAGTAAGCATGCGATGAGGACAGGAAGGGAGATGCGATTGACTGCGTATATCGGGGAATATGAGATGGACCAAATGATTTTGGACATAGGGTCAGATGCGAACGTTCTACTGAAGCAAACATGGGAGCACATGGGAAGGCCTACGTTGTAATGGTCTCCTATCCAACTGCGGATGGTGAACAAGCAAAAGATCCTACCTATGGGAATATTATAGGGAATCATAGTCGATATCGAAGGAGCAAGCACGCTAGCAGATTTCGAAGTGATAGAGATTGTTGATGACAGTAATCCCTACCCTGCCCTATTAGGAATAGATTGGGCCACTAACATGAATGGGGTGATAAATCTGAAGAAGCGCAAGATGATTTTTGAGAAAAATTCTCTGCACGTAGTTGTACCTTTAGACCCTACAAAAGGATCGCACTACACAGAGCCAGTGCGCTACTATGAAAGCGATGACGACTTGGACTGCATCTACAAGATAATTGCATGAGTGCAAGATTGAGTAAATCCAACTATGGATGGATGAATCTCATGGGAGCATGAAAGCTCCTGCACATCAGATTCTGACGAGGAGATAGAACGATGGCAGAACTGGTTACACAAGGTAACCACACTGAACTGTAACATGATGACGAGATTGTTGTGTTGCATATCAACGGAGGTAAGGGATATGCCTACATATGATGGGTTACGCGAGGTAGATGATTTCTTGAACAGATTTGGAAGGGAGGTTCCAGAACAACAATGCTTTGAGGCTTTGAAATGGGTACTGCACGCTACGCCCATGAGGTGGTGGGGTGCACACCAAGGAAGCTTCGGGGACTGGTGCAAATGTAGTAGAATGATGCGCCTATGGTTTGGGAGGCCTCAAATGTGATTAACAGATAAGATTGGCAGATGAAATGATCTGCGTGACCACCTATCCAAATGGATATACGCATATGGTGCAAAACCTTCACAGATGCACACAGCCTTCATGTTAGGAGACACGGTTAGTAAGCAGGTGCAGGCAAGGTAATGGCACGAAGGACCCCTCCAATTGGAACAATGGAGTATAGAAAGACCAAGTGCGTAGAAGGTTATCCATGCCAAAGCATTTAACGAAGTATGCAAAGTGCTAAATAAGGTACACAATGTGCAACAGACTGATTGGGACCTATGCGTACCAGCGGTTCTATGGGCTTATAAGACCACGTGCAAGAAACTGACGGCACAACCGCCTTTGAGGTTGAAGTATGGAGAGAACGCTATAATCCCCAAAGACTATAAAATGCCTAGTTCGTGCACAGCAGCGCTGATTGATATGATGCTTCACGAAACCTTGGAAGAAGGGGTCGTACAACTGAATAAAGTAGAACACTTAGGACCTGAGGAAGAAATCTGACAGGGTGAGCTTAGGCTCCAAGAAATTATGAAAGGAAGGGTGTGATTAAGGGAGAAAAGTGCTCTGGTAGAAGTAGAAGTCAAGAAGCTTGAGGACAGAATCAAGAAGGATTTTCTCGATAAAGAACCCAGGGTGATAAAACAAGGTGCACATGATCACATCGACGAATTAGGGGACTATCACCGAGAATTGATCAGCTTGATGCCTTGGATTGGACCGCATATTGCTAAATGGATCAACCATGGCAGCACGATGCCAATGATAAAGTGCGCGACGCAGCTAGTAACAATAAAAGGTGGGTATTTTCTCGGAAAAGTGATGGATGATCAAATGAAACCTTGTAAAGGTGGTAGGACCACTTGACTAGACATGGGAAGTATAGTCTCAACACTCTTAGCAGTTGAAAGGAAGTGCCGAACTATAAAATACTCTAATAGGGAGCTACACGATGAGGGAGATGTGCATAGAAGCAAAGTGTCACAAGGTCTATAGCCGCGCAAGGGGCGTTGTGCTACTGTGCGGGTTGACTGGAAAGTGACTGTTGGAGTCACTATTCACGATATGATGCTGGACCTGAGACCGAAGGGAGCGGGCAACATGCATTTAAGACGTGATTTATGGGCAAGATTTGGGAAAATATGCTACCAAGGGAGCATTAATGAACTGGATTTGGGGGAAATGGTTGAATTCAAATTCAGAAGGCACTATAAATTACAAAGCATTGCCCAGAAAACAACACTTGGTCATTTTCGAATTGAGCTATTGTATAGCCCACGTATTCTGAGGAGAGCCTTGTTTGACCTATGCAAAGCATTGATTGAGCCCCTATTTACACAATTGATAGATTTCTGGACGAGCAAGATTGCAGCATCCAAGGAAGTTATGAAAATTACATAAATGACTGCCGAAGAGGCCGCGCAGGCCCTGACTGTGGGGGATGCCCCTAAAGGTTAAATCACCGTGCATGACAAGGATGAAGAAAGACAAACAACTAATGATTCTTGTACATGTCTCCCCTAGAAACCCGCTGCACACCGGGTTAACGATGGAGAAGAAAGGGAAAGCAGTTAATTTGGACACTGATGAGGAGGAGGAAGACCTAGAGGAGCTTGTAATTGAATAAGACAAGGACAAAGGCATGGAGGAAGAAATTGAACATGTGCACCCTCCAACAAAGCTGCCCGCCTATATCCCCCCATGGAAGGGGAAGGCGAAAGTGTGCAAGGACCTTGACGAGAGCAAGAGCTCTCTCCAGACTCCACTTCTCCTCGACGAAATCATCTTTGAGGGCACACACCTGGGACAGGTTCCAAGCTTGAAATTTGAAGATTAGGATCTCACTGACCACGAGACGTTCCCTCATCTAGATACTACACAGCTCATGAAGCCCAAGTGTTGGCTTGTTGGGCCTTGACCCAAGTTTAGAAAGGTTATTAGCCAAACAAATCCCGCAGCTAGTATCCCTTTCGGCAACAGCCTATAGAGTGCAGACTGAGCTCTCAGCCGAGGTAGCAGGGGAGGGTGTCGGAACCAAGTTTCCCCACCCTTGGGATGTCTTGATGTAGTTTGGAGGGGTTGCCAACCATTCTGCGGCCTCGCTCCACTCTATACTGCTATCAGGATTTCACGTAGATCCGCGTAGGTGCACTTTCTTATTAATGAAAATTGTATAGATCTTATCTTCTTGTTACAGTCTTTAAGCAAACATTTAACAATAAAACCTAGTGCACGCAATCAGAATTTTTTTAAGACATAAACTCATATAATAGATGCATAAACCAGATTAAAATAGATCCATGATATTTTGGAAAAAAATTATCTTTATTAATATCTTCTGTAAATACAACCAGATCTACCCTGCGCACTCAGCTGCAGGGGTTTGTGCACACAACTATGGACTCTACTAGGCCTCTACGCACACAGCTGCAAAGCCTCTTTCTATCTACCAACACCCTTGACTCAGACTTACAGATGCTAAGAGAATATTATCTTCCTAAACCCATTACATTCAATATCCAAAACTAAAATTGACTTCTAACCATATAGCCTTGCTCCATTTATACATTTCCATGGTTCGCGGACCATGGGTAGGTCGACTCACTTTCTATTTTCTTACACAGCTTTTGGGCGGATAACCCTTTGACTTGACTTATTAACATTTGCACTCTGTGCACCTCATGGAGCCTTTACCGTACTTTTACCCAAAGTTGCGGGCTTTGAGCCCAAAAACCGTTATGTGGTGCCTCCGCTACCCAACACCAAGCAGAATACCACATCGGGGGTTATTGAATTAGAGCCACAAAAGTGGTTACGCGAGGTGGAAAAGGCGGGCTTATTAAACCTGCTTTGGGTACCACATTTCCACCACGCCCCAATAACAATATTCGTCATCAGGAAGCTACTCTGCCTAGTGCATGGTGGGTGTTTGTGGCTGGAGGAGCCCATCCCCATCATAGACCACTTACTCCACCACATTACCCAACTTCCATGCAAAGGAGAGGACCTCGCAGACATCTCAAAGTGGAAGAGTAGTGACTTGGCCATCGCGGAGGCCATGAAGAAGAAGTAAAATCTGGAGAAGAAGAAAAGGGGTGACGCCATATCCAAGATCAACAACAAAGTAGTTAAAGTGGCAACCCAAATACTGGCGAGTAAAGTTATGTGCAAGTGTCACGCGGACGAGGTACTCGCACCAGTGGTGACACTTTTTGAGCAATGTGCAGAGGGGATCCAGTTTAACTGGTCTGAGTTCCTATGAAAGGAGTTCTTGGAAAATTTCTGCGTGGCCCAGGAAGAAGGAAAAATATTCCACTATGCATGGCTTCTGCTATTCATAGTGGTCGTGGCACGGGAATTTCCGGAGAATAGTCAGTTCCCCACAATTGACATAGATATGATAGAGGCTATGAAGTATGCTTCGCTGTGGGCCACGAAAGACACGAACTGGATCCATGAAATCAAGATATTCTGGGTGTTCCTGGAAATGAATATCAGAATGGGGATTAACTGCAAGCCGCGGTTATCACCCATTATTTATAACAGCCTGCAAAGTTTTGCAGAATATAAAGTGAACCTCCACAGCATGTATATCAGAGCACGTAAAGACCCGACCAAGAAATGGACCAAGCTACCCTTTCTAGCCACAGATGACATAATGTTTTATGTACTGGAGAAGTGGCCACCAGAGTGGTGCACCGCGGACATCATGACGATACAGAATTCTGCAGTGCAGAAGAGGAAAGTGGAGGCCAAACTATGCATGGTGGAGTTGGAAAGGAAGTGAAGGAAGGAAGTCATGGCAGCAAAAGCGCAGGAGGTACGGGACGTTGCGCAGACAGTAGCTGAAAAGAAAAAGGCAGCAACAACAACAACACAGGAGGTAGCTAAGAAGGCGCACGAGGGACAGAAGTCGCCTTCGCATGGGAAGGAAACAGAGGAAGAGGAGGGTAGCGTGGACCCACAAACCACATTAGCACAAGTGAAGCACCAATGCCTGAGAAAGCAGATGGGGCCGTGCAAGAAGGTCAAGGCATCAAAATTGTCTATCGACCCGATCACCCTTACTAAGGGTGATTTGAATGACATCGGCGAGACAATGCACGACGTCACCTCCGAGGCCCTCTAGAGCTTCACGCAAGAGAACTAGATTTTATTGGGGGCCCTCAGAGCCTAGCTCCAGGAGTTATATGTGTGCACTCCTAAGGCTGGTACCCTTTCGACCAGCCTCGTAGTAGGGACAACTGCAGCAGATCAGATGCTGCACGCTTGGACAATAAGTACAATAGTGCTACTAGACGGGGCACTTGTTACAACAAGTGAGGCTGATAGGCCTATGATTATTGCACTGAAAGGTATCGAGATAAAGATGGCCGCACACCCATGGGAGGCACTATATGTTCTGCAGGATGGGATTACTGCAGAACTACGGGCTAGGGAGAGTCACGTGTTGTAAGTGCTGAGCGAGAAAAAGATCAACATGGATGAGTTGAGCTTGTAGCGTGATGAAGTGTTGTCACAGAATAGGCATATGGTACAGGTACTGGAAGAAGCCTATCAGATGGTCCCTGAGCTGGCCATCCCAGCAGAGGTGCGCATCCACAAACTAATAGTAGGGTTGTGTAAAGTGCAAGACAAAATGACCAAGGTTCAGTTGGAGTTGAACCTTTAGATAACTGAGCTACGGTTGAAGGTGCAACCATCCACCCCTTTAGAAATAAGAGAAGAATGCGTTAGTGCTATTACATTAGAGCTAGAAGAGATCGATAGTGCAGTAAGGGACTGCACCAGAATGTTGGAGGAGTCATTTGAGGTCATCACGAATCTGCAGGAGAACCCTAACATCCAGCGCTTAGAGACAGAGGCGCGTGAGCTCTAGTAGCAGTACAACAACATCAAAGGCACGATGTAGATGGTGAACCTCACTCAAAGTCTTGCGCAAATGCAACAGGTCAAAGCACTAAAAGAGCAAGTGGACATATCATGGCACAAAGAAGCAGTTCTGAAGGCGCGTGTTCAACCTTGGATTGACGAGGCCTTCAACATTACAACAACAGTTGAAGCCAAGCTTGTACAAATGCATGGGATGTAGGAACAAATGCAGGGAAGTAGTTCTGACACTGCGGTCTTAGAACAATTAGTACAGGAGATTAAGCAAGTAGCTTCTCTGTGCGCTACCGACCTTGCAGTGGTTCGAGTAGAGTTGGAGGTACTCCACATGAAGATATCCACGCTAACAGAGTGACTTGAGGGCAAGTCACGGTGTTTGTGTTGGGGGCCTGTTGGGCATGGTATCCCCCCCAAGACATGCTTTAGGGCTTAAAGCCCAATTTTTGACCAAGTCCATTATAAACACTCCACGATTTTTGGGCACGGTGCACGAAGTCATAATAAAGTTACATGTTTGTCTACCCTTGTTTTTGTAATGCAATGTTAACTTGAAACATCTACCCATGGTCCATAGACCATGGAATTGTATAAATAGAGTGAGGCTCTAACTGTAGAAAACATCAGAAAAAAAGGTAGAAGCATGATGAGTCTAAGGGATTGAGTCAAAGTGTAAAGTGTGTCTTTGGATCGTAGAGTAGGAGAAGGCTCTGTAGCTGTGTGCGCAGAGTCCTAGTAGTCTGTAGCCAAGTGCGCGGATCCCTACAGCTGAGTGTGTAGGGTAGGTCAAGTCTGTAACCGTGGGAAGAATTTTTTTTTTGCTAAAGCAAGAGTGTTTTCTTCTCATTCATTGACTAAAAAAGTTACAAATATATGTTACAAACGTCGGCCCCCCCAAACTTAAGAAACCAAGCCAGAGCATCGAAGACCAGCGAAAGCAGGAGCTCAACTAGCCCACCTTATATCTAACATAGAAGACTTGATTTTTTTTTTCAAAACCATCTCTAAAGTCAAATCAGGTCCACCTAGAGAGATAACTCTCGGGCTATTTCACCGCCCAAAACCCATACTAAGTGGAAGAGACACATCCATGTTCATGAAAATGCCGGTGGTTAGCACCGCCAACTAGCTCGATGAATCGTAGCCATAGATCATCACAAGTGAGATTTGATGATTGATGACAATATCGGGCAGAGAAGAAGCATGAGGAAACCCACCTAATATGGGTGGTTTTCTCTCACTTTCCTGCAGCCACGTGTTGAATGATGAGTGGCATCGGGGGAAAACCTTAAAATACCACTTAGGGGATTAGGGCCGCCTGAAAACCACTAAACCACTAAAACTCTGTTTACCTCAAAAAATCATCCCGCTCTCTCTCCATGTCCATCCTTTCCTTTGGGAGGCCCAATCACAACAAGTTGGAGGTCTTCTGCTTGTTGAACCCTCGTCCTTCAACATCTTAATTTCCAAAATGCTACTTCTCCTTCATTCTATGATAATGTTCCCTATCTGCGCTTGCCAAAGTGTGGTAGTCCTCATGCAGTTTCCCTATGAGTGCCAACTCCCATTTACATTTACTGTTATCTTTTTTACAGAGCACCCCCTCATTCGCCAGCCGATCCGCTAATTTGTTGGCATTTCTGCGTACATGAGCAAAACTAAGGGTTCTCAGGATTCTTAGATGTGATTGAATACGATGATAGACCTGCAAAAGTCTCCAGTGGTTTGAAACTTTTTCTGGTGCTGAGCCATTAACTAGTTTTCTGATAGAATTGATTGTTAATTCAGAGTCTACCTCAATGATTGTGTTATGCATATTGAGACCCATTAATACTTCTAAGAAATGCTCTATGGCCATTAGCTCTACCATATTGTTGGTGGCATTCCCTAGATGGCTATGAAAGAAAACTTTTATATTTCCCTTGTCATCTCTTATAACTCCTCCGTAACCAACAACCCCCAAGTTTCCTTTTGAGGCTCCATCTATATTGAATTCCAAAAAGCCAGGGGGGGCGGTTGCCAGAAAGCCTTCCCCACTGTAGTGTGTGTAGCAGTACTCTTTGTGCATTGGGGGACAAGCCTCTAGAGGTCTAAAAGCAAAAGAATACGAGCATCCTGGAGAGAAGGAGAATTCTTAGGAGGTTGCTTCAGAAGGGTATTTATAGCTTGTTTGAACTTTCTTAAGATCTGAGCTATGATGCTTTGGGTTGTGCTAGATTTATCCTTGAAAATTCTGTTGTTGCGTTATTTCCAAACATCCCAGATCAAAAAGCCTGGAATCAGAGTCCAGACTATGTTGACTGTCTCATTTTCTGATAAGTTTCTCCTCCAATTCTTTAAAGTTTTAGTGATGTTGTTTTCATCCCTGTCAGTTTGCCTGAAGATTGAGGCAACCCAGTTCCATAATGTTGAGGTGAAAGTGCAGAGGTTGAGAAGGTGATCCATCGTTTCTTCCTGAAGACCACATAACTGGCATCTAGATGGTCCTGCAAACCCTTTCTTTCTAAGATTTTCCCAAGTCAGAATCTTTTTGTGATGTACCAGCCACATGAACAGTTTGATTTTCATCCAATGAGGGTTCTGCCATAGGTCCTTCCAAATTTTGTCAGGACTTGGAAAGTTAAATCTAGTGGCAATTCTTTTGGCTTCTTTGAGGTTGAAGTTGCCCTCACTATTTCTTCCCCATCTTAGTTGGTTGGTTGAAGTTGAGATTAAAATTTTTCTCTTTTCTAGGATTGCTACAAGAGCATCAGCCTGGGACTTCAAAGGGGTCTCTTCACTGTAAACTGGTACCTTCCAAGTTCTCCATTTACCATTGTCCCTTGTCTGATCCCAATAGTCACTTACCTTTTGCAACCCTTTGTTGATAGTATCATCTTTGAGAATGTCCAGTCCTTCTCTACAAAGGTTAGGTTCTTGCTGCCAGTTGTCCTCCCAAAACTAGGCTAGGTTCCCATTTCTGATCTCCCATAAACTATGTTTCTGAACTAAGGCTCTGTTCTCCCAAGCATTGTTCCAAATATGGGAGCCCCTGATGTGTCCTGTCATTGAAATGTGGTCCTTTTCTTTCCATTCCTTTGCATATTTATGTTTCCAGAGCTTGGCCCATGGGTTTCTCGTTTCCTTTAGCCATCTCCATGATCCAAATCGGATCCATAAACTACTGCCATAGAACCATGACTATATTGGGATGAAACAAGCCCTTGAAGAATCCAAAACAGTAACCAAAAACACCCTGAACTAGTGGCCATGGCAGCCGGTGTGGAACGACGAGGATCTCGATCAAAGTGCACTGACTGAGGCCCATGGAGACTGCACAGGAAGTCAAAATAGCCCATGGGAGCACTGGATTGGGAAAAGGAGTTGATTTTCTATGCGCGTTCGCTGGGAAAATAGGGCCGAGAAGGAGGAGACTTAAGAACTCAATCGCGTGGGGGAACCAGAGGACCGTGGGTGGAAAAAGGTAAAGGCGCTAAAGTATAAAGGTGGGACCCACGCCTTGGAAACCGATAGTATTGATCGGGGCGCCCTTGAAAAGCAAGCGATTTTGGAGAAAACGAAGCGATCACACTCAGCGATCAATGCGTGGCAGCGGAGGTGAGAGAAAAATCGTCGTGATCGCGCGTTATCAGTCGAGCAAGTCAACCACACTCGATGTGCAAATGATGTTGGATCTGGAGGAGCCTAGATCCGACGGCTGAGATTGCACCCGACAGATAGAAGCAGAATCAACAGGGGATTAAGCCATGATTTAAGGGGATTTGGAATGCATTGACCACCACAGTGGAGAAAGAAAATAATCAACGAACAGGCTGGCGCTATTCCGATGGAGATAGATGGCTACTTCCCAAGCGTTCATGCTGACGCCAAACAGGGAACTCCCAGCATGTAGGCGACAGGCGAATCAACGCAGGTGGGAGAGGAACTGAACACACATGGAGGTCGAATGGCTAAAGCCATGAACAGAGACAGTGAACAAGGATTCGGAGAGAGAGAATGAGGAGTCTAAGCGACCAAGAGAGACAATGAATAGTGAACCCTGAGAGGAGGACTGAGCATAAAGAGCAGTAAAGCCAAGCAGAGGAGACAGAGGGTCTAGCTGACCACAGGCAGCATCAAGCACCAGAGAGCTTGAAGAATCAAGCCTTCCCATAGAGGAATCTGTCCTGATTGAGCATCATAGTTGTCTCTTTCCACTATAGACCGAGGGTCACAGAGCTGGTAGGAAAAATAAGAGTCTGTGTACTCCAAGTGGCTTGTGGAATCTAAGAACCACCTTGCCAAGAAAAATTTGCTTCAGGAGAACTCATATTGAGTCCCTGCATTGTAATTTCTCTGCTAAAAGACACAATAAAACAAGGGCACCACTGAAGCTGGACCAGAGATGTAGCCCTGGAGAATAGGGTGAAATCCTTATTAAAAATTGTTTGTCTTTGTGTTGCTTACTGTATTTCTCTGTTGTCTTTCCATTTATTTTCTGTGTATTGGCAATCTGATCGATCCAATGTTTCAATAACACATAACACACACACACTAGCACATGGGTCTATAATACCTTTTGTTTAATAAATCTTCACTGATGTCAATCATCGGGTGGTTATTAGATCAAATGGTATCAGAGCTCTAGGCTGTAAGGCTAGACAAGCTTGTGTTGGTTTAGCTGTGAATGCTCACTAGATCAAAGCTCAAATTAGGAGAAGGAGAGTTGATGGAAACTAATCCTGAAATTGGGGGAGTCTATCCTCGAAAGAAAATATTAGAAGAAGGTTCTATAGGGCCAGACTCTCAATTCATAGAAAGTTTCCTAGCTATAAAGTCCATGGTGGAAGAAATGTATAGGGACTTTAGAAAGCATAGGGTTGAAGATTCATCAGGCTCTAAGCAAGAAAAAGAAGAAGATGAATCTCATTCCCATGACCACTCCAAAGGAAAGGGGAAAGAAGAAAGCTTCCTACACCTCCTAGTAGCCCTGTACATAATAAGAAGGCATGTTTGATTAAGTTAGATGTTAAATTTGATTCGCCTATATATGATGGAGAGCTAAATGCTGAAAAGTTGGACAATTGGATTAGACAAATTGATATGTATTGCAGAGTACAAAATATAGACTCAGACAAGAGCAAGATTTAGCTGGCAAGCCTTTGCCTAAGGGGCACTGCCTTGGTTTGGTGGGAAAGCAAAACCCAAGATGATATGAGGAAGCATGGTAAGACCATCTCTATCTGGAGTGAATTTTTTACTGCAATCAAAAATCAGTTCTATCCATTGGCCTACATGCAACAAGCCATGATGAGTTGGCAAACTCTTCGGTAGTTGAAAGGGAAAAGTGTACAAGGGTATACTCAAGGGTTCTGAAAGAGAGCATTGATGTTAGATATTTCATTAGGCTCACCAGAAACTCTTTTGAAGTACATTAGTGGTCTTCATAGCTACATGAGGCATACCATCGTCATGTTTAATCTCACTAGTATAGATGAGGTATCTGTACAAGCTACTCATCTAGAAGCTAGAGGAAATAATGGAAATCTAGAAGTTGGGGGACCATCCCAATCCACTGTAAGCAAGAGCAAGGAGAAAAGAAAGCAGAAGTGGAAAGCAAGGAAGGCTAACACTGCACAGAAAGGCAAAGCCTCATGCACCCACTGTAAAAGGAGGGGCATGATGATGAGCACTGTTGGATTTTGCATCGAGAGCTGAGACCTAAGAAGTCCGAGGGCAAGAAGAAGAAGACTGATGCAGCTATTCAGAAGGATTTGGGGTTAGACTCGGGAGATGAAACAATCATTGCAGCTACGGGTATAAAAGGTTATCTTCTTTAGAGAATGCTAAAATCAAGAAGCAGGTGCAGGAGTTGCTCGAGAAAGGGTTCATTAGGCCTAGCACATCACCATGTAGGTCACCAATCATTTGGGTGAGAAAGAAGGATGGCTCATGGAGAATGTGCATTGATTATCGAGCACTGAATAAAAGAATGATCAACAATCATTATCCCCTTCCTCGCATAGATGATCTTTTAGATTAATTGAAGGAAGCTGTTTATTTCACCAAGCTGGATTTGCATAGTGGATACCATCAGGTCAGAGTTGCAGAGCAAGATGCATGGAAGACTACTTTCAAAACAAAGCAGGGATTGTATGAATGGCTAGTTATGCCTTTTGGCTTGACCAATGCCCCTGCTACTTTCATGATATTAATGAATGATGTACTCAGACCTTTTCTTGATGATTTTGTTATTGTGTATCTGGATGACATTCTGATTTTTAGTAAAACGTGGGAAGAAAATTTAAAGCATGTTAAATAGACATTAGATGCTTTGAAAAGAGAAAAATTTTATGTTAAACTCTCCAAATGTGAATTTGGAAAAACCTCTCTAAATTATTTGGGTCACATAATAGGGGGAGGTGAATTGAAAATAGATCCCTCTAAAGTGACAGTCATTGTAAACTGCCCTAAACCCAATTTTGCTACAGAAGTGAGAAGCTTCTTAGGAGCAACACAGTCTTGGAGGAAGTTCATTTCAAATTTTTCCTCAATTGGAGCTCCCTTACATGCTTTGACAGGATTGAACAAGGTGCTTCAGTGGGGAGGCAAACAGCAGAAAGCCTTCGACACCTTGAAAGAAAAAATTAGTACATCACCTGTACTAGCACTGCCTGATCTACAAAGACCATTTGAGATCCAAACTGATGCCAGTGACTATGCCATGGGAGTAGCGTTGACACAGCACGGTAAACCCATATGTTATCATTCTGAGACTTTTAATCCCACAGTAGTCAACTATCCTACCTATGATAAAGAATTTTATGTATTAGTTTAGAGTGTGAAAAAGTGGAAACATTACTTAATGGGCAAGGAAATAATAATACATACTGATTATCAGCCACTTCAATACCTACACTCCCAAACTAAGTTGCAACATCCAAGACATTACAGATGGATGGGTTTTCTACAACAATTTCATTTAGTCATCATGGATGGGTTGCAGACATGTTATCTAGACCCATTATAAATGCATCTACCATACTTAAGCATAATTCTATGCTACATGAAAGCTACATAGTACAATATGCTCAGGATATGGACTTTAAAGATGTATATGCAACTTTGATTCAAGGGAAAAGAGTAGAAGAATTGTACTATCATGTGAAGGACCGACTCTTATATCATTGTGGGAAACTCTACATTCCACAAACTGAGAGAGCAAAGATAATTAGGGAAGCACACACTTCTCTGATATCAGGTCACTTTGGGGTAAGTAAAACAGTTGCACAGCTGCAAAGGTTCTGTTATTGGCCAAGAATGAGTGAGACAGTTTCTAGATATGTAAAGGGGCATGCTATGTGTGCTAAAAGCAAGCCCAACAATAGAAAACTAGGCTTGTACACTCCATTGCCAGTTCCTTCTCACCCTTGGGAAAGCATTTCCATGTATTTTGTTGGACGACTGCCTAAATCTAGGAAAGGTCATGATTATCTATATGTTGTTGTGGATAGGTTCAACAAAATGTGTATTTTGATACCCTGTAGTAAACAGATTATAGCTGAACAAACTGCGAAATTATTCTTTGAAAATATATGGGTTCATTTTGGATTACCAACTTCTATTATATCTGATCGAGACACCCGATTTATGGGAAAGTTTTGTTCTAGTCTGTGGGAACTAATGGACACCAAATTAAAGAAAAGCACAACTTTTCATCCACAAACAAATGGCTAGACAGAAGTAGTTAACATGACAATGATCCAGTTACTGAGAAGATATTGTAGAAAACACCCTAAGCTTTTGGATGAACACTTGTGTTATGTGCAACATGCTTACAATAGAGCCAAACACTCTTCTACCCAGAGATTCCTTTTGAGACCTGCTTTGGTTTCATACCAAGGTCTCCTTTGGATTTTTCTTTTGGTAAAGATAGCATGGTTGATGGACACGGTGATGTGGGCAAAGCAACTAGGTTCATTGAACAGATCCAGGAGATCCACCAGGTAGTACAGGAATAGCTGGAAAAGAGCCAGGCCAAGTACAAGGCTAGGCATGATAAGCATCAAATGGAGCATAGTTTTCAAGTTGGAGACCAAGTCTGGTTGTATATCATCAAGGATAGGATGCAAGGTGAAGACAAGAAGCTAAAACCTATCAGGTATGGACCCTTCAGGATACCTGAGAATATTGGTGAAAATGCTTTTCGCCTTGATCTGCTAGCTTACATGCACATCTACTCAGTCGTGAACGCAGATTGCTTGAGGTTATTTGAACCTTCAATGATTGAGGACCCTAAAGAGCAGAGTCAATTGCCTTCTCTTGATGACCTGCTACCTGAATATCTTAATGAGTTGCAGGAAGACACAGTGCTGGATAGGAAGGTGAGGATGACGCGCAGTGGATAGGTGGAATACCTCAGAATTGGGCTTAAAGGTTCAAAGCCGTGAGTGCGAAGTGGATTGATATTGGACAAGTGAGACAACAGTTTCGTCACATAGTCGATGATTGAAGAAAACCAACTTTTGGTGGTCCAAAAGCTTTTCAGTTGGGAGGCCGTGATCCAAATCAGATCCATAAACGCCTGCCATAGAACCATGACTATATCGGGATGAAACAAACCCTTGAAGAATCCAAAACAACAATCGAAAACACCCTGAACCAGTGGCCATGGCAACCAGTGTGGAATGACGAGGACCTCGGTCAAAGCGCGCTAACCGAGGCCCATGGAGATTGCACAGGAGGTCAAAATAGCCCCTGGGAGCCCTGGATCGGGAAAAGGAGCTGATTTTCGATGTGCATCGCCGGGCAAACAGGGCTGAAAAGGAGGAGCCTTAAGCACTCGATCGCGTGGGGGAACCAGATGACCGCGAGCCGAAAAGGATAAAGGCGCTAAAGTAAAAAGGCGCGACCCGTGCACTAGAAACTGGCGGTATTGATCTGGGTGCCCTTGAATGGTAAGTGGTTTTGTAGAAAATGGAGCGACCACACTCAGCGATCGATGCGTGGCAGCGAAGGTGAGAGAAAAACCACCGTTATCACGCGTTACCAGTCGAGCAAGTCAACCGTGCTTGATGTGCAAATGACGTTGGATCTGGAGGAGCCCAGATCAGATGGCTGAGATTGTGCCCGATAGACAAAAGCAGAATCGACAGGGGATTAAGCCGCGATTTAAGGGGATTTGGAATCTGTTGACCACCACAGTGGAGAATGAAACGAATCGACGAACAGGTTGGCATTGTTCCGATGGAGACAAGTGGCTACTTCCTGAGCGTTCATGCTGATACCGAACAGGGAACTCCTAGCACGCAAGCGACAGGCGAATCGATGTAGGCGGGAGAGGAACCGAACAGGCATGGAGGTCGAATGGCTAAAGCCATGAACAGAGACAGTGAACAGGGATTCAGAGAGAGAGAACGAAGAGTCCAAGCGACCAAGAGAGACAGTGAACAGTGAACCCTAAGAGGAGGACTAAGCATAGAGAGCAGTAAAGCCAAGCAGAGGAGAGAGAGGGCCGAGCTGACCACAGGCAGCATCGAGCACCAGAGAGATTGAAGAATCAAGCCTTCCCATAGAGGAATCTGTCCGGATTGAGCATCATAGTTGGCTCTTTCCACTGTAGACCGAGGGTCACAGAGTTGGTAGGAAAAATAAGAGTCTGTGTACTCTAAGTGGCTTGGGGAATCCAAGAACCACCCTGCCAAGAAAAATCTGCTTCAGGAGAACTCATATTGAGTCGCTGCATTGTAATTTCTCTGCTGAAAGACACAATAAAACAAGGCCACCATTGAAGCTAGACCTAAGTGTTATAGAAATTTTTGGGAACTTCAACCCCAATCATATATGTCCATAAACCAAGGACTCCTGCGTCCCTAAAAGTGTTGTTTCATGTCCTAAAGGAACAAGGTCAGCTTATTACATCATCTCCTAGAAGTTCTCTGCAAGAAACTGCTCAGAACGGGTAAAAAATGGACCATACAGGTTTCTCAGTGCTAAGGGTGTGATGCATCTCACCTACCCAGTGTAAAAGTTGTGATGCATACTGAAAAACCCTTCTGTAGGGTGCGATGGGCAAGTGGACAAATGGAATAGACAGTTTGCAAGGTGGATGATCATAGAATCTTCTAGAAACTTCTCCTGTGACACTTGCCTCTCTGAATTCGCCCAGGGATGAGTAAGAGATCATCAATCTCCAAGTGGAACCAAGAACTATCAGAATGAAGACACTAATCAAAATCCCAGAAGCTGAATCACCTACCTGCAATCATCTATATATGGATCCCTCATCTCAGAGATCCGGAGGGTGGAATTTTGTATCTTGTAAGGAAGCGCTGTTGGTTTCTTGGTGGAATATCATAGTGTTGGGTGATCTGAGCTTTCCATGAGGTGAATAAGGGCTTTCATGCTGGGAGGATGACGTCGGGTCAGAACAATGGGTTGTAATCCTCTCTTCTAATCTTCATATTAATAAAGCTATTCAAGCTTTCCTCCACATTCTTCTATGTCTGATATTATATGCATTTGTGTGGTCAATATCTATCTGGTCCTATATTGTTTATGATTGTAGATCTCTGCACTTTGAAGGTATTATGCTGCTTTGACTTTATAGGTACTCTTTAGCAGAGTGGTCAAGGGAGAAGCGACAAAAGACCGGTTGATGAGGATAAGGAACAAGCAAAGAACCGAGTGAAGGATTGAGGTTGGTATTCTTTGATCTTCTCCTATCTACTTCTCATAAAGGAAAATGAAAGTAACTTTAATCTATTTGTTTCTAAGATAGCTACCTGTCTTTGTGGGACTAGCA
This sequence comes from Pinus tabuliformis, assembly GCA_031772625.1. Taxonomy (NCBI): domain Eukaryota; kingdom Viridiplantae; phylum Streptophyta; class Pinopsida; order Pinales; family Pinaceae; genus Pinus; species Pinus tabuliformis. The sequence goes on from CM062818.1 coordinate 129,378,931, forward strand.
GCTCTGCATAGACACTAGATTTCCTAATAACAAAATGGCGACTCCATTGGGGAGCGAATAGATTGTTTTCTTGTCTATATTTGTTTGTTTTATAAACTTACAGATGGAGCCTGAAGTTAAGCCAACTAGCGTTCGAACTGCATTTGCTATGCAAGTGCAAAGTAGATCAATGTTGCTTCAGTCTATCTCCGTGTTTTGTTTATAAACTGAACAATCAATTTGCAAACATTTAATTGCCGTAGTGGTGGCTCTAGTAACCTCATTAGATCAACCACTGTGATTTCTATTTACTGAGTATCATTAGCTCGACCTAAATTCCTCAACTAAGCTGCAAAATGTGACCAAGAACCAAGTTGAAGTCTCATCCCTAGACCATCGCACTTTCTCCTCTTGGGAATTTGGATGCATCGCACCTCCCGTGTGCGGTAGGTGCACTGCATCGCACTTTCCCTGTGTTGCAGGTGCGCTGAATAGATAAGGCCTCTTCTGCTCTCAGATTTTGGTTTTGTATTCACTCTCTTCAACTTTATTCAGGAGTTTTGTTGTCTGTGATTAGTATACCACTATGGAAACTCCCTTCCTTTGCACGGTTCCACCTCCATAGTACTAATAATTGTGAAGGTTTTTATGTATTGTGTGCCATTTATAGTTCTCTTTTACAAAAAGTAACATAATCAAACTGTCGTCTTTTGATTTGGAAGTGTTGCAAGTGTCATTTTCAGTCAAAGAAAATAATTCTATTGTTCTGGATGGTCGATTATATAGTTACTCTTGTATTTGATTTGAATTAGTAGTTTTTCAAGTGTCGAAAGCAGTTTTCAATTCAAAATAGAAAAGTTTCGTCATTATCTTCCTTTCGTTTTTGAAGAGAAATTTGTTAGTACTGTTACTTTGAAAAGATAATTCATATTTGTACTTAGCATTATTCTTGTCATTCACACATTAGGAAAGCTAAAAACAAATACATGCATGTGCATTTGCATTTAGACTGCCTGTTCATTTGATTTAGGACAGTGCATCTAGTGTGTGCTCTTTGCTCTGTGTTGAAAGAATATCATCTCTCTTTCTTTAGTAGCTAGGATTTTCATTGCAAAAAGAAGATTAAACGATTGTTTATCATCTTAGATTTCATTTTAGGAATTGTATATCTACATCACGGGGTGAACCTGAAAGGAAAATTTCTTAAGAAAGATCAACTCTATAATAAATTCAACGGACATAAAAATGCTTTAGAACCTAATGCACAACATCTAGAAGTCTAGGCTAGAGACGTATTCCGGCGTCGTAAAGCCTGGTAACTATCGCTTTCATTGTTGGTTCGGTGATTCCTCCTCTTTGAGACGACAAGTGCTAGTACGGACTTGTGCTCCCACGTACCGTCGAGTATATATTGAGAGACCACAATAGGCTATATCCTTTATCCATAGGAAGCCGTGTCTGCTGCCCTATCGATCGCAATGCTCTAAACACAACATTCGTGAAGATTGACTGTCGTACTGTAAAAAGTATTCTACAGTTTTGCGATTGGTTTGGTCATCCCTCTATCTAGATTTCCAGAGTAGTCTATTTCATTCCTTTTCAGACTCCTTAAAGGAGAAGGTCCATTTGAGCACTTGTCACTTCGGGCTCATTAAAAATTGAAGGTGACTAGAGTCATCTTTTGTTTTTTCTTGACTCTTAAAAATTGAAAAAGCAAGTTGTGTCAAAGCATCTAAAATTTATTTTAATCAGAATAATATCACTATTCCCATGTTGGTCTTAGGTTGAGGAAAATGGAGTCCACCAACCAAGGATTTCCCCTTGGAGGAAATCCTAGTCCTTTCTCCTCTTGGGGAGATGTTGGTGCACCTCATATGGCCACATTATCACTTCTAGGATTGACGATTGGCTTGCCAATATGGCTCTTCTCGACCTCCATCATTCAGAACACTGCGATTCTTGAACAATTGAATTGGCAACTAGATGATACTAAAGTTACCCCCCAAATTTCTACTTCATCCCATTCTCCCTCTCCTCCTTCCTCTTCGCTTGACGAAGTTGATAAAGCCAAAAATTAAGTAACTAAGAAGGAGAAGAAGGGGAAAGAGAAGAGAGAGAGGAAGAAGAAGTAGCCAAAGGCGAAAAGGGGTAACCGGGCATCGTCTAGTGAAAATACACACACTTCACCATCCAAGCCTACATCTCCATGTGTCACTTGCAAAGGGGACCACTATAATCGTGATTGTCCTTACACCCCTCGGATCTTAAGGGACTGGTCTCCTCCTTTGCACAATCTGGTGTCATCAACCTTTGAAGGTCATGTTGAAAGTACACCATCAACTACTGAAAGTGAAGCATTTGGACAGAAAAGGAAATGTAAATTTCCTTGTAAAATGTGTGAAGGCAATCACATCGTCTACCATTGTCCCTTTCTAGACGAAGCTAAAAGAGTCTTGGATAACCGTCCTACTTCACCGCTACGACTTCCTCATGGATACAAGAAACTCTTGCCAAGTCCATCACTAGTTGAAAATCCGACTGACACGCCATTGTGGTCGGTCAAAGCATCTATCACTAAAGATAAACCCGCTGAATCCATACCAGATGAAATTCAAAAGGTTGAGGCAGCAGTCGACCCGATTTTCTCTTTGGAGGGTCCATCTTCAGATGATACAATCACCGAAGAGAATGAGAACGACACGGTTCAAATTATTTTCGTAAACACAGACTCCAACGAACATGGGGGCAGTCTACCTGTTCCTTTACCGCAGGAAGGAAGTTTGTCAGAGTCATATCTGGCTGTCTATTCGGTCCCACCTGCAAGCAACCCAATCGTTTACAAAATCATCATGGTCAGTACCATCATAGATGAAGGGGCTTCTACGTGTATCCTCTCCTCAACTGCTTGGAAAGTGCTTGGTTCGCCATCGCTTCTGCCTGTGATGAGAAATCTGAGAGGCTTCGAAAAAGGAACCAGTTGACCGTTAGGGATCCTCCCCAATGTGCCTATATCGTTGAGAAGAAAAACCATTTATATGAACGTAATGGAAGTCCAAGGACCTCTGGACAATAATCTACTCCTCGGGCATGACTCTATTTATTGCATGGGAGCCGTTGTCTCCTCCCTCTTTCGAGTAATGTGTTTTCCGCATGAAGGCTGAGTGGTCCAGCTCGTAGACCAGCTTTCGTTCCCCGGCTCACACATAGCTAATAGTCAAATTCCATCCCTAATTGGTATTTTCATGCAAGGAATGTCTCATTAATCTCCAGTCCGTCCACCCAAAAAACGCGAGTAATTCGGGGACATGACTGAAACCTAGGGGGCATGCACCCTGGTCTGCTTCGACAGGGAAACTTTAGGTATAGGGTAGGTTTCTGCAGAGGATATATGACTGGTCCGATGCCCGTTCATATAGGAAGAGGGAATTAGACTAGAATAAGATACCTCCATTAAAAGGTAGGCCTTTCCCGATAGAACAAATGTTTTGTCTGCAAATTGAAGGGTAACCTAGAAACTCTACTTCATTATACCTGGGGGCATGCAAACCTCTTGTGCGCGAGTGAGAAGCGACCAGCATAATGCTAACTCTATGGTTTCGCTAACTTTAACCGCCTAAGTCAGGTGAGTGGTCAAATCGACCGTTTGTCTTCGCAGGGGCCAAATGGCACCAGCAAAGTAAAGGAAAAATTTTCCTACCTAACCTTGGTAGTGATCTTGGTAGTTAAGTATAGGAGCGTAGTTGGTCATTCCTAGCTTGCATATGAGAGGCAACAGAGCAGAGCTTCGAAAGGTGCAAGCTCCATAAAAATGGAATCTATCAATGAGATGTCCTCATTATATGACTGGCACGAGAATTCTTTTATGTGAAGTTCAAGCTTGTTAAAATTAAACCTAAGCAATGAAAAAATGTTTCCCGCAGAGTTTAAGCTCATTAAAAAATGAACCAATTTCCTGTAAATAACCATTGTGAATGCATTATCATTAGCTTTTAAGCCTTGGTCGTGTTCTCATCATCACCTCCTCTGTTTTAGCCGATCATTCACCTCCATCTGATTGTTTACCCATTTTTGAGGAAAAACTACGAAGAGTGATCCTGTTAGCCATCCTTGTGACACTGCCGTGATTGGAAAATTACAAAGCTTACCTGGAATCAACTGCTCCCTGAAATTATCACCCGTTCCTCAAAAAATGAGTCTCCTTTAAGCTCTTTTCATCTGACTTGTAAAATATGAAAAGATTGCCGAGTATTTGGCCTCTCTAGCTTGTTAAAGCTACCGGGAGTGCTATCCCTCCTCTAGAGTTTAATCCTTTTGGACCAGAGGGATTGATCGAGTGCTTGTCTTGTTCCGCTCGTTAAAATTATCCAAAAATTCATCCCATTCATATTATTTTATACTTTTTCGGAATTAAGGGATTATATGATGAAAAAGGATTATTGGAGTTTCCTTTACGTCCCTTTCAGACTCTCTAAAATTGAAAAGGACCGAGTTAACTTTGTCATTAAACTCGTTAAAACCAATAGCGACAAACTTGTCCATATAGACAAGAATGAGTCTCACTGTCACTAGGCTCGTTAAAACATAGCGATGGGTTTGCCCGAAGGGAAAATTATAGAACATGCATATGTTATCCTCCTCAATCTTGATAAAAATAAAGAGGTACTGGTCAACAATGATTGGGGAAAATTGGGAAGAAAACTTGAAGAAACTTTATTGGTAGCAAAGTCGCTCTTGAACATGACACTTTCACTCCATGTCTAAGTCAGGTTGGTTTGTTCTGTTCACTGGTCATATTACCATTAGTCCATTGTACCATCCATATTTGGGGTTAACACTACCAATCTATTTCAAGTGTCACCGATATGTTCAAGAGAAGTCGCTCAAAGAATTCACCAACCCATCTTGTGTCTCATCCACTGCAATAACTTTAAGCTTCATTCTTTCATGACCGCCATCCTGAACCCTATATCATCATATCATTTTCACCTCCAAAAGTCATTTGCTCCATTCCATGTCATAGATGTGGGATTCGTTAAGGCCCTCCTACGATGGCTCACTTCTTGTTGACATCAGCTCATTATCCAAGAAGTCGACCTAGGAACAACCCTTTTAGTACTTTGAAGCTTGCATGCCTCAATGGCAAGTTTCTGACTTTCAGTGACATGTTTACATCAATGGCCATCGACTGAGAGATTTTGCATGATGTTCGACGCCAAGTCCCATTTTCACACCATGCGAATTGTACTGTCGTACCTTGAGGGTCATCATCATTATCGATGATTCCTCTCACGCCTATTAACAACTCACATCATTGGCTGGTAATCAGGTGATGTCTTTCCATGTTCAACTCCAGAACATTTTTCACATGGATCGACTTGTACTTCGGGCGAATATTGGACGAGTTTGAAGACCCCGGATCTAGTTTCATCCATCCGGGCTGCGATATATTCAGTAAAATAAAGACATCAAATGTACATCATTGCTGCATAGATGATCATCTGAATCAAAGGATGATGGCTCTACCAGAATCACCAGTCTGCTACACAGACAGTTGTCTGTTCTATGTACATGAAAATGAATTTATAAAGCTGAGCATGGCAACGCCCGCCTTATCTAGATCATGAAGATATTATGAAGATAATGTATTGTATGTATCTTATTACAGGTCGCCTTCCAGTTTGAAAAACCTCGGATCCTCATGATAAATCATTTCACCTGACATCAAAAGATTAACGACCTCATGCTTTAGGGGCCAACTGTTATAGAAATTTTTGGGCACTGCAACCCCAATCATATATATCCATAAAAAAAGGGCTCCTGAGTCCCTAACAGTTTTGTTTCATGCCCTAAAGGAACAAGGTCAGCTGATTACATCATCTCCCAGAAGTTCTCCATAGGAAACTGCTCAGAACTAGTCAAAATTGGACCATACAAGTTGCTCAGTGCTAAGGGTGCGATGCATCTCACTTGCCCAGTGTAAAAGGTGCGATGGGTGAGAGTGTAAAAACGGCAGAGAGAGTTTGCAAGGTGGATGATCATAGAATCTTCTAGAAACTTCTCCTGTGACACTTGCCTCTCTGAACTCGCCCAGGGATGAGTAAGAGATCATAAATATCCAAGTGGAACCAAGAACTATCAAAGACAAGACACTAATCAAAATCCCATAAGCTGACTCACCTCCCGGCAATCATCTATATATGGATCCCTCATCCCAGAGATCCAGAGGGTGGAATTTTGTTTCTTGTAAGGAAGTGTTGTTGGTTTCCTGGTGGAATATCATAGTGTTGGGTGATCTAAGCTTTTCATGAGGTGAAGAAGGGCTTTCATGCTGGGAGGATGACGCTGGATGAGAACAATGGGTTGTAAACCTCTCTTCTAATCTTCATATTAATAAAGCTATTCAAGTTTTCCTCCACATTCTTGTATGTCTGATAGTATATGCATTTGTGTGGTCAATATATATCTAGTCCTATATTGTTTATGATTGTAGATCTCTGCACTTTGAAGGTATTATGCTGCTTTGACTTTATAGGTACTCTTTAGCGGAGTGGTCAAGGGAGAAGCAGCAAAGACCGGTTGGTGAGGAGAAGGAACAAGCAAAGAACCGAGCGAAGGATTGAGGTTGGTATTCTTTGATCTTCTCCTATCTACTTCTCATAAAGTAAAACAAGAGTAACTTTAATCTGTTTGTTTCTAAGATAGCTACCCGCCTTAGTGGGACTGGCAGCTCTGCATAGACACTAGATTTCCTGATAACACGGAGACATAGCCCTGGAGAATAGGGTGAACTCCTTATTAAAAATTGTTTGTGTCTTTGTGTTGCTTACTATATTTCTCTACTGTCTTTCCATTTATTTTCTATGTACTGGCAATCTGATCGATCCGTTGTTTCAATAACACAGAACACTCACGCACCAACACATGGGTCTGTAATACCTTTTGTTTAATAAATCTTCACTGAGGTCACTCATCGGGTGATTATCAGATCACTCCACCAAAGTTTTGCTCGTAAAACTTTGCTTAGATTTTCCGGGTCATGGAGACCCAAACCCCCATGATTTTTGGGTTTGCATAGCTTGTCCCATGCTACTAGAGCCCATTTCTTTTTTTCCTCCCCTTTACCCCAAAGAAAATTTCTTTGGATGTTCCTGATTTGTTGTAAAACTCCTTTTGGGACAGGAAGAGCCAAAAACATGTGGATTGGAATGGTTTGCAAGAAAGCCTTTGTGAGAACTAGCATGCCTGCTAAATTCAATGATATATTTGTCCATCTACTAACTTTGTCCTTTAGTTTATTAGTCATTGGCTCCCAAACTTCCTTGCTCAGGGGTTTGTTAGTGAGAGGCATTCCCAGATATTTGGAGGGAAGATGATCTCTTTGAAAGCCGAGAATTTTGGAGAGATTTCTCTGAATAGCAATATTAGTGTTAAAAAAGAAAACTTTTGATTTTGTGAGGCTTACCTCTGTGCCAGTAGCCATGGAAAAATCATGCAGAATTTGTTTGAAAGCTTTGGCTTCCTTGACCATGGGTGTGCCCTGCAGCATGGTATCATCCACAAATTTTTGATGAGTCAGAGTGTCTCCATTCTGGGTTAGCTTGAGACCCTGGATTCTTCCTTCCGCCTTGGCTGCATTGATTTCTTTGCCTAATCCTTCCATCATAAGAATAAAGAGGAAGGGGGAGAGCGGATCTCCTTGCTTGAGACTACTCGAAGGCGTAAAGGTCCTGGATGGAGAGCCATTAAGAAGGATTGAAAAGCTAGTAGAGGTAACCAGAGCCATAACCCATCTTATCCAATTATGGTCAAACTCATATGCTTTTAGTACATTCCTGATGTATGCCCAGCTTATCTTATCATAAGCTTTTGAAGGTCAAGCTGAATGATCATACCCGCTTGCTTATTATTCTTGAGAGAGTGCACTACTTCGTGAGCTTGAATGATGTTATTGAGAATTTTCCTTCCCTCCACATATCATGTTTGCTCCTCAGACACGAGTGTTGGAAGAAGGGGCTTGAGTTTGTTGGCAATTACTTTAGAAATGATTTTGTACACCACATTGCATAAATCTATGGGATTGAATCTATCTGGTGTCATAGCTTTCTCTTGCTTAGGGATTAGGGCTATGAAGGAAGCATTTAGCACTTTTAGAACTGTTTTTGAATTTCTTGAATCCTCCACCACCTCAAGGATATCATGTTTGATGATTTCCCAACATGCTTTGAAGAAGTATACATTGAAACCATCCGGGCCTGGAGCTTTCCCGTTATGCATCTCTTTGATTACTTCATTGACCTCCTCTTCCGTCACTAGCCTATTGAGATTATAATTGTCTTCCCTGGTTACCAGTTTTGGAATGTGCTGAGTGAAGCTTTTAATGAATAGAGATCTGTCTAAGATAGGCTCCTCTGCAATGTTTTGAAAATGTCATACCAGAATGGATTATATATCTTTGTGCGTGCTCAGCTCTTTCCCTTGAGGATCAATAAGTTTTGTAATCCGATTATGTGCCCTATGTTCCATGGTAGATTTATGAAAAAACCTTGTGTTTCTTTCTCCTTCTTTGATCCATTGCACTCTTGATTTCTGTTTCCAGAAGATTTCTTCCTGCTGACATTTGTTGTCCCATTCCTGTTGGAGAGAGTCAGCTTGCATTTTCCTTTCCTCAGTGAAGCCTTATTTTATGAGAATTTGGTTAATTTTCTGTAATTTTTGTTCCACTTCTCTTTTGGCGTTAAAAATATTGCCAAACTCATTTTTGTTCCATTCTTTAAGTCTGAGCTTGATGTGTTTGAGTCTCTGTTGTAGAAGGAACATTTTCGTGCCTTGAATGGGCATGTCTTCCAACCACCATTTTCCAATATTGGTGATGAAGTTAGGGTGAGTGAGCCAAACATTCTCGAACCTGAAAGGTCTATTCCTCGGAGTGCCAATAAATGAAGCTTCTAGTTGAATAGGCCAGTGGTCCGATCCTCCGAAAGGAAGGATAAAAGCATTCAAGTTAGGGCCAATGAGAAAGAGGTCCTCCGAGATAATGAATCTGTCAAGTTTCGAGGCAACTTGTGAAGCTCCTCCCCTCTTATTGTTCCATGTGAAGGTGCCATTAGTTGTTTCCGTGTCCACTAGCTTCATGTTGATTAGGAAGTTCTAGAATGCAATGGAGTCTCTGCCTAGTGTTCTGGTCCCTCCTTTTTCCCTGTAAGAGATCTGATCATGTTGAAATCTCCTCCCAGAATCCAGGGCATTACCGGGTGTCTCTCTCTCAATTCCTCCAGTGAAGTGAGGAGCCTGAGTTTATCTTCAAACTTTTGAGGACCATAGACATTTGTGATCATATAGATTTTCTTGTCACCCAGAGGTTGGATAATCATTGAAAGGTAGTTCCTGGATGCTTCAGCATCCAGAATTCCAAATTTCTGAGGATTCCAAAGAGTGAGGATCCCACCCACTGTATTATTAGCTTTGACTTCTAGGTACTCATATTTAATAAGCCATTTGTTGTGTATCTCCCAGATTTTGTCTATTGAACATTTTGTTTCCTGTATAAACACCATATCTGGGTTTTCTTCTTTTATTCTATTGCTGAGATTTCTTTGTTTTCTTTTGCTTCCTAGCCCCCTAATATTCCAAGTTGTGAGCTTCATATTGATGGGTTTGAAAATGAGTAACTGGTGAGATCTTTCATCTTGATTGAGTTAATCATGAGTCTCCCACACTCTGTCAGCAGCTCATTCTGTCTCTTCCTTCCTCTTTTCTTGCCTGGGTTCTTGGTAGAGTGTCCTAATGCTGCCTCCATTGATTTTACCCCTTTATTCTCCTAGCTGTCATGATGCCTTTTAACTCGAGTAGCCTTTGTTTGATATCTCCAGAGGAAGAGCTGTTGTACTTTGTCAAGCTCCTCTTATGGTAGAGAGTCAATCCCTTTGTTGGTTCCCTAGTTTAGGAACTTTTCTAGATCAAGATTCTCCCTCTCAAGAATCTACTGTAGTTTGTGGTCTGTTTTCCCAACTTTACTTGGGGTCATCTCATGGTCCCTACCAAGTTCCTTAGTGCTTGGTCGATTATGCTTTTGTTCACTATTTTCATGTATGATTTCCATGCTATCCCCTTTTTCCTTCTCTGTAGGATTTATCTCGAGGGCATTTTCCTTTCCATTGTTCCCTCCTTCTTCTTCTAACATCTCAAAACTGTTATGGCTTGGTAGCTTGTTCTCACTAGTTTTCTTTTGGTGCTTTCTTCGTCCTCCTTTCCCTCTGCCTCCCACCTTGATTAATCCTTTAGGATCTTTGCCTGTGTTGGTTCTCAGATTATTCTCCATTTTATTTTGTGGGCAATCTCTAAAGAGGTGCCCATGTTCATGACATTTACTGCATCTGAATGGGACGTGTTCATAGTCCACCACCTGAACCCATTCCTCATCATACACTTCTAGAATGACTTCATCTGGAAGTCCTCCCAATAGATCCATTTCCACACATATGTGGGTGAAGGAGGTATATATCCCTCCCAGAGTTGCCTCAGATATTTTTAGAAAATGCCCTAATTTATTGCCTATAACTTTTAAGGATTCAGGCAGCCAATAATCTAAAGGTAAGGAGTATAGTCTTATCCATACCAGGACCGATGTGAACGTTTCTCGCTCTGGGACAAAGTTCATCACCCAAGGCCGCATGTATAGACCTGCAACAGCACAGAAGTAGGGTACTCCTTTGAACACTCTGTCTTTGTCCTCTAGTTTGGTGAAAACCACTATGAAGAAACCCTTGGATCCTAGATGTAGACTTATTTCTCCATTTTCTTTCCAGTTATTTCTTATCCATGTGTACATATTCTTCTCTGTGGGCCATATACCCATAAACTTGCATATAACTGTGTAAGTTGCCATGTTATCTCTGTGCACCTATAGTGTAGGATCATTTAAGACCACTCGGGGTTTAATAGTTGACTTGGGTTTACAGGGTCCTGTTGCAGATTTGTAATCAGTTATCTGACTATTGTCTCTCGGTCTCATCTCCCCCCTGACTGCCTCATGAGTCTCTTCTTATTCATGGGATTTGCTGCTTTCTGGCTCTTTTGTGTTTGTCTTCTTTTTTACTGCCTCCGTAGGTTTCATGAAACTGTTTACACTCGCATCCTTTCTTCTTCTTGATACTATGTTACTGTAGGAGGGAGTGGAAATCCCTCTTCCTTACCCTTCCATTGTTACCAGCTCACCATTGTTGCTTCCTGTTCTAAAGCCTAACTTCACTGTGGGAAGAATTAACAAAGAGAAGTTTTATCATATTTCTGTGTATCTTTTCCTGTTTTATGTACTATTGGGTATAATTTGTAAGTGTACCATTCATTTTCTATGCGAATTCATATGAATGTGTTGTATAAATAAATATAACATAAGGCATCCATTTACACAAAGATAACTAACTGGTGTAACAAAATAAGTAAGATCGTTGGTGTGAGTTAGGGAAATAGTGTAGAGTGTTGCTCCAACAATGCGGAAGCCCCACAACCCCGGTTAGGACTGCGCAAAGGCCAACAAAAGTGCACGAAGTAGCATGCGTGCAGGGACTAACAGTTGGACCCAATCAACCCCTCAGACATCTCAAGGGTGCAGAAACCTGGTTCGAGCACCCCCCCCATAGTACTTCTGGTGAGACTTCAGTCTGCGCTCCATGGACTATTGCCAAAAGGGCCAGTAGTACAGGGATTTGTTTTGCTAATTAACTTTGAACCTGGTTCAAGCCCCGATAGGCCAACACTCCTTCCTAAATATAAATATGATGAGTACAGGTTTTAGGAGGGATGCCTTTCATGTCTTCATAACTCAATGCAAGGAACCAAGATGGTTTCGTAACAAGCTCACGAGCTGTTCTTGTTGAGATAAGTCGACGTCTAAACTATTATGTAAATATTTTCCTGGACTAATCTCAACAAGAGTGGTCTCAAACTCGAGAATGCTAGTAGATGTAGCTAAACTCTGTAGTGGAAAGGGCTCGGAATCATGGTTTTCTAGAAAACCTGGGCTAAAAATGTGATAAAGTGAGACAAAATTTGGCATTATGTCCAATTTATTCAAGAAATCTTGAATCTAACCCTCCTCTATCAATTCGGCATACTGATAAATCATAGAAATAAATCGAGTCTCCTCATCACTATCATAATAGTCTAGACATAATGTATCTCGAAGCTCCTGGATGGATCTAGCAGGTGGGTATAAGCTGACCTTTCTCCTAACATATCCATGGGAAATATACATATCAGTGGAGTCACATCCTATAAATGCATCTGTTGTGGCAAGCCATGGTCATGCCAAAATCAAGGGATTTCCCCAAATAGGATTTTTTGGCTAAAGCACAATAAAATCCGCGGGGTATTCCCAAGAATCAATCAAGACAACCACATCATCCAACAAACCATCTCTCTTTATTTTAGATCTATCACCAAGTTTAATCACATTAGTGGTAGGACGAAGGTGGCCCAACCAAAGTTGTTCCATGGTTTGCCTAGTCATAACATTGATAGATGCTCCTAGGTCTATTAGCACATTGGGGACAAGGACATCACCTATCTAGAAAGAAACAAATGGGTTTCCAGGATCAGTATATTTTTCCATTTGAGCAGTTCCTATCATTAACTCAGCTAATCTTCCAACAAACTAGATAGTATGAGGCTCTGTTCCTTTCCTCCCTGGCTTTTTAAGACAAAGATCCTTAATGATTTTAGTAAATATAACGATCTATTTAGTAGCCTAAAGCAAAGGGACCCTTGTGCAAAGATTCCTAAGATTGGAAACCAAGTTAGAATTGGGAGTGGGGTCATCTTTCTCCATAACGAACCTCTCTAGAAAGGGAGTTTGGCTTGAAAAAGATGGTAAGGGCTCTAAGTGTGTAGCAATGGGTCAAATGGTGACATCTTCTTTCAAATGATTGGGAAGTTCCTCTTCACTTTTCTCCTCGATGATCACCATGGGTTGCTTTTCTTTTTTTCTTTTCTATATTTACTACCCTTCCCAATATGAGTTAAAGTTCATTAACCCCAATTGGAATAGTCTCATAAACAGGGAAAGGAAGTGTTCTGATAGAATGAATCATTTGCACTACTTTATTATTTGGGTTTCGTATTGGTTGCGTAGGAATTAGAGGTGGTCCAAAGGGTGGTAGTAATGGTAATGATGGCATGCCGTAAGTTTGTTGAGGCAAGGTTTCTAGTAATGTAGGTTGTTCCATAGGATAAGGTGCATAAGCAGTAGGATATGACTGTATTGGTGTAGGATAGGGAGAATGATATTGTGGTTATCCTCTCCATCCTTGTTTCAAAGGTGGAGGTGATTGTCCATCCTGAAAATCATGCCCATGCTTCCAAGGTTGATATTAATTTATATTTTGATATGAATATGGTGGTACATTATAACCAGAAAAATATGGTGTATGTTCAGGAGTCATACTTGTACCTAACTGAGCCCATGATTTCCATGCTCCCATATTGTGAAGTGGCCCAGGTTCATGATACCCTGCTTCAAATGCTGCTTCCAATATCAGTATAGAAGGGAACTCCTTGGTAGGGTGTTTTCATGTACTTATCACACAATTATTAGCACTCTTGACATCTATAGGACAATCACATAAACGATGTTTTTTTTCTACATTTAGGGTAATAATTGGACAATGTATTTTTCTCTTATACTAGTTTTTGCTGAAATTTTAAAGAGTCTATTTGTTTTCTAACAATATTCATAATTTCAATTTTTGTATTGTCCGTTTTATTATCCAAACCAATAATCATAGCATCTGTAGCTCCAAATTTTTTATTTCTAGAATTACTTCAGATTCCTCTACCAGATCTAGATTGATTCCATGAGAGCTTCATGCACAAGTCACAAATCTGATCAAAAGTCTTTTGAGAAATATCCCCTTGTCCTAGCAAGTTTAAATTATTTCTAGAATCATTTGTAAGTCATCGCAAAAATAAGGTCCTAATAGTACTTAGAACAAATGCATGTTTCGACCTTTGAAGAATATATAAAAATATTTCTAAATAATTTTCCAATGTCTCATCTTCACCTTGTGCAATAGTGAAAATCTCATCCTGCATCTCTCTCATTTTGTTTTATGATATTTAGTTAAAAACATTATATTCATTTGTTCCGAAGAAGCTATAGTATTTCCTCATAGTCCCATGAACCAGCGTAGTGTTGAATCCTTGAGAGTTGCAGGAAATAGTTTTAAATTTTGGGCATATGAAGAATAATCATAACTCCTAAACAATATATTGAATTCAAATAAAAAAGAATCTGGATCTTCATTTACCTTGACATGGAAATGGGGGAGAATGGATGGTGGAATATTCTTCATTGGAACTACTCCATTCAGATTGAGATTTGAAAACCCAAAGGTGTTTTGTTCCTCTATTGGTGATTCTCACTAGTCTCCTCAACATGATATTCATTATCTATCATTTGTCTTCTTCCAATAAAATGACTCTCAAGAGAATTTGAAAGTTGACTATGGTTGAGATTGATCTTTTGAGTCCAAGTATTCCCTTTCTTAGACCTAATATACAGTACCTGCATGGTGGGTCTACGCTTGCTTGGACTTTTTGCCTACAATAGAAGGACCAATATGAGAAAAAATCTATGATTTAACACTATTTCTTTGGCCCTTATTGGGCGTCGGAGCCCTACGTCTTATAGTCATACAATTTAGAATAAATCAACCAAAAAATAAGAACTAAAAATCTTACTGGAAAAAAATTCAACTAAATGCTGCACTAAAGAAAAAAACAACACTAATGTTAATTCAAATAAAATTCATTCAAACAATAGAAATACACTACGTAAAAGAAGAAGAAGAAGACTTACCCCTATTGCAGAAAAATGAAAATCTTTACCAGATTTATTTCAATGCCTCCACAATAACGACGCAAAAATATTGGGTGTCGAAACTACAATTTAATTGAACTCCTTCAACACTTAATTTGTCAAACGAGGGCTATGTAAGCTTTGAGAAATAGCGCGGGAAATGCCAAAGACTATGGAATCAACCTATGTTAATCCTACTTTTGATCTAATAATTAAAGCATGCAGAACCAACAAACAATAAATTGCGAAGAAAAAATTTCAAGAAAATGACACAAAGCCACTCCGGGTACGAGATTCACTCAAGAAAAATACTTCCCAAATAATTTGATAAAACAAAAAATAATGCCTTGCAGTCAAACTTAAATTGACATCGAAAAGAATAATTATGTTCTTGTGGTTGAATTCCAATGCTTAGAAAACAAAAAGCAATGATAATCTTTTATGTTATTAAATCAGCTTCCTATACCATTAATTTCTCATTCATGTACTAGAAAATTACATTCATGTACCAAAATGGGTTTGTTCTCGCACTAGAATACTTTTTTCCTATACTAGAATATTTTGTTCTTGTACTAGAACACTCTGTTCCTGTACTATAAAACTTTGTTCCAGCACTAGAATGCTTTATTCCTCCATTAGAATAGTTTCAAATCCGACAATCCTTCATTCATAAATTAATGTGGCAACACAATAAACAATAATATAATAAATGTAGGAAGGAAACATCAACTCAAGAAATAATGAAAACAACCTAAATCATCTACAAACTTTTGATAAAAACGAACTCCAAAGATTCAAGGAAATGATCACACCTGCAGAAATGACAAATTCACGCGTTGCAATAAAATATCACCATTCAAAGATTTAAACTTAAAACCATATTAAATCTCTTTCACCATCTGACATATATCTATTATGTATCAGATCGACTATAATTTCATGAAGTTTTCAAACTCAAGAAAGATTAGTAACGATTACCGTACTTAACAATATTTCGTTACAGTAATTCATAGATATTGTAACGACTTCAAAATCATATACAGAGAGATCATCACACAACTAGACTTTTTATTTCAACTAGGGTGTGCTTTACCATAAAGAAAATAAGCAGGATTTAAAGCATGAAAACTTGTAACCCTAGCTACTTCTAGAAATGATTCAGGAAACTATCTCAGAAAAGAAAATACATAATACGATGTTTAAGAAAGAATAGAAATGTTAGAACTGAAATAAAACACTCAACACACAAAGAACTGCTCAGATCTGACATCACACATAAAATAAACACATTCACAGAAGATTCGCCACAGGTGCAAACTCAAGTAGAGAAAAATCGCTCCTGCACAAAACAATATTACTACATTTAAACACACCGAAATAATATTGGAGAGAATGAGTTGGGTTGGCTTGGCCTTAGCCAACCATCTCATTTCCCTTCACGAAAAATTTAAACTCAAATGAACGAAGGGAGCATTAAAAATATTAAAAAGAACAATGAATGAATGAAACTAGCATCAACTCCTTCTTTATTCAAAAATCTTTGCAAATACACATAGTAAAAACCATAGATCCAGCCCCAGAGGGTCAGGGTGATACAATATTTCAAATATTGCAAAACAATATGAAAGTATATTATGGGTATCTCTAATAGAAACTATCTAAAGATTCCTAATTTATACAAAAATGTTTGGCTCTTGGATACAATAGATGACTTAACAGGAAAACATATCAAATTGTAACTAATATACATCTTTGGCATCTCTATAACCCTCCAAGAAGGATACAAGAAGTCGAACAAGTCCCCAGTGGTAAGTGCGCGCCAACCTTAACAACTGTGATACTTCTGGAGTCATTATGGAGTGAATCAACTGGTTGTCTATCTAGTACAGGAACTATAATGGGTACAATAATGTCAAATCCTGCACCAACCAACTCCGACTTTGATTAATGACAATGTTCATCATGCCCTTAAATAAATGAAAAAAAGATAAGTTACAATGAAATATACGCCTATTCAACCTCTTTAATTATTAATAAGCCCATATAATCCATGCCCAATAAAATCATAATAAGGAACCAAGAACCATGTGTAAAAGAGTTAATTTATTTGTAAAACAGGGGTTAGGGCAATATGATTTAGGGTAAAGGTAGGGTTAAAATAAGACAATTATGGAAATCAACAATATGCATTGTTGTCATACACATGATGATTATGGTCATTGCATTTAAGTTTGTTGTTATACGTATCATGCTAATTTGGGTTGGCTTGTGTAGATGGTTATCATCATGATATTAAGGTATGAGTCGATATACTTATGATCTTGTGTTGTACTAATCTGGACTAACTTGTGCAGATGTGATAGCCTCCCCTTTGATACAATTGGGTATGAATTTTATTATGTCTTCTATTTGGTTTATCTAACATGGTATGTTTGCACAAAATACAATATTAGGGATGAGGAGCAGAGTAGTGTACGATCTACATGACTCCCCTTATAGGCTTGACATGAAACCTACAGAATGGAAAAGTGGCATTATTATGTCGTATAATTTCAAGCACAAAATGTATGAGAAAGGAAAATACATTTTTAGAAAGTGTGATTAAATTTAGTATATTTTTCTAGATCCCATTTCCATAGTTGGACATTGAAGATCAGGTCATTATGGTAGTTTCCTCCTTCTACCTTAGTGTGGACCATGGACAGTAAGGGGGTATGTTTATAGATTTTCTAAATGTTTAATTAATTTCATGATGTGAATATGTGTCTATACTATTGCATGAAGAAATGATCTTGTTTTAAGATGGTTGTACTAACACAATATGTGTTGAGACAACTGATATGTACTTGAGTGCAAGTGGGTGGTAGTTGTAGTATTATGACTAATGAATATGAATTGATTACAGATTATGACATGGTTATTAGTCTTGGTAAAGGCTTATTTCAAATTAATAGACATAATGTCTTGATCCTTGGAACATGTGACCTACATGTGTGAACAGTTACGCGGAAACATGCTTGGTATTAGCAAGACAAGGTAGTTGTTAATTTGTTTATATTACTAACAGTGGGGTCATAATAGTACATAATAAGACTCAATTCCAGCAAGGAAAAAGGTAAAAGGAAGGAATTGGGTGAGAATTACTTTGGGTATGTTTGGAAACCACAATTCCAAGTGAATGAGTGCTTTACATGAATAGAACATGGGGCTTTCATTGGGGGAGAAATACCATACCACGTGAATTCATATTGGGCGATATATATTGAAGAAGAAAGGACATAATATATTGGGGGATATATTGGAGGTAAAAGGTTTTTATATTGGTGGGTATAAAAAATCGAGCTCAAAGTTAATGAAAAAAAATATAAAGGGGTATAAAAAATGTTAATGAAAAATGGATACCTACAATATCTAGTGAAAGTAGGGGTTTTGAAATTGGGAAGGTGTATTGGGTTCGTACTGGTAGTGGGTTAAATAATGTGATTTTTAGAGTTATTTTCCAATATGTATTCAAATTAAGGGTATTTTTTAGTAAGCCATGAACACATGTGATATGTTAGAGTTTCATTGATTGTTGCCCTTGTGGAATACATGAAGTATTCTTAACCTTGATTTTGTTTTAGATTAGGTGGATATGTGTTATATTCATGAACATGTATTTGATAGGTATAATAGTTGGCTTCCAATTATGGCTAGATTCGTCAAGGAATTAGAGTCTTTTGAGAGATGATATATGTATGTGTTCAGTTATAAGGCATCATGCTTAGCACAACAAGGTAATGTAACTCGTAAATTGTTATATATATTTATGCACTAAAATTTCTGTGTCCATGGCAGTATGATGCAGGAATTACATGGAAAAAAAGAATACCATGAAATATTGAAGAAGGATCAGGTTGAGCTTTCCCTTGGAAGCATTGGGAACACATGGGGATTGATTCATGGTGTATGTTGAAAGTTTTGTTTTTGCACTTGATTCGCAATTTTGTTTATTTCTAGTGCACAAACATGCCACTTTTTTGTGATGTCATATTACTATTGGTTTTTCATATTTTTCTGATTGTTTGTTTCTTGTGAATGTATTTTGTGCTTTGAGGGTCTTGGGAATTGGTAGGGGAAAGAGTAAAGTTAATGGAGCTTGGCGAGAGCTGAACGAAACCCAACAAGTAATGTAATATCCCAATTAATCTTGGTGCATGTATAAGGGTAGCTAAAGGCAAGAAGATGACAACCAATTGGAATGATTGTCTCCAATGGGATAAATGGACAATTGTAGGACAATTATGAGAAAGGTAACATGAAAGGCAAAGTAAATGGATTTGAGGCATCAAACGCCTTGGCTATGTCAGGAACTATTGTTCTTAATGTTGTGCATGCTATACATGGATAAAGGGATTCCTCTTAATCTTTACCTTATGATATCTGGTAAATATGTTGTAATCATGATTATGCTCATGTCTATATATGTATAAATGTATGTATGTACATCATTTTCTGATAGGGTAGGTAGGCTTGTGGAGGAATGATTGCTTATGTATGTGGATGGAATGAACATGTTCCTGGTTTATGAGGAATCAAGTGGGAAGAGTAGCCTTGATATATCTATGAGGTCAGTATTAAGTGGATATGATTTTGATATTATGTGCTCATACTATGCCTATGTTTATGTTATGGACAAACTATGATGAGGGATACATCAACATAGTAAAGACAGTGCAACTTGCATCATGTTGGGACAAGAATAGATAGAAAAAAAATCCACAAACCTAGAATTTGGGTTGTGGATGGATGTAGTAAGGCATAGTAAAGACACTAGAAGTAAGGTTGCTTGGTAGAGACAATGTGGTCCTTGGATGTGCAGTACTGGTGCTATGTATATCTGGTGTTGCGTACATGTTGTACATGTGGTGCTGTGTACATGTGGTGTTGTGTAGATCTAATATTGTGTACATTTTGTACATATGGTGCTATGTACATGTGGTATTGTGTACATGTTGTACATATGGTGTTGTGTACATGTTATACATATGGTGTTGTGTACATGTGGTACTATGTTATGCTTATTGTGTAGTCATTATGTCGCAACATGTGTATTAATTATATCGTATGATGTGTACTTAAATATGATGTGTTTGTACACCGAGTGTAAGTGCATGTGCTGTGATTGTACATAGGGTGTACGTGTATGTGTGGTATTATACACCGGGTGTAGGTGTGAGTGTTTTGTTGTACACTATCTATGTGTATGTGTTGTACAATGTGATGGGATAGATAGGTAAGGGACTATCTAGGCCCTTCTTTCTGATATTGAGGGTAGATGCAGTTTAGTCTCTAGATTCCCTTGTTGTTGATATTGAGGGTAGAGGTAGTCTAGTATCTGGATGCCCTTGTTGATGATAGTGAGGTTGAGGCAGCTTAGTCTTGTGATACCCTTGTTGGTAACATTAAGGGAGGAGGTGGTTTAGTCTTTGCATTCCATTATTCCTTTGAAGAGAAGGCAGTGGGTACTTGATGGGTTTGGAAATTGAACTAGTGTGTGTACGTGATTGAAGAGAAGAGAAGGCACTCAGTGTTTGTCTGATCCAGCTTTAAACAGGAACGGAAAAAATTATAAATATAACCATACATATAGAGATGCAGCAGAAATAATACTTCATTTTGTTACTACAAAATACTGAAATATGCTTACAAACAGAAATGGAAATAAACTAGCTAAGGCGATGGTAGCTTATCTCTGAGAACAGATGTGGCACTACATGCCTCTGAATTGTCTTACAATGAGGCTCAAAGGCCTATTTATTGTTGAGAAACATTTGAAAACCATAACCATCCAAAAACCTAACCCTAGGATATGAAACGCCAAACTGTGGGCCCTGTTTTGGGTAAATTAGTACATAAACTTCCCGGGGTCGTAACTTCGGCATACAATCTCTATTTGACGTGCTTAATATATCGTTAGAAATATCTATCTGAGGAATAAAACTTTTCGAAGATCAATATTGGTCCATGGACCCATATTGCTCCCAGGTTTCCCAAAAAATTTCGTTTAGGGCCTCAAAATGACTCCGAATGTTCGCGATCTGAAAAACTGCTAAAAATAGTAAATTGTGCTACAATTAAGGAAGCTGAAAAACTAAAAGAGACAATTGTGGGGGTCCAAGTGGGATAGGTGGGTGGTCACCAACATCCACCTAGATCATTCCTAGCCCCTTAGGAAGCAATGGTTCCCATTGCATTCAGTTCCTCCATGAGATGAGGAAACTTCTGCTAAACTTGGTCCCTGGTGAGCTATTCTGCAACCTCTGTTGTGTCCAGTAATGGTGGGAAGCATGGTCGACAATGGTCCGCATTGAACACTCGGTGCAAGTGAAGGAATGGATAATTTTGTACTTCAAAGCATTGTTTCCCACCGCCTTAGTAATGGTGTAAGGACCATGCCGTTTTTTGTACTTGTCATTTTTCATAATCGAGTAGTGATATATCAACCTATTGGGTAGGGGTGCTCTGGGAGTTAGATCAAGCAAATGCTTCACCTAACAGTGCAACGGTACCCCTGTGGGTGAGGAGAAGATTACCGTATCCCTATATTACTGCTACTGCATGGAGGAACCCTTCACGAGGGTCATGGATGTGGCGACGATCTTCCCCTTACTTTGGGAGTGAACCAGATAGAAAATGACTTTCCTAGTTTGGGAGATGAGCTTGTTGCATTTCTTAGCTGTAATCAAAGAGGTGGCGTTAAGATGAGATACCTCTGGTATCCTATATAATGCATTACCTAAATAAATAATAATAGTGCGAGGCCTTCACTCATACATAGAATTTTTCCTCCACAAGTATGGTTGGCCTAATAATACATCACAAACACCCAGAGGTGCAACATCACACAATACCTCGTCTGTGAAGGGCTTGATGTTGTAGCAAAGGTGACACTGTTGCTGGACCTGGAGATATCGTCCTTGGTGAAGCCACCCGATATTGTACGAATGTGGGTGTGGTGTATTCGGTAGGGCCAACCGCTTCATGACCTCTACTGAAATGAGGTTCTTTTTGCTCCCACTGTTAACAATGAATTTCAGCGGCGAACGCTTCACCCACATCTGTGAGTGGAAAAGACTCTCCCTCTCCTCTTGATATTCGGGCTCATTCTTCTAGATCTTGGTGGTGGTAGCAGTGGCACTGGGTTCCACATCAATGATATTCTTCCCTTTGCCATTCCCCTTGTCAGGTTCTGACTCAGGATCAAAACATGCATCTGATTCTGAAGCCTTCAACTCGGCCACCAGCGACTGCTTGGTCCAACACTCACTTGTGTTGTGAGTGGGGGCTTTCACCACTTTCCTATGTCCTTCTTTGACTTCGTGGTGTTGTTATTTTCTTGTGGCTTCAATGAGTTGCCTTGTGTTGCCCCATCTTGGCTTTGTTCTTGGTTTTGCAGTTTGGGGAAGGCTTTCCCTTGCTTCTGATTAACAGATCCAAAGTCTCGCTTCTTTTTTTTAAACTTTTGCTTGATCTTGACAGCGTTTAGGTATGTCACGCCGAGGGAGGATATGTTTAGGAAATCCATCTCATCTTGGATGTAACTATGTAAGAAGCCATGGTATTTGAGTACCAAATGCATCTCAGAATCCTTGATACCCAATTGTCTTCGAAGGGTATGAAAAATGTTTGTGAACTCTGGCACATCTTGGTCCCTTCCTTGCCATAGTGTGGTCCACTTTATGTATTTGTCCTCATAGCTTTTGACAGGGTAGTATTGCTCCTTGATGGAATCCTGGAATGAATCCAAGTGGGTACGACTGAAAATAGCGAGCCTGTACTTTCATCCTTTTGCTCCCAGTAGGTTTCCCACTAGTCCTTCATGTGGGGGGTTGCTTTGAGAAGAGCAAAAATAATATTTTCCCGACTGGAAAAATCATGAACAAAAAAATACCCTTCTAGCATATTTAACCATTTATTTATGACATTTGTGTCTATTTGACCCTCGAAGATGGGGATTCAAAAATTAACTTGTACCTTAAAGGGTGTGGCATTTCCAAAGTAGCTGTTAGAAGCCGATGTGTTGCCTCTGGGTAGCCACTAAAGGATATGGGAAAAGTTGTACATCATTGCGTTCCTTTTTCGCTCAAAGGCTTCTTCGAGCATTATTTTGATAGGATATCCTGCCCCCTCATATTTCTTTTCATCTTCCATGGGAGGCCATTGGAATTTGTGAGTCTAGTCTTGCAAAGGTTTGACTAGTTCAAGCCCTAACTCCATATATCCTGACCTTGTTTGGGACAAGCGAAGAAAAACAAAGAAAAAGTAGACTA